>CM069935.1:21032289-21507938 GCA_036172225.1 Cryptocoryne crispatula var. balansae | reverse complement strand
ATTGGTTTAGAAGGTCTTGTCCCGAGGTTATTTCCGGTTCACGAAAACGTACCCGCGCCCCCGGCGTTTCAGAGGAAGCGGGGACGTGAAAGAGGCGCGTGCCCCCGGTTTGAGGGCGCGCGGGGCACGCCCCCGGGTTGAGAGACGTACGGGCGCGCCCTCCCCGCTAAGGGGAGCGGGGGCGCGGTAGACTCTCTCTCCTGCGCGCGTGTTCCGCGAAGTTGTAACTTGCGAAACGGGATGCTGTTCGATTCGGCTCCCGTTTGTTGCGGTGGAAAGAAGGGGCCTTCAACCGCACCTCCTTAAGTCAATAAGCCAACCGACGTGGCTCCTGAGACATTCGCACGGGGCTTTCTGCCCGGTTTACCTTTTCGCGAAAAGCCGAAAATCACGGCGGAGATCCGGAAGGGCACGGTTCCGGTCGAGGAATCTTGGGTCAACTCGGGATGACTTAAAATGATATTGGGAATAAGTACGGTATGGTCACATAAAACACAGGAAATCATCGAAAAAATGCGAGATTAACAGAGTAAATGTGAGCGGAAACTCGGAAGAAACATTAAAACACTAAAATTGACCGAACCGTATGCTATGGCCATGATTGATGAAAATATTCGGCGCTAGAATTGACCCGGATGACAGAAAAGACCCCGGTGATGGGCGGAAAGGCCCCACAACACGTGAAGTCCGAGATAAGCCATGTCGGTACGGATCGGAAAGCCATAACGGAAAAGAAAGCTGTTATAGACTAACGCCTACCGAAATGACTTGTCGGAAACCCCAAATGTCACGGAACACATGCGGGACTCTAGGGATGTTCGAAGTATGGACCATTGAAGGTCGGTCATCGAGCTGACTTCGTGTTTTTATAGTTCGCGCGCGACTCTCGCTTGAAAGTTACGGCATCATTCTGGAAATCATCGGTCCGTTCTCAACTTGCGAGGGGGCTCCCACCAACGTCCTTAGCTCGTATCCATGATGTAATGTTTGGATCGAGATAATGGTCAGAAAATAAGAATATTGCCTATGGAATAAGAGTACGGGGCTCCGAATCATGCCAATTTGGCTTGTCTACAACTTGCCTCACCTTGATGTCGGCTTTGTAAGGGAATGACATGTAGCGAGAGCGGAGTGAAACATAGAGAAGAGACGATAGCGAGAAGCGAAAGTGGATACATAGTGAAACGTAGTGGAGTGAAATGGTGATGTGCTTGAAAAGGTGGCATCCAAGGAGTGTGAATATAGAGCACGCTCAACGACGAGATTCGGCAAGATGAATCCTCCTCGAAGTCTCCTAGATAGACTGTGCCATGTTTCCATCAAGTCTTCCTGTTGTTTCGATTGGTAAGAGATGTGCCATTGGCACGAGAGAAGAATAGCCAACCCCCAACGCGGTGGGGAGTCCCACCGAAAACATGGGTTTGTAGGTTCATCATCAGGTAGGTAACCCGATCTTTGCGGTGTTCTTTGTACTATGATGGACTAAAAATTTTAAAAAGAGATTTGTTTTTGAAAAAGTAAAAAAGAATACCAATCAAGCACATTCTGTGCTCTTAGATTCATTTAAGTCTTCCAAGAGACGAGTTCAATTCGAGAATGGAATGATCTCGAATTCCCGAAAAGGCAAATGTTGAAGCTGAGACCGTTGAAGATAGTGACGGTGCAAGTTACGATTGAATAAAGGAGGGCCCTTGGCGGGATAAGTTGACTGCATAGCGGTGAGATAAATAGCAAGAAGGTTGTTGTAGTGGCCAAAAGGTGGTGATAGAAATGAAGGAGTTGGAGGCACAAGGTGATTACCGGAACACGGTGGGATTAACGAAACACGGTGGGATATTAGAAAGGTTGAGTTGGGACTAGAAAAGACGGTGGGATTAGAAAACACGTTGGGGATTAGAAAACATGATGGGATTCAGAATGATCAGAATTATGATACAAGAGGGTGAGAAGGTGAAGATTATGAAAGGATGAAAAACAAAATGTAATGCAATTATCGCTACATGATGCATGTTGGGCTCAAGAAAACAAAACAAAACTTGTATAATAATTAGTTGAAGATATAGATTGTCTATGAGGTCAAGATACCCATTCGGGAACCATCGTCCCTCACAACACAACTTTGGCTTATCTGTGAGCATCAGAGATGACCCGACCATCGTAGATTTTGATGAAGGAGGTCTCGGGTCAAGTCTTCTCCGCACTTATGGTCTTCAACAAATAATGCCATCAAGATAATAATACATGACTAATGACATATATGCTAGCCGGAAAGTTATGGGGGTTTCCCATGTCGATTCTTCCATTTCCGTGAGCAATTTGCGTCGTCATTCATAAAAAATGTTAGTCCCGAATGGACAATGATGTCCACTCGAAGCCTTAATAAAGACAAAAAATAAATTTGATTTAACAAATTTTTCTCAAATTTACGGAATTTTTGAAGAAAGAATTTGACCGGAAACCGTGCTTACCCGAATCGGGAGGCGCGGCTGCGCGGCCGAGTCGTAGGAGTAGAGTCGGGAGCCACACGAGTGGTGCCACCGCGTAGTTGTCCACTTCTTCGCAGCATCGCGCTGCAACGAGGCGGCTGCAATTTGCTTTAGGGGATACGGCTACCATGCCTCCTCCGTGTGGTCGTTCCCCTTCTTTCGTTCTAGAATCATTTGCACTAGTTTTGCTCGACATCACTCAAAAAGGATGTTAATATCACATTTCAGCTTGGTCCCTTGCAAATTTGTCAAGGGGCGGAAGCCTTTTTAAGGATGGAAGATGACAATAATAAGATAGTAGATGTAAGGTTAAGCAACTTACCTATTGCGGCAAGACTTCACCCTCCTTGACTCGTGTTTCTTTTACTTGCGCTATGGTGAGAGTCACTCCCTTCTTGATCTTATAATCTTGAAACACTTAATAAAGGGGATTAAATCTTCACCATGGCTTATCTCTTTGCCTATTGCTGTTTGCCTTGACTTAGGTCAAAGAGAAGAGCCTTCTTAACAAGGTGTAAAAGTAACCTAAATGGCAGAAACGAAACGGTTAAGAGAACTTACCTGTCATTGAGAGAACCTTCTCCTCTTACTTTAAAGTCCCTGAAAACACTTAATAAAAAAGGATTAGATCTTCACAATAACTCACCCCTTTGCCTTGTATGGCCAACTTTGACTTAGGTCAAAGGGAGGAGCCCTCTTAATGGGGTGGTAATCAAGATAAATATGCAATGCAAAAATGAAACATGCAAGACATAAAAATAAACATGAATGCTAGAAAAGGCAAAAATCAAGCTTATGCCAAGCTAAACGATGCAATATTCTAAATTTTTTTTTTGGATTTTTGAAAACCTTCATTCATTTCTTTTGGATTTTTGAAAATATTCAATTTTTTTGGATTTTTAAAAATATTCATTTTTTATTTTTAAAAATATTCAAAATTTTTTGTGGATTTTTGTGGAGAATGCGCCGGTATTGAGACAATTCATCGGTCTTTGAGTGTTAATCTAGGTTCGAGTGGTAAACACCACGTGAAAATAGGGTTCCCTACCCGAATCTTTCTTGCCCTCTTCTCTTGATCGGTTTGGATTCCCCTAAGTTTGGATAGTTTACCCTACCCTAGGGGTTTTAACATAGAAGAATAATAGAGGAAGTCTTTGATAGGATTTGGGGGGTTTGAGGAGGGTTTCTCTACTCATGCCCAAATTTCCCGTTGGGGTTCAGCCTCTTCGGGTCTTTTCTACATGTGGCACTTACTTAGACAAATCTTTGACTTTGTGGGGTCATTGCCCATCTTTTGGTGCCTTCTTTTCATTTTTTACTCTTCCAGGTACTCATTCAGATAGGCCCATATTTGTTTAAACCTGTGTGGTTCATTGCCCATCTTTTGGCACCCTTTTGCACCCTATGAGACGGCTTCCTACTAAGACGGCGGGTGTTTTCGATACTATCCTCATCTAGTCCCCTTTACCTATTTTGGACCGAATAGAAGAGAATAGGGTAAGGTTTCCTTTCTGCCTTCAGGGTTCTGCCTTGCCTCTCTCGAGTGTTGGGCTATCTGGATGCAGGATCGAGGAGGTGTTGTGTGTGCGGGGTGATGTCTACCCTTGACTTCTAGCCTAACACCCTTGGGTCGATGACTTAATATCATACCGAGAAATTCGTCATTTTTTTTCAAGGAAGTATTTTTTGAGGTAAACGCCGTTCCATGGATGATTCAATTTTTCTCCATCGGCGTTGGTTAGCTTATATGCATTGCTGGATATTTTTCAGTTGTAACAAAAGGCCCTTCCCAATTAAGTTGCAACTTAGAGTGGGGACCACCTAGCTTAACGAATATGCAATTTACTACCATCGTACCAATTTCGAACTTTCTCTCTACCACCCTCTTTTGATAAAACCTTTTCAATCAGTTCTGATAAGTCCCGGGCATGCTCGGAGGCGGCCAACCTTCTTTCATCTAGGAGTTCAAGTTGTGCAAGGAGAGATTCTCGCCTCTCATTGAGTGTTTATACGGTTCACGCGCAACTCTCGCTTGAAGGTTACAAAATCATTCCGGAAATCATCGGTCCATTCTAAACTTGCGAGGGGCTCCACCAGTGTCCTTAGCTCATCTCTATGAGGTAATCTGGATCAGATAATGGTCAAATAAGAATATCGCCTATGGAATAAGAGTCAGGGGCTCCGAATTAGGCCAATTTGGTGTGTCTACACCCCCTCTGGTCGTCGTCCTGCGCGTGCACCTTCGGCCGCCGTGCGTCCTCGCGCTGCCTCCCACGTAGTCGTGGCCTCACGCGTTCACCCGCATCGTGTCGCTGTCTCCCGTGCAGCGCCACCTGTCGAAGCCTGCGTCTTGCCACGTGGCCTTTGTCACCTCGGTCGCTGCCATCCTCCCACGCGACCACCGCCGGCCTCTTCTACGCCGCCTGGCGCACCCTCTCGCCCGAACATCCACCGGCCTCCCGCGTGGCCGCCGCTGCCACCCTCCCACCCGGATGTCGCCACCGCACACCCTCCGCTGTCGACGTCTGCCAGCCAACCGACCGCTGCCGTAGCCCGCCTACACCCGCGCCCGCGGCTTCCATCTCGCGTTGCCCACCGCCGCCCTGGTGCACTAACACCCCCCCGTTGACCTCGCCACCGGCTGGCCGGCCGCAGCAACCACCGTCCCCGCGCCTGCGAGTGCTTGCTGCCTCACCACCGCCGCGCGTGTCTGCCTGCCCTCTAGCGCCCGCCCGGCGCCATCGCCACCCACCTGGGCCATGCGAACCGCCATCGCCGCCAGTCACCTTGCACGCCAACGCCTGGCCATCTCCCCGCGGCGGCACGTCGCCACCGCCGCCCTCCTCGGTCAATCACTTCCCGGCGCACTGCGGCTGCATGGCCTCCACACCAATAGGTCCATTGCCCCCTCCCGGCTGCCGCGCACTGCTGACGCCTACGTCGGTGTTGACCCGCTGTCCACCCGCGCGCGCCGTGAGCCGCCGTACGCCCCCTCCGCGGTAGCATCTCTCTCTCTCCTCTCTCATATTGCCCCCCCTCTCTCTCCTATCGCCAGTCTCTCTCTTCTATTACACTTGTCCCTCTTAAATTATTTATCCTTCTTTTTCCAACAGTTTGTCAAGATATCGTCCGGATCGATTTTTCATCACCGTAGTGACCGCGGCAACACACTCGTCATCCGGTTTGATTCCCTTGCAGTTTCGTGTGCCGATCATCATCGCCATTAAGGTAGGCGTCTCGGCTATTCTTAGCACTCCTATATGATGGATTAAACTGTAAAAACATGCTTAGATTACCATGATCAATAGAATATAGTTATTGGGTTCTTTTTAATTTATTAGCATGTTTAGATAGAGTTAATTGTTTAACCATGCATGCTTAGATTGATTCAATTATCATGGATGGTAATCGGCATGTTAGGTTTTCTTATGATTGAGCCTAGTTAGATTAGCATAGTTACATTGCGATAATCTTTAATATATATTACGATTTGTTAAAAAACCGATGTGAAGAGTTAAGTATAGTGTTATTAGAATTTGGTTTGGTTTCATTCGAGTAGATAGTAATGGTTGCCAATACATGCATTTAATATGATTGATTTGCAATTTGAATAGCATGTTAGGTCCATATATTGCACGATCTTAGGGTATATGCTTTGACGTTATTGATGTGGACATGTGTAATTGTGTAGTTTAGCATGTATGTTGTGAAGTGTAATATTTACTTGGAGTTATGGTGTAGGGTAGCATGATTTTAGAATAGTTGTGTCACTTTGATAATTGTTATCGATTAGTTAATCACAACTTAGTATGCATGCGATATGTTTATCTTGCTAGATTGCATTAAGTGCATCATGTTGATGTCTAGGTCTAGTTTGTGTTAGATTGTGGTTTGACATGCATATATGTAGTATATAGAGCCATGATTGTTATTCTATGTACTTTATATCTTGATTGTCATTTAGATGCATAATATGGTTAATTGGTTTTAGTTGTATCAAATAGTGATGTGGTATGCATGTTTGTGGTGCATTGATCTATGGTTGTCCATAGATGTAACCCATAGTTAGATTATCATTTGGCATCTTTGGTTAAGTGGTTGGTTGTCTGAGTTATTTATGTGCTTTCATCTTGAGAGATGTAGTACGCAGAGGCTGCATTGTAATGGAATTCTACTTCACCAGACTATAGTTCAGACCTGTGGGCAGCAGATGAATTAGAACAATCCGGAGCATCCGTCGATCCCGGATACTGCGGTTTATCCTAAGTACTCCCCTTGCCTATGGGGTGCTATGGGATTTAGCTTACTATATGTTACTTCTATATATGGTAGATCCAGTGTTAGTTTTTGTGACATTTGCTACAATGTCCAAGTGGAGCATATAACTTACCCAAACAAATGGTTTATTATGCATTTTGGCATGTATGATAGTGATTTAGATGGGTCATTTGTTATGATAGGTTTATATGATGCATGCATACATAGTTTTCTTAAAGCTCAGGTTATGTTAGGTTAAATGTTTATTGAATCATGTTAGTTCATGGAGTAGTGGAAAGGCACTTTAATCAGTCTATTGAAGATATAGAATTAGTTTAAACCTTATATATTATAACCTGAAATTTTTAGGTTTAATATATTTAATATCAATAGAGAATTATTATTATAGTAGGGTAGTTCGGGTGTAAGACCTACTGAGTCTGTGGTGACTCACCCTTACGTTGTTAATATTTTCGAATTGCGGGTTTAGCGCGGTAGAAACGTAGTGGTGATTTGGAATACGAGGAGGTAGTGGATTAATCATTCAATGTTGTTATTTTTTTTGATTAGATAGATGTTTGTTTGTGGTGTTAATATGTTGTAATGTTTAGAATGGTGAATACGGATTGTGAATTTTGGTCTTGTTTGGTTCTAAACCGATATTCTTCCCCGTTACGTCGCCGGATTATCTTCCGCTGTGCATGTTAAAAATCAGGGTCGTGACAAGCTCTCTCTCTCTCTCTCTCTCGATCAATCGATCAATCGATCAATATGATCTCTCCCTTGTGCTCCCTCTCTCTCCTTGCCATCATAGCCAGACAATCTCCTGACTGGTCCTCTCTCTCTCTCTCTCACTCTCACTCTCTTCTCATCATCACCAGATCCACTTGCCAGTGCCTCCTTTCCACCGCCTTTGCGCCTCATCACCAGAACCACCCCATTACGCCACCGTTGACCATCTCTTCCTCCTTGGTTATCGCCACTGCTGTAGTTGCTAAAGTTTTCCCATCACTGTCGCATTTGCCTCCCTCGGACATGAGAAGCCGCCGAGCTGCTACTGGTCCAACATTGTGTGAGCTGATCCAATTTGGTAGGATATTCAATGCTTTAATTAATTGAAGAAAAAAAGAGAAAAAGCCAACAAAATTCATAAAAATTTAAAAAAATCAGAATAATTTAGGTATGGTGTCTCAAGTTCGCTATAGTAACTTTTGAACCCGTTAAGATATGATACTATAAAAAAATTAAAAAAATGAGTAATCTAGTTATGTGGTAGTATTTTTGATAGAAATTACTTGTATGAAAGAAAATATGGAATCAATGATTTTCTATTAGTTGATTATGGTTAATGTAGACATGCCAAATTGGCCTAATTTGGAGCTTAAGACTCTTATTTTGTGGGTGATATCCTTTATTGGACCATTATAAATAATTTGAATCATCTTTTGGACACGAGCCAAGGGTCCTCAAGCGAGACATGAGCTTAAGACTCTTATTTTCAAACAAAGCCATGTCCACCAAGTGAGGACCATTGTGTCGTGCCCTTTCGTGATTATCATAAGGTCACTTTTGGTCTTTTGCTCACCATTATGGTTTCTTGGATGCCCTAATGTCATTCTAGTCAATACCTCAGGGCTTTAGGTCATACTAGGTTTGTTTGTTCGTTTCGAGACCAATCAGTCGACATAGAACCCACTCGGTGTCTCTAAGTCACTTTGTCATTAAGCCTAGTCCTTTTGGTCACCACCAAGCCTTTCCAAGTTTTTCGAGTTCCTCCTATCTTTTTCCATCGTCAACCCGAGTCATACAGATTACCATTGGCTTCTCGGGTCATTCTGAGTTTTACGGGTCACCCCAACTCTTTCGGGTTACTCTAGTCATTTCTAGTCGTCAATTTGAGTCATATAGGTTGCCATCGACTTTTTGGTTGTTCTAAGTTTCCAAGTTTCTACTAGCTTTTCTAGTCATTCCATCTTTTTCGTATTACCCTTGGCTTTTCTAATTATTATTACGAGCTTTTTGGGCATCCTCCATCTTTTCAGATCATTCCGGGTCTTCTAGATTGTCTCCATACATCCGGTCAATGTTTCAAGTCAATTTGGGTCATTCTACTAAACGTGCCCCTGCCTCCTTTTCTAGCCAGGGGCGCACTATGCACGTCCCCACTTTGTTCCCAGACCAAGGGCACATAGAGTGCGCCCCTAGTCTAAGGGTGCCCTAGTTGTGTCCTTGCTCCCAAGGAGCCCTATGCGTACCCCCTCTTTGGGGGCGCAGTTAGCAGAGATGCTCTTCCAACCCTACTTGATTTAGGACCTTTCGAAACAAGTTTTGGGAAGTTTTCATTTGAAAAACTGCCATTTTGACCACACCCCTGAATCGGGGGCATGTTGACTTATGTTTTTTTACTTTTTAAATTTTTTCTAGAAGCTTATGTGGAGAAAATGACAAATTTTTTGATTGTGTCCTTGGTTTGGGGGTGCAGTCTCCGCACCCTCAACGTGGGGGTGCGCTATGTGCGCTCCCAAATCGGGGGCACGTTGGTTTGTTTTCTGTATTTTGAACTAGTTTTGATCCCCTACAAATTCATGGCATTAGAAGATGACCTATGGTTATAATCCTCATCCTTATGCCACCCTAGGTTCATCCCAATTTCTTCCAATCGTCCTTCCCTAGCCCCGATGCAAGAAGTCAGTCCAAAGAGTAAAAGAAGCTTGATCGGTGCTCCATCATGTAGTTTTCTGTTATTCGACATCCATAGACTTCAAAGGGTGTATTCTGGCTAATCCTTCTTCATAATAATGTTCCTCATCCAGTTATCTTTCATCTCCACTAAACAAGGATCAATTTCAATGTTTCCTCGGGTTGTGGTAATTTTTTCACCAGTGCTACGTAGGCAGATTTAGTTTCTACATCTTTCTGTCGCCACATTCTGAATTAATTTTTATATTATTCCTGGTGGATTTAAGCGATACACTTTTCAAATAAATTCTTTCTCAGTAGGTTTCTTTTATTTGAAATAAGAGTCAATTAATTCCTACCTTTGTGATGCCCATAGCACTTCCTACATCGACAACATGCCGATGGTTCCCAGATTTGCACTTCCAAGCTACTGAGTTGTCAGACAATTTTAGATTTTTTACCAAAGGATTAAAGTCAAATTATAATCATTTTAAATCACTTTTTATTATTTATTTTTATTCTAGAACAAACGAAGTCTATTCGACTTCTAGTTTATCTATGGTGATCGTTGCATCAAGGTCACGCCACCGCAGTTGTTCTTTTCTACATATCTTATCTTCAAATTTTTTTACAGGATTCTAGGGACATGTTTTGAAGAAGTCATCAACATATGAAATATATCTCTCGAGTTTTCCTTTTATTTCAACAAACGGTTTTTAATTCTGAAGTGTGGACTATCTATGGTGACCTCTACACTAAAGTCGTGCCGAGAGGAGTCTGTCGCACCCTCAAACCCACCCCGAACCCAAGGCACGTTGGCCGCACCCTTGCATATGTCAAGCCACCAGATTTGTGTTTTCTTCTTCGTTTTAGCTCCGATTTGACCTATTCCCACTCTTACTTCTTCCTTATTCACTTAGCATCATTTATAATAAGTTTTGCATCATCATATTTAATCCAAAAAATAAAAAAAGATTAGGGATATCCTAAAATTAGTGAGTCCTATTCGATTGCCACTTTCTTTGCTATTCTCTTTACATTTAATACACTTCACTTAGTTTAATCTTTGTTTCACTTATTTTCTTGTCTTCTTGTTGTACAAGTACATCATGCAAGCGGTGGTTAAAGACTCTTCTTCATCAGCTAGTTGGAGAAGAAGGTTAAACCCACATTCACATCTCCCATGCTAATGTAGACATGGTCACATATTTAAGTACTTTTTACTTCATTTATTTAATTTTGGAATCAATAGTTCCTAGAGACCACATCTTTCTACTTTTATCTCCCACTCTTTCTCTCATTATCTTTTATTTTTATTTTCTTTATTTTCTTCCCACACAACCCAAAATGTCTCTCTCGCACTTGGAGTGATGCTGAGAGTCAAATGTTTAGGGATCAAATTAAGTGTGGGCTGAGGTGAAAGTTCCTTCTTATTTCAATTTTTTGAGGTGCTAACCTGGACAAAATTCCATTTTCAGAGTTGACAATTAGGACATCATGTTTATTATTCTAGATGCGGTTAGATAAATGTCTAAAGGATTTCATATTTGTAAACCATGGAATATGCACTATATGATTGAATGTATAAAAATATGCATAGGGATGCTAAATTTGGCAAATTTGCTGTCTTAGAAGCATGCTATATTTTATTTATGTTCATGTTCATATTTTATATATAATTATGGTTACCTCGGGAATCTTTTCGATTCTTTGAAAAGATTTTTGTTTTTGTATGTTTTGAAATATCGACATCCGAATTTTCTAGCAAAATAGGTGATAGACCATAAAATACTAGATAGTCCAGGTGATATTAAAAGTGTATATAACCGAGGTTCAAGTTCTGTGAAAATATTTTTGACCTCTCTCCATTGGATGGTGCGAATATTCGATGTTCATTTATATCGAGCAAACACTCAAACACCCTTGATTAACTGCCATAGCAATCTTATTTGACGAGAGCGTGCACATCCACAACGTATAAAGAACACAAAGGGCCCAGGCCTTTCAGGCCCGATGAGATGAGAACAAGTTTGATTATATTTGGTTTGGAGTTGATTTATGTTTGATTTATGAATTGATTTTTATGTGATTTGAAATGTTGATTTCTTATTTCCATTTGACTTGGATTTGCATGTTAATTGTTTTGAGTTTGTTTGAATTGTTTGGTTTGTTTTACTTCTATTAGTTGAAGTTTATTTTATTTATTGTTTGGACTTGAAATATTTTAGATGTGTTGGAATGATTTGAGTTGTTTAAGTTTATTTGGTAGGTGTTAAGTCAATTTCATGTGACTTTCTTATGGTGGTTGAGGTTATAATCTTGATTCGATTATGTTCGGTATGTTTTTTTAAACATTTTTGAACTTTGGTTCCACTTGATTGCGTCGATCTTCAGATTGTTAATGATTTGATTTCACATGTTTTAAGATGGATTTTATATGCTTTAATGTGTTCTTTTCAATTAGTTGTGAATTATTTGATTTGCACTTGTTTAGAAAATTGAATTCCAAAGGATTAAGTGCATTGAATCAATTTTTTCAGATTGTATTAAATCTTATTCTTGTTAATTGTTAAGGATTTAATAACCCATTTCAAGTGTGTTTTAAGGTTGTTTTTGAATGTATTTTTAGATTTAATTAAGTTAACTTGATTTGGTTAACTCTTGTTCGGTTGCATCACATCCGGTCTGTCGGGCTAGTGTCGATGCTGATCACATGCAATCAACTCGGCACTTGAAATGTTCATGTTCAAAGTATTCCATATCAAAGTACATCAGATGTGGCAGTTCATATGCCATCAATTATGAATGTCAAAGTGTAAATGTGTCAATGCCCTTTTCTTTGGTGTAAAATCCCACTTGACTGGGAAAATTTTGATAGCATGCCGCCTTATTTTCCAATCGGTGTGGACTTTTTACCCATCCTACATGGCATAGTCTTTTGACTTTTCAAGTAGTGGGAAGGATCGTCTACAACGGGAGCTAGCCCGCGCCTACGTCTGGGTCAGCATTCTGGTGCAAGCTGGATGTGCCGCCCAAGGTGGAGCGCCCACGTGGTGGTGCTAACCCCTTATTTAATTTTGGCATTTCGCCTTCAGATTTAGTTAAGTGTGATTTTTAAATGTCTAAGGCCCAATGGGCCAGCTTAATGTAAACAGCACAATGAGCTGGTCTTCAAGTCATGTCAGCCTGGTAAGGCCGATCTTCAAGTCCTCTTGGCCCGGTTGGCCTGTTTTGAACATCTTGGGCCCTGGCCGCCTGATTTGCTCTTCAAGGGCTAGCATGGCCTGTTTGCAACACTTCAAGGCAAAAATGGCCAGCTTCATAACTTGTTTGCCTTTGCCTTATTTTTTCTTGCGGCAATAGCAGGTGGTGCAAACCTTCATGTAGAGAGCTGATGAAGGACCTATTTTGGTGCTGTTTTGAGAGCTGCCAATGGGCTGACTTCTTTTGCCATTTAGGTGCAATGTTGAAGGGACATCAAGGGGGCACACAAGGACCTGATTAAGATGTGTTTTGATAGGCCAAACATGGGATGAAAGGGGGCTTATGTTCAGATGTTGCTCAGGTGGGCAGAACTTGGACTATTTGGATGGCCAAATAGGGAAGTCAAGGGGCTGTGCAAAGGCATTTGATGGGTGGAAATTAGGGCCACCCGGCTTAACTCTTGGCACATTTGGCGGATTCCAAGAGGCCCGGGCTGTCACCCCTCCTTCTACACATTAAAGAGAATGTTTGGTTTGCTTAGGGTGCTGTAAAATCTATCTTGGTTGTGTTGCACGTTAGGCAAACTAGGTGACCATCAAAGGGGCCTGACATGGGTGCTCACAAGGGGGCATAACTTGGGCCAACAAGGGAGCCTATTTTGCATGCCATTTGGGGCCTGATTGGGGGACGCAGGAGGTGTATGTTCAGGTGACCATCAGCGTGGTCGAATAAGGCATGATAGTGGAAGGTTTAGGTGCCGACATGGAGAGCCAAAAGGGTGCACAAGGGGCTGGTTCAAAGGCCTGTTTTTAGAAACAGCAAGGGGCTGTTTTTGTGATGGCCAAATGAAGGGTGCCCTTGGGGCTAAAGGATGGCCTTCTATAGACCAACGTGGAGGGCACTCAAAGGGGCTGAATGGGCATTACTCAGGGGTATGCTACCATAGAGAGGGATAGAGAAGAGAAGGGGAAGAGTAAAATTAAAGGGCTATATCGGAGCACTCTTCTCCTACTCACCGTTTTTTTTTCTTTTCTCTTGCCTTGCAGGTGGAGATGAAGGTGATAAGCTGAATGTGCCACCAAACCCCTCTTCTCTTGTTGTTGGATGAGAAAAGGGGTCTTCTTGCTGATGTTGATGAGGATGTGGTGACCGTGCCCTCCCATTTCAAGCGGGGCAGGGGCGTGGTCCGCGGGCTGTATCTTGCAAATGGGACGTGTGATTTAACTCCCGTTTGTTGCGTTGGAAAGAGGGCATTAAACTGCAGCTCTTCAAGTCAATAAACCAATCAGAATGACCCCCGAGATGTTCGCTCAGGACTTTCTACCGGTTTACCCTCTCGCGGAAAGCCAAACGCCGCGACGGAGATCCGAAAGGGCACAGTTCCGGTCAAGGAATCTCGGGTCAACTTGGGATGACTTAAAATGATGACCGAGCAAGTTTGGTACGGTTGAAAAATACGAAATCATCAAAAAATCCAAGGTTAACCCCGATAAACGTGAACTGAAGCTTGGAAAAGTTGGAAAACCCTAAAATCTACCGAAACGGTCGTATGGCCCCGATTGATGAAATATACGGCTAGGATCAACTGGATGACACGAAAAGACCCGGTGATGACCGAAAATGCCTAACACGTGTTCCGGGATAGTCGTGTCAACACAGATCGAAAAGCCATAATGAAAAGCCGTTATAGACCAACGCCTACCGAATGACTTCTCGGAAACCCTGAATGTTACAGAACACTCACGGGACTCCCGAGACGTTCAAGTATGGACCAGTCGGTCATTGAGCAGGCTTCGTGGTTTCACGGTTCATACATGGCTCTCGCTTGAAGGTTACGACATTATTTTTAAAATCATTAGTCCATTCCCAACTCACGAGGGGTCTCCACCAACATCCTTAGCTCGTATCCACGAGGTAATCTGGATCTGATAATGGTCAAATAAAAAATATCACCAATGGAATAAGAGTACGGGGCTCCAAATCGGGACAATTTGGCGTGTCTACACCTTGCCTCGCCTTGATGTAGGCTTTGCAAGGGAATGACATGTAGCAGAGTGGAGTGAAATGTAAAGAAAAAGTAGCAAAGTGAGATGGATCATAGTGGAATGTAGTGAAGAGAAATGGTGATGGACTGAAAAGGTGGCATCAAGGTGTAGATATAGACACGCTCAATGACCATATTCGGTAAGACGAATCTTCTCAAGTGTCTTGGTTAACCACCATGTTTCATCAAGTCTTCCTATGTTCGATTGGCAAGAGATGTACCATTGGCACGAGAGAAGAATAGCCAACCCCCAACGTGGTGCGGAGTCCTTGAAACATGGGTTCGTAGGTTCATCATCAGTCGGTAACCCAATCTTTGCGGTGTTCTGTACTATGATGGGCTAAAGTTTTAAAAAGAGATTTGTTTTGTAAAAATAAAAGAATACCAATTAAGCACATTCGAGGCTCTTAGATTCATTTAAGTCTTCCAAGAGACAAGATTCAATTTGGAATGGAATGATCACAAATTCCAAAAGGCCATTGTTGAAGCACAAACCGTGAAGATAATGACATTGCAAGTTCTGATCAAATAGAAGGCCCTTGGCAAGATGAATTGACTGTCACGGTGGGATGAATAGCAAGGAGAGTGTTGCAGTGGCCACAGTGGGGATAGAAATGAAAGATTTGGAAGCACATGGTGATTACCGAATACGGTGGTATTTAACTGACACGGTGGGATTAGAAAACACAGTGAGATATTAGAAAGATCAGAATTGGGGTATATGATGGGAGAACATCCCTGCTAGGGTTCAGAGATATCCTGACAGAGGTAGAAGATAATGAATGGATGTATACAATGATAACAAAAAAATGCAATGCAACTAATACTACATGATGCATGCTGGGCTCAAAAAACAAAAACAAGACTTAACAATTAGTTGAAGATATAGATTGTCTATGAGATCAAGATACCCATTCAGGAACCATCATCCCTTACTGCACAATTTTGGCTTATTCGTGAGTACAAAAGATGACCCGACCGTCGTGGATTTTGATGAAGGGGATCTCAGGTCAAGTCTTCTTCGTAGTCATAATCTTCAACATCAATGCATAAAATAAGTAGTAATGCACCTAGTATACGCTAAGAAAGGAAATGATGATGGTGAGTTTGTGCTATAATGACACGCATTCTCATAAAAGAGTTCATGTGTCTTGATGAAGACACGAGCAAAAGTTTCTCGGCAAAGTTGAGGTCGAGGTAATGATGACACCTCCTCCTGAGAATCCTCAGGGGAAGGAAGTGGCGAGCATTTCCTTATTGAAATCCTACAAAAAGTTTCTTGACAAAGTTGAGGCCAAGGTTATGGTGACACCTCCTCCTAAGAATCCTCAGGGGAAAGAAGTGGCAAGCATCGCCTTGTTGTGCAAATCTCATTGTTTGTTCTTCGTGCCTGAAACACTCGAAAAAGGAGATTAGAATGCCAATATGGTTTATACTCTTGCAAGGTGCGGCCTGGCTTGACCTTTGTCAAGGGGTATAGCCTTCTTAGGAGCAAATACGTAATGAAAATTTTGAAACATGAGAGACTAAGAATAAATATGAATGTAAAGACAAGAATTCAAACCAAGCATGGTGATGAATTTTTTTAAAAATTTTGTTGTACTTTGAAAAAGAAGTTTTGTGAAAAGATTCAAATTTTATTTTGGGATTTTGAAAATATTCAATTTTTTTGGAGTTTAAAAAATACTTAATTTTTTTGGAGTTTTGAAGATATTCAACTTTTTTGAAGTTTCTTTTTTCATATTTATTTTTTTTGGAGAGAAAAATCAGTATTGTCACAAGTTCTCATCACTTGGTTGTTATTCTAGGTTCACTGGTAGATACCATGTGCAAAATGGGGTTCCTTACCTAGAATCTTTCCGACCTTCAACCTTTGATCAGCTAAAACTTAGCTTTGATTTAGTTGGTCCACCCACACCCTGGAGTTAAGAATGAAGAATTGATAGGATGTCCTTGATAGGCTTTGGAGATGTCAAGAGGGATTTCTCTACTCACACCCAATTGCCTGTCAGGGTTTGGCCTCTTCTAGTCTTTTCTTCTTTATTGACAAACTTATTTTTGTGGCACACATTTGGACAGGTGCTTTGACCTGTGGGGTCATTGCCCATCTTTTGAGTATTTTTTATTTTCTATTTTTTGGGTACTCATTCAGACAAGCCCATATTTGTTTAAACCAGTGGGGTTCATTGCCCATCTTTTGGCACCCTTTTTTTATTTGAGAAGTTGGACCTTACGAGACGGCCTCCTACTAGGGCGACGAATGCTTTCGATACTCTCCCCCTCTAATCCCCTTCACCTATCTTGAACTGAACAGAAGATAGTAGGGTGAGGGTTTTCCTTCCACCTATGAGCCTTGCCTAACAATGTAAAGAATTTGTTTAATAAAAACAAGGTAGCTACAAATATCATCAATCATGAATTTCTCTTAATTATAATTGTCATGTGAAATTCAAAATCATTTCAAAAAATATTGTATTGCGGATGACATAATGATGATGAATGCAATTTCATGTAATACCTAGGAGAAGAAGAAGTTCATTGTTGATGACGACTTTGCTTGTGCTTGCCTTGCCTTGCCTTGCCCAACTGCTTCCACTGTTGATATGCTTTACATTGAATCGAAGAATAGGAGTCATACAGTGAGGTGCAAGATGTGGAGGATCTGATTTGGCATGGTGGAACTAGGATTGATGATGTAGAAGGCAAAGGATTGGGGTATCACCCAGAAAATTTCTCTACCTTTATTTTTTTGTTAAAAGTAAAACTTGGAAAAACAAAGAGAATTGTGAAAATAAAGAAATATGCTTGAAAAAAAAAGTGAATTAAAATGGGCTCTTGGGCTCAGAAATGGTTGGAATCAAGAGGCACACGGGCCCAAGGGTTGAATGCGGGCCAGAGGACCCAGTTGATGGGCATGAGGGCCCAATTGGAGGTTGAGCCTGAGGGACCCAACGAAAAGAGCGGGCACATGGGACGGATTTAGGTGGTCGAGAGCACAATTGTAATTGGGATTTGTGATGGTCTCGTGGGTGCCATTGAAGAGTATGGGTGTGTGAACCCGAATTTGAAGAAGTGGGGGCACGGTGGCCCGATTTCAAAGAAATTTGGGCATGCGGGCCCGATTGCAAAGGAATGGGGGCATGCAGGCCCAAAATTAGAGTGTGGGAATGTGTGCCCGAGGTTGATGGAAGGTGGGCATAGGAGCCCGATTTAGAAGGACTTTGGGCACATGGGCCCGGTTGCGAAAGAAATGTGGGCATGTGAGCCCGGTTGAGGTGAATTGTGGGCACGCGGGTCCAATTTAGAAAAATTAAGAGCACGTAGGCCCGATTAGGAAGAATTGTGGGCACCTGGGCCCAATGGAAGGAAAGGGGCACGTAGGCCCAATTGGGGAAAAGGGGCGCGTGGGCCCAGTTGATGGACACAGGCACACAAGCCCGGTTGATTAAAAGGGGCACGTGGGCCCAGTTGGATAAAGGGGGCACATGGGCCCGACTAATGGAAAGGGGCACATAGGCCTGGTTGAAGGAAAGGGGCACAAGAGCCCGATTGACAAAAGGGGCATAAGGGCCCGAAAATGGGGCATAAGGGCCTGATTGCAGAAGAGGGGCATAAGAGCCCAATTGAATGGGATGAAGTATGGGTGGTGGCCCCAAGATTGAAGAATTGGTGGCCCATGGGCCCATTCAATGATTGTTAGGAAGATGAATATAGGTGGTGGCTCTAAGATAGATGATTTATGGGCCCATGGGCCCGATCATTGATTGTGAGGAGAATGTGGTATGGGTAGGGGCTCTAAGATTGATGCTATGGGATTAGCTTTGCCTAGCTGGAGGAGGTCCTAGTATCCCCTTGCTAAGGTACGCATCTTCCTTCTGTAGGTTTATAGATTCCTTCCCCATTTCACTTACCAATTCGGTTTCCTTACTTCCCAGCTCAGGGGTCAATTCATTCTAACCAACTTCAGGGATCAATTTCAATGATGACGACAATTGATCTAAACCTGGAGAATCCTTTCCTAGTCCTTGACAATCAACTAAATTTATGATCTCCTCATTTAAGCTTTTTACAGTAGGCTTCTCCTCAGGTTGTTCTAGGAAAGAGGGCATGCCTAGTTTAAGGGATTCTAGAATGATAGAAGAGTTTGACTTGACCACCCCTACTAGCTAATTTTGATTTTGAGAGATAGTAATGATACATTGAGAAGTTGATTCCTCTGCCAAGGCAGGAGCACAAATGGTTGGAGTGATTGATTCCTCTGCCAGGGAAGGATCTTGAAGGGTCGAAGTGACTGAATCTTCTACTGCAGTAAGAATAGTAGGAGTGATTGCTTCCTTAATTGGGGCAAGAGTACAAGGAGTCGGAGTGACTAAATCATCTACCATGGCAGGGGCATGAAGAGTTGAAGTGACTAAATCATCTACCATAGTAGGAGAGGGAATGATTAGGTTAATTAGTTCCTCTGCCAAGGTAGGAGCATGAATGATAGGAGTGATTGGTTCCTTTGCCAAGGCAGGAGCAATAGGAGAAACAAGGGCCTTAACTGACTTAGGGTGAACCCTATTTTGAGGGGTTGATTGAATAGCCAAGGGTTGTTCAATTTGTGTCAGCATAGAAGTCGGTTTAGGCTGAGGAGCTAATGGCAAAATTGGTTGAGGGGCCAAGGCTTGTGTGGTTGGTCAAGGAGCTGTTGATGAAGTAGACTGAGAAGCTAAGGGCTAGATGATTGGCTGAGAGGCCTTTGAAAATGTTGGTGGAGTCGAAGGTTGGGGAGCCAGTTTAGGTAATGAGGTGTTGACACAATTGACAAGAGGAGCTTGATTGTGCACAATTGATTGTGCCATTGACACGGGTTGCATGACTGGCTGAGATTGGAGCATGGGTGGCCTACTCAACTGACGTCGAGGAGTTGGCTGAAGATGATGATCTGGATGGGGTTGGGGAGGGCTCCTAGGTTGGTGCATAGCATTAATGCTCCTCTCGAGCATGGGCCAATTCATTAGAATATTGCATTAATTTCACATCTTCTTTTGCTTACCCAATTATTGAATAGTCTGGCCCATATCATTTCAAGAATTTGACCTTGACAATTTCAAAATTCCATATCTCTACTTCATTCAATGAAAAAACCAATTTAGGGCTGCACCCTCTAATGATCGCCTGAAAAGGAAAGTAAGGGTCTTTCTATCATTCTGCCATCTAGATGATTTGCTCAGAAAATCATTGACATGGATGAAGGGATCACCTGAGCCATTGTAGCAATGGTAGATTGGCATTTGTGATGGAGGGATGTAGATAGTATGGAGGAGAAATTCAAGGGTTTCTTGATCCCTAGAAACAGGTGGAGAGGAATTCACCAGGGAGTGCACATGGCACTCTGATGGAAGGAGGGGGTTGGTGTGCGAGCTGAAGAATGACCCACAATGGGGTGAGTAGATGAAGTAACATGGCGGGACCGCCGGGTGGGGTTATGGTAAGAGGTCGAGCGCCGATTGGGGAGGTGAGGCAGCTTAGTTGACTTTTGTTGGACCTTGATTGATAGGCGTCTTGCCCTTTTCTAGGGACTGCACAATTGAGAATGATTTATGATCAAGGTAGAGAGATAGATCTTGAAAGAGTTGCTCCATGCTTGAGCGGAAGCGGTCGGTAGGTGGGATCTTGAATTTCGGGTTCCCTGATGGCATTAACATGGCCCTGTGGTTGGACCATGGGTTGCTGTAGCACGTAGTGACCTGTCTTGTAATAGTCCAGCATCCTGACGTGTCTTTCGGACCTTAGCATCATGGGCATCCTGTCGATCTTTCTTCAAAGATGGTTAAAAAAAGAAGGGCAAGTCAAGCACACAATTGAAGATTTTTTGCTATCTTTAGTTTTGTTTGATTTTTTTTTCAATTTGGTTGTTTGGAAAACAAGTTGAACACAAAATTAAAGAGTTTTTTTTGTTTTTTAAGGTGTTTTGCAAGAAGAAATTTTTGGTTGTTTTCAATTTTTGGTGGGTAAGCAAGTTATGCAAACAAGGTTTTAAAATGACTACTCGACAATTTTTTTGGGTTAAAACCTTAGATTAGATAGATTGTTAGCAATTGTTCACTCAAATGGGTTTAGTTCCTATTGCTTCAATCTTCAAGACCTAAGGTTGTCACTCAATTGTAGACACGCCAAATTTGCCTAATTCAGAGCATAAAACTCATGTTTTATAGGGTAACATGTGTGATTGATCTTATAGTGATGCCGGGTCTATAAAAGTTGATTTGGAGCTTCCTTGAAGGAAATTGGATGCCTTCCGAAGTTTTACGCAAAAAGCCATAATTTCCGAGCGAAAGCCACACGTAAATCATGTAAACATGGAAATTAGCTGAATGACCAATGCCTAATGATCATGTATTGAAGGTTATGGTCATATTCACACCCCGGACAAATTTTGTTGAATACCGTGCCTTCCGGTTTGCCGTCGGAGTCATTTTGACCTGTATCGGATCTTCTGTTCACTGCCCTAACTTCCAGACAAAATTATGAAGTTTTGGAGGGTGTGATGACTGATCCGATGCTATATAAAGCTTCTTCGGCCTGTTATCTTTCCAACGCAACAAATGGCATCGAATTCTGAGTTTGGAAGTGTTTGCAATGGCTTCCGGAAAAAGGACGCGCAAAAACAGTCCCATGCACCCGGGTTCCTGGTCACATGCGCCCGGGACCCAGGGCACGTGCCCATGTGCCCTACCAGTGAGGCACATGACCTTGTGCCCTCACTTGAGGGCACATGCGCCCTACCCTTGAGGCACGAGGGACCCAGTTTTTCACCGGGACTCTACCGCTGAATGGATCGACAGGATAAGACCAATTTTTTCGGAATTGATGGGATGCGCCCCTTCCAGGGGGCGCATGCTCCCCTCAGTGGGGTGCATGCGCCCTGCACCAGGGCGCATGCGCCCTGGGGTAGGGCGCAATGTGCCCTATCTTTTAGTCTGGATAGGTCTGTTTGTTCTCTTATAAATAAACTCCAATTCCGGTCATTCCAAAGGCATGAGCACGACCCCCCAGGCATCTCAAGACGTCCAACCACCCTCCTTCATTGATTTTGTGATTTTTAGAAAGAGAATTTAGAGTTTTTAGAAAGAGAAAAGTCGGTTCAAGAGAGAGGAAGGCTGTTCTGCAGGTGATCAGCCAGGTCTCTCTTCTTCGGCCTCTACAGAAGTGTGTGGACATCTTCTGCCCAAGCTCTCTTCATCAAAGTTCTTCATCTCCAAGTCTTCTTGAGTTTAAAATAGACGACACTTGATTCCGAGGTCGGGGATGGTCGTGACAAGCACAGAAGCAAAGTCGCACCTGGCAGATCCTGGACTGCTGCTCGGCTTTTTCGACAACCCAGATTTGGCTATATCTTTCTCTATTCAACTCAAAATCTTTCTATTCTTTTTCCTATCTCTTTGTTTAGTGATTCTCCATCCTCATATCATTTTTTTATATGTTTTTGCATTATTTTTAGTCTGTTAATACGAAAAATAAGAAAAAGGGTTAGAGATAACCCGAATCCGGTCAGTTTCTAGTCAGTTGTGTGTTTCATGTCATTCTCTTTACATATACTCCACTTTGTCTAGTTCTAATTGTCTATTTCACTTGTTTGTTTGTATAGTTGTACAGAAGATCAAGAACCCACCGCGTTGAGGACTCTTCTTCATCGGCCGGCCGAAGAAGGAGAAGCTTTAACCCACACTCACCCACCGCATTGAGGACTCTTCTTCATCGGCCGGCCAAAGAAGGAGAAGCTTTAACCCACACTCTTCATGCTAAGGTACACACGGTCAATTTTAATTTTATAAATTGGAACCCACGGTTCCTGGCGACCACATGTCTTAATTTCCTTCTTCTCACTCTCCTCTCACATGACTCGAACTGTCTCTTTGGTGATCGAGCGACGCCAAGGGATGAAAGTTCGGGGATCAATGTGAGTGTGGGATCGAGGTGAGAATTGCTTTCCGAGTTTTATTCCTTTCTTTTCTCATCCCCTCTTGAGGTGATGATCTAGATTCACGGACTTCCTTGAAAAAGAGAAGATCCCGTCGAATTTTCAGAGTCGACAGCTTTGTGGCGACCATGGTAGGACAAGCAATGTCTTCAATCGTGGGTGCTTAGTGTTTTGTTTGCAACTAGTTCTAGTTCTAGACCGGTTCCCACGTGAGCCTTTCCTTCTTTCCACCTTTCTTAACTTCATGCCATCTCAAAATTTCTGATTTCACCCATCTTTTATCAAATATGAAGTGCCAAGTATGCCATTTAATTTCTGTCATTTTATTTAAACCAGTTTCCACGTGAACCACCCTTCTCCTTTTAAACTGGTTCTCGCGTGAACCAATCTCTTTCTTTACTTCGGTTCCCACATGAACCAAGCCCCTTTTTTTTCCAGATCTATCCCAACTTGGATCAGATCTTTATTCACCTTTAATTGGCCCCACGTGGCCCTCTTTCGATCATTCAAACCGGTTCCCACGTGAACCACCCCTTTTTACTCAAAATCGGTTCCCACGTGAACCACCTTTACTTTTTACCCCGGTTCCCACGTGAACCAGCTTATTCTTACATCGGTCCCCACGTGGACCACCCTTTTGCTTGGCTATTAGATCTGAACCCTCTTCTTTCCATCACTTTTCACTATCTCCATTTGGCTCACATAAGAAACAAGTCTAGATTCTAGTTTCTAGTTGCTTGTCTAGTTTCTAATTGCTTGTCTGGTGTTGATTGCTTGTTTATTTAAGGTCATGTTTTGCTCATTACTTGTTTTACTACTTGATTGCATTCTCTGCTCCTTCTCTCTACCTCCTTCTTTTACACTTTTTTGAGGCGGGAGCTCACTCTCCCATTTACCCCTCCCATTCAAAACACCCTCTTGGTGGATTTTGACCTCTCTTCTGGGATATTCCTTCCAAGTTGACTTGGTTGGCTTTCATCAAGGACTCCGTAATTCCTCATACGTGGAGTATTCCTCTTCACGATCGGGTTGGTTGTACCACTCCCCAAAACCCGAAGCATCCTATGTTACCTACACGTGGTGAGATTGTGTGAAACCTAGGTCATTGGAGATTGGAGTTAGGATCTAACCCATTTGTTGAGAGAACAATTCTCAACAAATCTATAAACCTAAGGTTTAATCAAAATCATTGCGTAATCTTGCTTTCAAGTCTTTGCATCACTTGCTTGTCAAACAAAAATTCAAACCTCTAACTTTTTGCAAAATACTAAAAACCAAAAAAAAAGAAGGTTCTTTGTTTACTTTGTCAACTTGTTTGTTTTACTTTCTCCTAAGTTCAATGCAACTAAGGTCTGGAAGGCACGTTGGAATGGCGGAACAAGCTGAACATCGAGAACATGAGATGGGTCATCAACCAAATCCGTTAGATGGTCATGTTAATCCATTGTTTGAGTCAAAAGCGCAAGAGGTCCCTTAACCATCTGCTCCCCGTGATGTTGAACAACTCTTTAGGGAGTTGTCTCTCTATACTGACCCAGAAACCTATGCCCGCATACAATCCATGGTGAAGGGCAAAATGGCCTCAGATCAAGCTAAAGTTAACCAAGTTGCCTCATCTCCTTGTCCTCTGGTTCGACCACCACTCATTCAACCACCTATTGTTCAACAATCTGTGATTCAACCATCATTGGCACTAGCACAACCATTTGCAGTTCAACCATCTATAGTTCAACCATCTGTGGTCCAACCCTCATTTGTTCAACCATCTTATTTCAACCATGTTGCTCCCCTGACCCATCAAGTCATGGGACAATCTTCAGTAAATTTGCCAAGTCATGCTTCTCAATTCCAAAATCATGTCTTTAACCACATACCCCAACCAGCAAACCAAGAACCTGTTCTCACCCAGGCAATCATGGATCAGCTCACCCAGATGAATGAACGTTATGAAGAGCTGAGATGTCGCCTGGACTCCAAGTCAGTTCCTGAGATTTCCATTCCTTCTCTGCCAGTCCTACACCTGCCACCTTCTGAGCTACCAGTTTATCGCCGCTACAATGGTACTGGCAACCCTTTTCTCCACCTTAAAGATTTTCTCTATGAATCCTCATTCTGGAAAAATGATCATAGGGTTCTTGCCTTCTTATTCCGCCGATCACTAGAAGGGTCTGCATTAGAATGGTTCTACTCGCTCGACTCCTTTGAGGCAGGAGACTTCGATATTGTGAAGACCAAATTCTTGCAGAGATACAGAGACCGGGTGGCACCAGCATGCTCCATTATAGACTTGATTGCTGAAAAGATGAAGCCCGAAGAGGACTTCATAAAGTTTGCTGATCACTAGAGGGGAATGGCAGAAAAACTGACAGATGTGATTTCTGAAGGGGAACAAGGGAAGATGCTTATTGGCAACACTACACCTGCCTTGAGGAATGTCTTGATCATGCACCGCCCTACCACAATGAATGAACTCTATGACAGTGCCCGATACTTGCAAGCCCACTTCAAGGATGCCACCATGATAAACCCTTTTGATTCTAAACCTAGAAACTTCAGGAAAACCCCCTCTGCACCAGTTGGGCCTACAACCGAAGGAGTGGTCAACAACGAAGCTATAAACATTGTGGGGAACCAGGGAGGGAACCGTCAAAACCAGTTCAGAAACCCACCACAAAACCATTCCTATTACCCCCCTCAACAACAGGTTAGGCCACCACAACAACGACAACCACAACAACCACCTCAGCCAATAGCACAACCCTAGCAACCTCATCAACCTACCTACAATAGGGCACCGCCACCACCCAATCAAGCACCACGAAGGGGAGGTCCTGGGAGAGAGAACTGCCAGCAACTCGCTTACTCCTTGACCGCCGTCTGCCATGTACTCATGGCAGGAAACCAGTTGGAATTGCCCAAGGAGAGAGAGGTGTGGCCAACAAACGTAGATATGTGCTGATACTGTGCTTACCACCGGTGTCTGGTCACACTGTAGAAGTGTGCTTTCAATTCAAGGATTACATCCACGATCTGAATGACCAAGGCAGCATTGATTGGGCTCAAATGGGGAGAATGCATACAAGCTATGAAGGCTAGGCAGCAGCAGCGGCAGCGTCCACCGGCTCAACCTCAACAACAACCTGGCTTGAGGATTGTCCAGAATCCACTCCCAATACATGCTCCCGCTCCAGCACTGGCACCAGCACATCCAAACCTAGGAATTGGTCTAGTACACTCCATTGTCTAGGGAGATGTCAGCCGTGCTCAAGGTTGGCAACTAGAAAGCCACAATACAACCATGCCTGTCAACCCAGCTTGGCCTCCTGCTAGGAACCCTCCTAGACAAATAATCCGTGCACCTTCTACTCCACAACCACCACCAAGTTCAATAACCCAACCACTGGCCGCCACTTCTTCTCACCGACCCCTCATTAGGCCAGCCCCCTCCTTAACTACACCTCCTTCAACCATTGCTACACACGGGACCTTGCTCATCCGACCACCACAATCACTACCAAACGTGAACGCCGAGCGTATGAGCTCTACCACTCGAAAACCCCAAGCTATCATACCACCACAACAAATCCCACAACCTACACCTTCATTAAACTCATCAACCACTTCTGCACCCCGGCCTCCGGCCTCTTCTTATTAGGCCACCGGTATCACCATCACTACCACCTCCAAATCCTACCCCTCTACCAACTAACCCAATCATCCTAGAACCACCAATCCCATTGCCTACCATACCTGCACCTACACCACCTGTTCCCACCCCAGTTAACCCGTCACCTCTACCCGACCGCCAAATAGCCCCGTTGCTTCGGAGTGGGAGGATGTTCCAATGGCTCTTTCCCCAAGCTAGTACTCAACCGCAATTCCAGTGGAGGAGGAACAAGTTGAAGAACCATTGCCGGGCACGGCCTATGATTTGTTGAAACATTTAGATAAGACACCGACCCGTATTTCCATACTTGAGTTGATCAAAAGATCAAATGTGCACCAGGAGATTCTACAGCAGTACTTGCAAAGGGCCATTGCCGTGCACGGCCTATGATTTGTTGAAACATTTAGATAAGACACCGACCCGTATTTCAATACTTGAGTTGATCAAAAGATCAAATGTGCACCAGGAGATTCTACAGCAGTACTTGCAAAGGGTCATGGTGAATGAAGATCTCCCACCTGAGAAAATAACTACAGTGTTAGCCCCTAGAAGTGAGCACCCAACGCTCACTTTCTCTCAGGAAGAATTAGCAGATCCAGAATTTAGGAGATATGCTTTGCATGTGGCTGTGGTTATTTGTAATATTGAAGTGAAATCATGTTTGGTTGACACTGGAGCTTCCATCAACGTTATGCCGCTAGAAACTCTGCAGTTATGTGGTATTTTTGAACAAGAAATCAAGCCATCCTGTGCCATGGTGACGGCCTACGACAACTCCAAGAAGTCTGCACGTGGGGTGGTCACTCTAGAAGTTAAACTTGGACCATGTACGGTCACAATAGATTTTCATGTTCTAGAATTAGATCCAACTTTTCGGGCTATACTTGGGAGGCCATACTTGGAGGTAATAGGAGCTGTGGCTTCAACAAACCACCAATCATAAAGTTTCCTTTTAAAGGACAAGTGGTCAAAGTGACTAACATGCCTATAAGAGACGAGATGAATGATGCTTTTACATCACCTCTCGGTTTGTCAATACAACCCCAGATCTCAATGGGAGATTTACCAGAAGTCAGATGTATGACCGCCTCTCTATTTGACACAGTGGGATGGCGGATGATGATGAAACTAGGCTATCATCCTGGAAGAGGTTTAGGCAAGGATCTTCAAGGAATCACTCAGCCGATTCAAACTGTGAAAAGGCTTCGAAGGCAGGGGTTGGGATATGAAGAGGATTCCATCCCAAGGAGGATCTTCCAGCCAGGATATGCCATGGGACTCCACACCTTCTTTATCAAAGGGGAGACCATGATGATGGCTGAAGACAACAAGAGTTCCATGATGACTGTCAAGAGAAGGAAAGCTCCAGATGAAGAAGAAGAAGACTTGGAAGACTTATGCTTGACTCGTCTGTTCTCAAGTGGGGAAGAGTACCAGGAACCACTCAAGGGCAGACCAATCTTGGATCATCTAGTTAAGCATGTTACCCAAGTCAAAACCATTCCACGAGGCCCAAATACAACAATGCCATGTTTGAACCTCGTACCTTTGTTTCTAGATCTTTTGGATGGGCTTCAGGGCCCACTTACCCACTTTGGGCCCATGTGCCCTCTTCAACCTTCCACTCTTACTGGGCATGCTTGCCCATTTGCTTCCCTCATCAACTTCAAAACTGAGGGCTTTTCTCAACATGGGCTCACATGCCCATTTATTTCTATGATCGGGTCCACGTACCCGTTTACTTTTTTCATCAGTTTTGGACTCTTGTGTCCACTTTCTGTTACCATTGGGCCCACGAGCCCCTTTTTCCCCTTTATTCTTAAGTTTTTCTCTCTATTAATTCAGTCATCTTCTAGCAAGCCTCGAGTCACTCAGGCTCATTCTATCTTTTTACTTGAAATTTCCAAAAAAAAAAAACGTCTTCTCTGAAACTCGCATTTCCATTGAGGAGACGTCTCTACTAATCCCAGAGGGTGCTCCCAATCAGGGATCCCTCTTTTCTGAATCATTGATCGATTTACTCGATCCTCCCTCCACTGTAAATACCACCTTTCTAGCTTTATCTTCAGTAGGTCAAGTTAGGTTAGGAAATAAGAAAGTCAGAGGTAAGCGAGTTCCAAATAGGTATCTGCAACAATTGGCACGAAATGCGTAGAGTGTGCAAGGCTGCCAAACATTTTAGATAATACCATCCAGCTAGATGAAATCCGATATGAGGATGAGCATAACATAGATCATACTTTGGGAGTATATGAGGTGGTATCATAGAAGGATCCCGAATCCAAGGATGAAATCGAGGACTTGGCTGATGCATATGCATCTGGACTTAGAAGATTTGAAGAACCATCAGCCACAGGGAATGAACCGACCAAGGAACTGAATTTAGGAACCCTGGAAGATCCTAAGACTATCCTCCTTAGTACAAACCTCACTCCCTCAGAAGAACAACGTTTGATCAATGTTTTGGAAGAATATAAGGACACGTTCGCATGGACATATGAAGATATGCCGGGATTAGATAATTCACTGGTTGAACATAGATTAACCTTGAAACCTGGAACTACCCTGGTTAAACAAAAGCTCAGGAGGTTCCACCCTGATATTGCACTCAAAATGAAAGAAGAGGTTGACAAACTACACCAAGCAAAATTTATTAAAGTTGTCCTATATCCGCAATGGGTGGCTAACATAGTCCCTGTTATGAAGAAGGATGGACGAATTCGGATTTGTATAGACTTCAGAGACTTGAACCGAGCATGTCCTAAGGATGATTTTCCTTTACCTCATATCGATGTTTTGGTTGATAACACAGCTAGATTTGAAATGCTTTCATTCATTGATGGCTATTCTGGATACAATCAGATCCGGTTAGCTGAGGAGGACCAAGAGAAGACCTCCTTCACTACACCTTGGGGAACATATTGCTATGTTGTCATGCCCTTTGGGTTAAAAATGCTGGTGCTACATATCATAGGGCTATGATGGCTATCTTTTACGACATGATGCACACCCTTGTAGAGGTGTATGTGGATGATTTGGTTATCAAGTCCAAGAGTCGGGAAGATCATTATGAAGTGCTAAGGAAAGTTTTGCAATGAGCTAGAGAATACAAGTTGAAAATGAACCCTAAGAAGTGTACATTTGGAGTTTCATCAGGAAAGCTACTTGGGTTCATAGTAAGCAAAAGGGGCATAGAGATCGACCCAAACAAGGCCTAAGCAATTATTGGTATGCCTCCTCCGAAGAATATGAAAGAGCTTCGTGGATTGATTGGGAGGCTACAATTTGTCCTCCGGTTTATCTCACAACATTCCCAAAGGTGTAAACCTTTCTTTGAGTTAACCAAGGCGGGGGTCAAGTTTAAATGGGATTCGAAGTGCCAGGAGGCGTTTGATGGGTTGAAAACATACCTGGCAAGTCCCCCTGTACTTAGACCACCAATTCACGACAAGCCCTTGGTCCTCTACATCTCGGTTCTTGAGAACTCTCTTGGGGCAGTCCTTGCATAAGTTGATGAAGAAGGGAAAGAACGAGCTACTTATTACTTGTCTAAGATGTTTGATGCTTGTGAGCTGAAGTACACTGTGGTAGAAAAGACCTGTGCTGCTCTTGTTTGGGTGGTTCAGAAACTCAAACATTATTTCCTTGCTCACCAAGTCAAGCTCATTGCTCGTATCAATCCCATTAAGTTTCTGTTAGAGAAGACAGTCTTGACTGATCGGTTAGGGTGATGGCAGAGTTTCTTATCCCAATTTGATATCACTTATGTCCCACAAAAGGCAATCAAGGGTTATGCTATTGCTGAACACCTTGCCCATCATCCCATACCCATCTTTGACCCAGTCCGGTCGGAGTTCCCGGATGACGAACTAATGTCAGTCCGATCTTCCAATCTTTGGACATTATATTTTGACGGGGCTCGAACTCTCATGGTAGAGGGATAGGTATTGTTCTTGTCACTGAAGGTGTCACCATTCCACAGGCTTTTCAGCTTAACTTTCCAGCAACCAACAACATAGCTGAGTATGAAGCCTTGCTGGCCGGACTGGAGGCCGCTCATTTCCATGGTGCCCCCGAACTGAGGGTGATAGGTGATAGTCAATTGATCCTACGCCAAGTCCTATCCAAGTACCAAACTTATCATCCAAACCTCAAACCCTACCAGGAGCTCACCACCTGCTACATCAAGCTATTCTTCAAACTCACCTTTGTCCATGTCCCCCGCTCTCAGAATATCCTCGCCGATGCCTTAGCTTCACTAGCTTCATCTCTATCTGTCCCACTAGGCAGGCAAGTGCGAACTATACTCATCTGTAAGAGAACAATTCCAGCAATTGAGGATGGACATTTTCTGAAGATCAAGGAGAGGTTCAACAGGAATACTTAGAACATAAAGAAGTAATCTCCTTGATTGAGTTGGAAGAATTAGAAGAAGGTGAGAGACCTTGGTATGACGAGATTGCAAGGTATTGCCAAGATCAGTCATACCCACCTGGATCAACCACCAAGGAAAAGAAGGCAATTAGAAGAGTATCCCAGAGGTATACAATCCTAGGAGGAGTGCTCTATAAGAGAAGCCTAAGTGGAATCTTACTTAGATGTCTTGATGAAGAAGAAGCTGAGTTGGTGCTGAAGGAAGCACATTATGGAGTTTGTGGTGGTCATGTGAATGCCCAAGCCCTTGCTAAGAAAATCATCCGACAAGGGTATTATTGGCCAACTCTAGAAGAAAACTGCTCCATCTTTGTCTGGCATTGTCATTCATGTCAACTCCATGCCAACAAGATTCACTCTCCCGCATCTTCCCTTCATCCAATTCATGCCCCATGGCCTTTCACCATGTGGGCTTTTGATATCATTGTCCCCTTGAGTGACCTCAACTACGAAATGTGCTCAAAATCATTCATTCTGACGGCAACGGAGTACTTCACAAAGTGGGCTGAAGCGGAAGCATTCGTGGAGATTAAAGCGTCAACTGTTTGCTCCTTCATCAAGTGCAACATCTTGGCAAGGTTCGGGATCCCCAGCGACATCGTCACTGATAATGGGCCACAATTTCTTTCTCAAGATCTGCGTGATCTTTGCAACAGGTATCGCATTTCATTGCATCATTCATCACCATACTATCCTCGAGGCAATGGTCAAGCAGAAGCCACCAATAAGACCTTAATCAAAATTGTCAAGAAATCTTGTAAGTCTAGCAAATTTGTCGATTGGCCTGATAAGCTTGTAAATGTTCTATGGGCTTATCATACTTCTGTAAGGACTCCCACTAGACAAACCCTATATACTTTGGCATATGGGATGGAAGCAGTGGTCCCTTATGAAGTATTACTTCCATCTCTCCGAGTTCAGCTCGACAGGGATATTCCTGTTGATGAGAGACGAGAATCTCTCCTTGCACAGCTTGAACTCTTGGATGATAGAAGGCTAGCCGCCGCCGAGCATGCCCGGACTTATCATAATAGACACAAAAGGTTTTATCAAAAGAGGGTGGTCGAGAGAAAATTCAAGATCGGTGAGATGGTAGTCAAACGCATATTCGTTAAGCCAGGGGGTCCCCGCTCCAAGTTGCAACCTAACTGGGAAGTGCCTTTTGTAATCACTAAAAAGTATCCAGGTAATGCATATGAATTGACTAATGCAGATGAAGAAAAATTGAATCATCCTTGGAATGGAGTTTACCTCAAAAAGTACTTTCCATAAAAATGAAGAAATCACTGGTATAATCTCAAGTCATCGATCGTAGGTTGTTCGTGAGAAGTCAAGGGTAGGTACCATCTTACACACACAACACTTCCCAATCCTAGAATCCAGACAACCTGACACTTGCGAAAGGCAAGGCATAAATCTAGAAATGGAAGGTGTACCCTTACCCTATTCTCTTCTACTCGGTCCAAGATAGGGAGAGAAGATTAGAGAGGGGTAGTATCAAAAACACTCCCACCCTAGTAGGAGGCCATCTCAGAGGGTACAAAAGGGTGCCAAAAGATGGGCAATGAACCCCTCAGGTTAGAAAAAGAAAAATGATCAACCTGTCCGAATGAGTACTCAGAATGATAGTCAAGGCAAAAGGTACTAAAAGATGGGCAATGTCCCCACGGGTCAAAAACCTGTCCAAATATGTGCCACATAGAAAAGAGCAAAAAAAGAAAATAAAAAAAACCAAAGAGGCCGAACCCCAATGGGTAATTTGAGTGAGAGTAGAGAAATCCCTCTCAACATCTCCAAACCCTATCAAGGACTTCCTCTATACTCTTTCTCCTTAAACCCCTTGGGTAGGGTAAACCGACCAAATCTAGGTGGAATCCAAGCCGATCAAAGGAAGAAGGTTAGAAGGATTCTAGGTAGGGAACTTTATTTTTTGCACATGGCATCTACCACTTGAGTCTTGACAAACTCCAAAGATCGATGAACTGTTTCAAATACTAGCATTTTCTCCATAAAAAAGAGGAATATTTCAAAAACCCCAAAAGAAGGAATATTTCAAAAAAAACCAAAAAAATGCATATTTCAAAAACCCAAAAAAATGCATATTTCAAAAACCCAAAAAAATGCATATTTCAAAAACCCAAAAAAATGAATATTTCAAAGATTCGAAAAAAATACATATTTCAAAAAATACCAAAAAAATTGAATACTTTTGAAAATCCAAAAAAATGATTGTTTTCAAGAAAACCCAAAAAAAAAAATTGATTAGTCATGATCATTGCCTTAGCTGCATCCATGTTTATTTGACTGTCATGCATATTTCCATTTCTGTATTGCATATCCATTTTTTTACTTTAATTACCTTGTTAAGATGGCTCGCCCCTTTGACCTAAGTCAAAGTTGACAATAATAGGCAAAGGGATGAGTCACGGTGAAGATCTAATCCCCTTTCTATCAAGTGTTTCAGGCATTTCAATGTAGAAGAGGAGAAGATTCACACCACGGCAGGCAAGTTCTCTTAACCCTTACCCCTATTTCATTTAAGTCATTTATTTTATTCCACCTTTTTAAGAAGGCTCCTCCCTTTGACTCAAAATCAAGGCAAACGATATACAGGCAAAGGGATGAGTCATGATGAAAAATTAATCATCTTTGCTAAGTGTTTGCAGGGGCTGAAGAAGCAAAAGAGAAGGGCCATTAGGTACAATTCTTATGCAAAAAAAAGAAAAATTGCCTCAGGCCGCATGTGCCCTCATCTGGGGGCACATGGCCAAGTGCCCCACCCCAGGGCGCATGGCCAGGTGCCCCCGATCAGGGGCACATGGACAAAAAATTCGAAAATTTCAGAAAAATCTCAAAAAATCATAAATTGTCCATAATGTTAAGAATGACATTTTTGCTAAAGGAACCATCATCAAAAACGTTGTTTTGACATCCAAATGATGGTTCTAATAGTAAAATCTTTAGTTGATCATTTCATGAACAATCTGCTTCATATGACAATTCTGTTTGTTGGGTACTAACCAGAAATGTGCAAGCAACCTTTTTAGTCCTAACAGGTGAATTGGAGAGATCAGTGTTCCCCAAGGAATGTCATGCCAACCTTGCGGCGAAAAGAAAGGAAGCACCACCCAGCTGAACATTCTCATGGTGTTGTATTCCGTCAAAAGGCAAGACAAGGATGGACCAGAGATGCTGATGAATCAGGCGGTCGATGCAGCTTACCTGAAGATTTCATCCTCAGTTTCTCATCAATCTCACATCACATCACCACCATCACTTCATTTTTTGCACTTCACATCACTCCTACTATCTGTCACCTAGTTACATTAGGGCCATTTGATACATATTATATGCATTAATGTTGAAGACCTTGAGAGTGAAAATGACTGGGCCCGAGGTCCCCTTCAACAAAATCTACGATGGCTTGGTCATTTCTTCAGACTCACGGATAAGCCAAAATTGAACATTGGAGGGACGATGGTTCCTAATCGGGTGTCTTGACCTCCAATAGACAATCTATATCTTCAAATATTTTCTACATAATTTTCTATGTTTTCACATCCATCTCCTTTTTTATTCTTATCATTAGCAATTTTATCTCTTCATGTTTTATTCCTTTCTTTTTGTTCCACCATGTTTTATTCTTTCCTTTATTTTATCCCACCATGTCTTTTATTTTACCCACCGTGTCATGGCAATTGTCATGCCATTGTTTATTCTTTCCCTTCATTCTATGTTAGTCCCACCATTATCTTTCAATCTCACTATGGCTTAAGTCTATTTTTTTGTTTTCCGAATACTCGGTTTTCTACCAGAGCATGATTCACAGTTTTCATGATACTCGAGCAATTTTGTTATGCTTAAACAAACCCTTTTAGAATTTGAGATTATTCCACTCAGAATTAAACGGAGTATTTTGGTGAAACTTGAATGAACTTGAGATTCCAAATATGATGGATTGGTATTCTTTTCATTTTAGGATCAACTTCTCTTTTACAAACTTTAGCCCATCACAGTACAAGAACACCGCAAAGTTCGGCTTGCTGGCTGATGATGAACCTACGAATTCGAGGACTCCTCACCACGCTGAGGGTTGGCTACATCCTTTTATCCTTTATCATTTACTTTTTCATCTCTCATGCCAAGGGCATGTCTTTTACCAGTCAATTATATGAGGTTTTGATAGAACATGAAAGCGATCTATAATACTCAGCGAGATTCATATTGCTGGATCAGGTAGATAAGCGTGTCTATATCTACACCTTGAGGCCACCTTTTTAGTCCATCACCATTCCATTCTGCTACATTTATCTACGTTCACTTGCATTCCATTACAGTTCACTATGAATCACTCCGCTTCATTACATGCCACTCCCTTACAAAGCTGACATCAAGGCGAGGCAAGCTATAGACACGCAAAATTCGCCTAATTCAGAGCTTAAAACTCATGTTTTATAGGGTAACATGTGTGATTGACCTTATAATGATACCGGGTCTTTAAAAGTTGATTTGGAGCTTCGCCGAACGAAATCGGATGCCTTCCGAAGTTTTCTGCAAAAAGCCATAATTTTCGAGCGAAAGCCACATGTAAATCATGTAAACATGAAAATTATCTGAATGACCAATGCCTAATGATCATGTATTGAAGGTTATGGTCTTATTCACACCCCGGACAAGTTTTGTTGAATACCGTGCCTTTCCGGTTTGCCGTCGGAGTCATTTTGACCTGTATCGGATCTTCTGTTCACTTCCCTAACTTCCAGAAAAAATTCTGAAGTTTTGGAGGGTGTGATGGCTGATCCGATGCTATATAAAGCTTCTTCGGCCTGTTATTTTTCCAACGCAACAAACGGCGTCGAATTCTGAGTTAAGGAGTGTTCGCAATGGCTTCAGGAAGAAGGACGCGCAAAAATAGTCCTATGCGCCCGGGTTCCTGGTCACATGCACCCGGGACCCAGGGCACGTGCCCATGTGCCCTACCAGTGAGGCACATGACCTTGTGCCCTCACTTGAGGGCACATGCGCCCTACCCTTGAGGCACGAGGGACCCAGTTTTTCACCGGGACTCTACCGCTGAACGGATCGACAGGATAAGACCAATTTTTTCGGAATTGATGAGATGCGCCCCTTCCAGGGGGCGCATGCACCCCTCAGTGGGGTGCATGCGCCCTGCACCAGGGCGCATGCACCCTGGGGTAGGGTGCAATGTGCCCTATTTTTTAGTCCGGATAGGTCTGTTCGTTCCAAAGGCATGAGCATGACCCCCCAGGCATCTCAATACGTCCAACCACCATCCTTCATTAATTTTGTGATTTTTAGAGAGAGAATTTCGAGTTTTTATAGAGAGAAAAGTCAGTTCAAGAGAGAGGAAGGCTGTTCTGCAGGTGATCAGCCAGGTCTCTCTTCTTCGGCCTCTACAGAAGTGTGTGGATATCTGCTGCCCAATCTCTCTTCATCAAAGTTATTCATCTCCAAGTATTCTTGAGTTTAAAATCGACGGAACTTGATTCTGATGTCAGGGATGGTCGTGACGAGTGCAGAAGCAAAGTCACGCCTGGCAGATCCTGGACTGCTGCTCGGCTTTTTCGACAACCCAGATTTGGCTATATCTTTTTCTATTCAACTCAGAATCTTTCTGTTCTTTTTACTATCTCTTTTTCTAGTGATTCTCCATCCTCCTATAAATTTTTTATATTTTTTTTCATTATTTTTAGTCTGTTAATCCGAAAAATAAAAAAAGGGGTTAGAGATAACCCGAATCCGGTCAGTTTCTAGTCAGTTGTGTGTTTCATGTCATTCTCTTTACATATACTCTACTTTGTCTAGTTCTAATTGTCTATTTCACTTATTTGTGTGTCTAGTTGTACAGAAGATCAAGCACCCACCGCGTTGAGGACTCTTCTTCATCGGCCGGCCGAAGAAGGAGAAGTTTTAACCCACACTCTTCACGCTAAGTTGCACAGCAGATCAAGCACCCACCGCGTTGAGGACTCTTCTTCATCGGCCGGACGAAGAAGGAGAAGCTTTAACCCACACTCTTCATGCTAAGGTACACACGGTCAATTTTAATTCTATAAATCGGAACCCACGGTTCCTGGCGACCACATGTCTTATTTTCCTTCTTCTCACTCTCCTCCCACATGACCCGAACCATCTCTTTGGTGATCGAGCGACGCCAAGGGATGAAAGTTCGGGGATCAATGTGAGTGTGGGACCGAGGTGAGAATTGCTTTCCGAGTTTTATTCCTTTCTTTTCTCATCTCCTCTTGAGGTGACGATCTAAATTCACGGACTTCCCTAAAAAGGAGAAGACCCCGTCGAATTTTCAGAATCGACATCAATCACCACGAGTAGGTACTTGGGTTCTTCGAGTTTTGGAAAAGGTACACCTGGCCCAATCGTGTAGAGAGGAATACTCCATGGATGGGGACTTACGGAGGTCTTGATGGAAATCACCAAATCAACTAGGAAGGAGTATCCTAGAAGAGAGGTAAGAATCCACCAAGAAGGTGTTTGGAGGGTGAGGGTGTGTTGGGAGAGAGAGCCCCCACCTCAAATGCCCTATGGATTAGAACAAGTTAAGTGCCTGATGCAAAAAGCTAATGCAAAAATGAAAAATGGAGGGTAGGAGGAGAAGAATCAATCAATATGCAAACATGAAATGAATAAAAGCTATTAAATAAATCAAGCAAGTGAACGCAATCAAGACAAGCAATGATAAAGTAAAATAAGAAACTAGCAACTAGCAACTAAAAGGTGATTCGCACGGGAACTAGCTTGTGATGGAGTGTCCAAGTGGGGACAAATCTGAATCCATGTTGGGGACCAATTTGAAAATAAGGTGGTGTCGACTCCAGAAACAGGTTCCGGATCGCCACCTCAAGAGAAGGTGAAAGATGGAATAGGGGGGAAAAGGGGAGTGAATTGAAAACACTCGGAAAGCGGTAAAATGTCCTCACCTCGGTCCCACACTCACATTGATCCCCGAACTTTCATCTCATGGCGTCGCTCGAGCACCGGAGATGGTTTGGGTCATGTAGGAGGAGAGTGAGGAGGAGATGAAATTAAAACATGAAAGATGTGGTTGCCAGGAGCCGCGGGCTCTGCTTTATGGGATGTAAATTAAGAGATGAGTTGAATTGATCATGTGTACCTTAGCGTGGGAGATTGGGATGTGAGTTCAACCTTCTTCCTCTTCGGCCGGCCGATGAAGAAGAGTCTCCAACCAATGCTAGCTTGTTCAACCTGTGCAACTAGAACAATAAACCAAGTGAAGAAAATAATTATAACTATGGGAAGTGTAGTAACTGTAGTAAGAAGATGAGAAAGAAGCAATTGGAATCGAACTCACCGGATTGGGGCGAGTCCTAACCCCTTTTTTGTGTATTTTTGATTATGTAAAAATGATGTAAATGAACTAAAAGATGCTTTAAAACAATAAATAAACTGATTTAAGGGAGTTGAGAAAGCTTATGGAACGGATCGGCTTGAGTTGAAGCCGAGTTGGTTGAAGAAGGCCGGTTCGGGTAGCTTTGCACCCTTCTGGCGCGACTTTGGTGCAGAGGATGCTACGGATGACCCCGATGTCAGAATCGAGTGTTGTTTGTTGGAGTAGACAGAGGACTCAGATAGGAAGAGTTCCTATGTTTATGATTTCTCAGAAATCATCCTATAGAAGTCTGTAAAAATTCTTAAAGTGGGCGGATATAGAAAACAGAACCTGGATGCGCGCCCTCAGTGTAGCAACTGCGACGAACAAACGGCAAGTCGGAATTGAGTGCCGTCAGTTGGATATGAAAGAGGACGAAGCGAGGAAAAACATCTGTGTTGAATACTTTTGCATAAGAAGTCCCAGATTTTCATAATAAGTCGATGAAGTTGGTTGATGCAGAACACCCGGATCGAGCCTTCTCCTTCACTTCGGGATCGATCTCTCAATGTCAGATCGCCTTTGGACATCGGGACGGCTTTGGAGAAGAGCTTGGACGACCTCTGGATGAGCTAGGCATGGGGGATTAACCTTGGGTCGTTGAGAATGGCTCTCAATTTATAGGGGAAGGAAGTCGGTGCAAAAAATGTAAACTGGACCGACCGCGCCCCCACTTTTCAAAGGGAACGTGGGCGCGCAGGGCACGCCCTCACTTCGTTGGCGCGGTCTGCGCGCCCCCCTGTTTCAAAGGGAGCGGGGGCACGTTACGCGTTTCACTGCTAAAAATCGTCGGAATCTTATGGAAATTGCTAAAAATCGACTTGACATACGTAACGCGCCCCCGAACCGGGGGCGCGGTACAAATAATCGAAAATTTTCGACGGAAACGTTCCAAAAATCCGGTTTAGAAGGTGCTAATCGGGGTAATTTGCGATTTAAAGAAACTGACTGCGCCCCCGCTTTTCAAAGGAACCGGGGGCACACAGGACGTGCCCCCGGTTTGAGGGCGCGCAGGGCGCGCCCCCGGGTTGAGGGCGCGCAGAGCGCGCCCTCCCCTTTCAAGCAGAGTGGGGGCACGGTAGACTCTCTCTCCTGTGTGTGCGTTCCGCGAGCCGTATCTTGCAAATGGGATGTCCGATTCCGCTCCCGTTTGTTGTGTTAGAAAGAGGACCTTCAACCGCACCTCCCCAAGTTGTTAAACCAGCCGACATGACTCCCGAGATGTTCGCACAGGGCTTTCTAATGGTTTACCCTCTCGCGGAAAGCCAAAACCCGGGGTGAAGATTCGTAAGAGCACGGTTCCGGTCGAGAAATCTCGGGTCAACTCGGGATGACTTAAAATGATGACCGAACAAGTCCGGTATGATCGGAAAACCTGAAGTCATTGAAAAATATGAGATTAACCCGGTAAACGTGAATCGAAAGCCGTAAAAGCCACGAAACCCTAAAATTGACCGAACCGGACGTATGGCCATGATTGATGAAAATATTTGGCTAGAATCGACCCGGATAACCCAAAAAGACCCGGTGATGACCGTAAAGGCCTAATGCATGGTCCAGGATAGCCGTGTCAGTACAGATCGAAAAAGCCGTAATGAAAGCCGTCATTGACCGACGCCTACGAAAATGACTTCTCGGAAACCCTGAATGTTATGGAACACATGCGGGACTCCCGAGACCTTCAATTATGGACCATTCAAGGTCGGTCATCGAGCAGGCTTCGTGTTTTTACAGTTCACACGCGGCTCTCGCTTGAAGGTTACGGCAATATTCCGAAAATCATCGGTCCATTCTCAACTCACAAGGGGCTCCACCAACGTCCTTAGCTCATCTCCACAAGATAATCCGGATCAGATAACGGTCAAATAAAGGATATCGCCTATGGAATAAGAGTCTGGGGCTCTGAATCAAGCCAATTTGGCGTGTCTACAGCTTGCCTCGCCTTGATGTTGGCTTTGCAAGGGAATGGCATATAGCGGAGCGAAGTGAAACGTAGAGAAAGCGTAGTGAAGCGAGATGGATCGTAGTGGAATGTAGTGGAGTGAAATGGTGATGGACTAAAAAGGTGGCATCAAGGTGTAGATATAGACATGCTTAACGACCAGATTTGGCAAGACGAATCTCCTCAAGTCTCCTAGTTAACCGCCATGTTTCATCAAGTCTTCCTATGTTCGATTGGTAAGAGATATGCCATTGGCACGAGAGAAGAATAGCCAACCCCCAACGCGGTGGGGAGTCCCCAAAATATGGGTTCATGGGTTCATCATCAGCCGGTAACCCGATCTTTGCGGTGTTCCTGTACTGTGATGGGCTAAAATTTAAAAAGAGATTTGTTTGAAAAAGTAAAAGAATACCAATCGAGCACATTTAGGCTCTTAGATTCATTTAAGTCTTCCAAGAGACCATATTTGATTCAGAATGAAATGATCTAGAATTATAAAAGGCAAATGTTGAAGCTTAGACCGTGAAGATAGTGACAGTGCAAGTTCTGATCAAATAGAAGGCCCTTGGCTGGACGAATTGGCTGCCATGGTGGGATGAATGGCAAAGAAGTGTTGCAATGGCCACAGTGGTGATGGAGGATTTGGAGGTATAAGGTGATTACCAAACACGGTGGGATATTAGAGAGGTTGGTGGGACTAGAAAACATGGTGGGATTAGAAAACACGGTGGGGTTTAGAATGATCGGAAATGGTTTAAAGATTAGGGTGAGAAGGTGAAGATTACGAAATAATGTATGCAATGACAAAACAAAATGTAATGCAATTAACGCTACATGATGCATGCTAGGCTCAATAAAACAGGACAAAACTTGTATAACAAATAGTTGAAGATATAAATTGTCTATGAGGTCAAGATACCCATTCGGGAACCATCGTTCCTCATAGCACAACTTTGGCTTATCCGTGAGCATCAGAGATGACCTGACCATCGTAGATTTTGATGAAGGGGATCTCAGGTCAAGTCTTCTCCGTACTCATGGTCTTCAACAAATAACGCATAAGATAATAATACACGACTAACGACATATATGCTAGTCGGCAAGTTATGGGGGTTTCCCATGTCGATTCTTCCGCTTCTGTGAGCAATTCCTATTGGCAAGATTCCCCCCTCCTTGACTTGTGTTTCTTTCCTGAAATACTTAATAGAGGGGTTAAATCTGCTCTATGGCTTACCCCCTTGCCTGTTGTCATCTTGCCTTGCTTATATGTCAAGGGGGGTAGCCTTATTAACAAGGTAACATGAACAAAATGACTAACAAGATAAGCAAGGTAAAAGTTAAGAGAGCTTACCTGCTATGGCGAGAGTTACTCCCTTCTTGATCTTAGAATCCTAAAACACTTGATAAAAGAGGATTAAATCTTCACCATGGCTCATCTCTTTGCCTATTACTGTCTGCCTTGACTTAGGTTAAAGAGAGGAGCCTTATTAACAAGGTATAAAAATAGACTAGATGACCGAAATGAAATGGTTAAGAGAACTTACCTGTCGTTGAGAGAACCTCCCCCTCTTACTTTAAAGTTCCTGAAAATACTCGATAAAAGAGGATCATATCTTCACAACGACTCATCCCTTTGCCTATTATGGCCAACTTTGACTTAGGTCAAAGGGAGGAGCCCTCTTAATGGGGTGATAATGAAGATGAATATACAATGCAGAAATGAAACATGTAAGACATAAGAATAAATATGAATGCTAGCAAAGACCAAAATCAAGGTTATGCCAAGTTAAATGATGCATTTTTTTATTTTTTAAAATATTCAACTTTTTTTGAAATTTTGAAAATATTCAACTTTTTTTGGAATTTTGAAAATATTCAATTTTTTTGAATTTTTGGAAAGTATTCGATTCAATTTTTTTTTGAATTGTTGAAAATATTCATTTTTTTGGGATTTTTGTAAATATTCATTTTTTTGGATTTTTCTAGAGAATGTGCTGGTATTGAAACAATTCATCAATCTTTGAGTGTTAATTAAGATTTAAGCGATAAACACCACATGAAAATAAGGTTCCCTACCCAGAATCTTTCTTGCTCTCCTCTCTTGATCGGTTTGAAATCCCCCTGAGTTTGGATAGTTCACCCTACCCTAGGGTTTTAAGATAGAAGATTAATAGAGGAAGTCTTTGATAGGATTTGGGGATGTCGAGGAGGGTTTCTCTACTCATGTCCAAATTGCCCGTTGGGGTTCGGCCTCTTCGGGTTTTTTCTACATGTGGCACTTACTTAGACAAGTCTTTGACCTGTGGGGTCATTGCCCATCTTTTGGTGCTTTCTTTTCATTTTCTACTCTTCCGGGTACTCATTCAGATAGGCCCATATTTGTTTAAACCTGTGGGGTTCAATGCCCATCTTTTGGCACCCTTTTGCACCCTATGAGACGGCCTCCTACTAAGGCGGCGGGCATTTTCAATACTATCCTCCTCTAGTCCCCTTCACCTATCTTGGATCAAATAGAAGAGAATGGGGTAAGGTTTCCTTTCCGCCTTCAGGGTTCTGCCTTGCCTCTCTCGAGTGTTGGGCTATCCAGATTCTAGGATCGGGAGATGTTGTGTGTGCAGGGTGATGTCTACCCTTGACTTCTAGCTAACACCCTTGGATTGATGACTTAATATCATACCAGAAATTCTCCATTTTCTTTTCTAAGAAAAATATTTTTTGAGGTAAACGCCATTCCATGGATGGTTCAGCTTTTCTCCATCGGCATTGGTTAGCTCATATGCATTACCTGGATATTTTTCAGTTATAACAAAAGGTCCTTCCCAGTTAGGTTGCAGCTTAGAGCGGGGACCACCTGGCTTAACGAATATGCGTTTTACTACCATCTCACCGATTTCGAACTTTCTCTCTACCACCCTCTTTTGATAAAATCTTTTCAATCGGTTTTGATAAGTCCGGGCATGCTCAGAGGTGGCCAACCTTCTTTCATCTAGGAGTTTAAGTTGTGCAAGGAGAGATTCTCACCTCTCATCGGCAGGGATGTCCCTATCGAGTTGAACTCGGAGTGATGGAAGAAGTACTTCGTACGGGACCACCGCTTCCATCCCATATGCGAGAGCATACGGGGTTTGACCAGTGGGGGGTCCGTACAGAAGTACGATAAGCCCATAGGGCATCTACAAGCTTATCTGGCCAGTCTGCGAACTTGCTAGACTTACAGGTTTTCTTAATGATTTTAATCAAAGTTTTGTTGGTGGCTTCTGCTTGACCATTGCCTTGCGGGTAATAAGGAGATGAATGATGAAATGCAGTGCGGTACATGTTGCAAAGATCCCGCAGATCTTGAGAGAGAAATTGCGGTCCGTTGTCGGTGATGATGTCGCTGGGTATCCCAAACCTGGCGATGATGTTGCGTTTGATGAAGGAGCACAGTGTTGATGCCTTGATCTCCACGAACGCTTCCGCTTCTACCCACTTGGTGAAGTACTCTGTTGCCATCAGGATGAACGATTTGGAACGGATTTTAGAGTTAAGATCACTTAGAGGGCCAATGATGTCGAAAGCCCACATGGCGAAGGGCCATGGGGCATGAATCAGTTGAAGGGAAGATGCGGGAGAATGGATCTTGTCGGCATGAAGTTGGCAAGAATGACAGTGTCGGACAAAGATGGAGCAATCCTCTTCTAGGGTTGGCCAATAATACCCCTGCCTAATGATTTTCTTGGCAAGAGCTTGAGCATTGACATGGCCCCCACAGACCCCGGAATGTGCTTCCTTAAGCACCAATTCTGCCTCTCCTTCATCAATGCATCTCAATAAAATTCCACTCAAGCTCCTCTTGTAGAGCACCCCTCCTAGGATGGTATACCTATGGGATACTCTCCTGATGGCCTTCTTTTCTTTTGCATTGGATCCAGGTGGATATGTCTGATCTTGACAATACCTTGCAATCTCATCAAACCAAGGCCTCTCACCCTCATCTAACTCTTCCAACTCGATTAGAGAAATCTCCTCTTTCTGCTCTAAATATTCCTTCCTGCCAAATCTCTCCTTGAATTTTAGAAATCGACCAACCTTAATCGCCGGCATCGACCTTCTACGGACATGGATAGTCCGCACCTGTCTACCTAGCGGGACTGAAAGAGATGAAGCCAAGGAGGCTAGGGCATCAGCAAGGATGTTCTGAGCTCGAGGAACATGGACAAAAGTGAGTTTGGAAAAGAGTTTGATGTAGCAAGAGGTGAGTTCTTGGTAAGGTTTGAGGTTTGGATGAGAAGTTCGGCATTTGGTTAGGACTTGGCGAAGAATTAATTGGCTATCACCTATCACCCTCAATTCCGTGGCACCATAGAAATGAGCGGCCTCCAGCCCGGCCAGCAAGGCTTCATATTCAACTATATTGTTGGTTGCTGGGAAGTCAAGCTGAAATGCCTGTGGAATGGTTGTCGACTCTGAAAATTCGACCGGGTCCTCTCCTTCTCAGGGAAGTCCGTGAATCCAGATCGTCACCTCAAGAGGGGATGAGAAAAGAATGGAATAAAACTCGAAAAGTAACTCTCACCTCAGTCCCACACTCACATTGATCCCCGAACTTTCATCCCTTGGCATCGCTCGATCACCAAAGAGATGGTTCGGGTCATGTGAGAAGAGGGTGAGAAGAAATAAATGTGGTCGCCAGGAACCGACAGTTCCGATTTATTAAAATGATCATGTGTACCTTAGCGTGAAGAATGTGAGTTAAAACTTCTCCTTCTTCGGCCAGCCGATGAAGAAGAGTCCTCAACGCGGTGGTGCTTGATATTCTGTACAACTAGACAAACAAACAAGTGAAAGAGACTATTAGAACTAAATAAGGTAGAGTATATGCAAAGAGAATAACATAAAACACACAATTGACTAGAAACTGACCGGATTCGGGTTATCTCTAACTCTCTTTTTTTATTTTCGGAATAACAGAATAAAATTAATGCAAAAAAATGTAAAAAAATGATAGGATGATTGAGAATCACGAAACAAGATATAGGAAAAAGAACTGAAAGATTCTGAGTTGAATAGAGAAAGATAAAGCCAAATCTGGGTTGTCAAAAAAGTTGAGCAGTAGTCCAGGATCTGCCAGGTGCGACTTTGCTTCTGCACTCGTCACGACCAGCCCCGACCTCGGAATCAAGTGCCGTCAATTGAAAACTGAATAAGACTTGGAGAGGAATAACTTTGATGAGGAGAGCTCAGGCAGCAGACGTCCACACACTGCTGTAGAGGCCGAAGAAGAGAGACCTGGCTGATCACTTGCAGAACAGCCTTCCTCTCTCTTGAACTGACTTTTCTTTCTCTAAAAACTCGAAATTATCCCTCTAAAAATCACAAAATCAATGCAGGAGGGAGGTTGGACGTCTTGAGATGCCTGGGGGGTTGTGCCCATGCCTTTTGAATGACCAGAATCAGAGTTAATTTATAGGAGAACAGACGGTCTCATCCGGGCTAAAAAATAGGGTCCTTGCGCCCCACCCCTGGGCGCATGCGCCCTGGTGCAGGGTGCATGCACCCCACTGAGGGGCGCATGTGCCCCTAGTGAGGGCGCATGGCACTATTCCCGAAAAAAGTGGTCTTATCCGGTCGATCGGTTCACTATTCCCTCGTGCCTCAAGGGTAGGGCGCTTGTGCCCTCAAGTGAGGGCACCAGGTCACGTGCCTCACTGGTAGGGTGCATGGGCACGTGCCTTGGGTCCCGGGAGCATGTGACCAGGAACCCTGGCGCAGGGACAGTTTTTGCGCGTCCTTCTTCCGGAAGCCATTGCGAACACTCCCGAACTCAGAATTCGACGCCGTTTGTTGCGTTGGAAAGATAACAGGCTGAAGAAGCTTCCTATAGCATAGGATCAGCCATCACACCCTACAAAACTTCAGAATTTTTTCCGGAAGTTAGGATAATGAACAGAAGATCCGATACAGGTCAAAATGACTCCGACGGCAAATCGGAAAGGCACGGTATGCAAAAAAACTTGTCCGGGGTGTGAATATGACCAAAACCTTCAATGCATGATCATTAGGCATTGGTCATTCGGCCAATTTATGTGTTTACACGATTTACGCGTGGCTTTCGCTCGAAAATTATGGCTTTTTGCGGAAAACTTCGGAAAACATCCGATTTCGTTCGGCAAAACTCCAAATCAACTTAAAAAGACCCAGCATCATTATAAGATCAATCATACATGTTACCCTATAAAACATGAGTTTTATGCTCTGAATTAGTCGAATTTGGCGTGTCTACAGCTTGCCTCGCCTTGATGTCAGCTTTGTAAGGGAGTGGCATGTAATGAAGCGGAGTGATTCGGAGTGAACTGTAATGAAATGCAAGTGAGCGTAGACGAATGTAGTGGAATGGAATGGTGATGGACTGAAAAGGTGGCATCAAGGTGTAGATATAGACATGCTTATCTACCCGATCCAACAAAAATGAATCTCTCTGAGTATTCTAGATCACTTTCATGTTCTATCAAAACCTCACATAATTGATTGGTAAAAGACATGCCTTTGGCACGAGAGATGAAAAAGTAAATGATAAAGGATAAAAGGATGTAGCCAACCCTCAGCGTGGTGAGGAGTCCCCGAATTCGTAGGTTCATCATCAGCCAGCAACCCGAACTTTGCGGTGTTCTTGTACTGTGATGGGCTAAAGTTTGTAAAAGAGAAGTTGATTTTAAAATGAAAAGAATACCAATCCATCATATTTGGGATCTCAAGTTCATTCAAGTTTCATTAAAATACTCAGTTTAATTCTGAGTGGAATAATCTCAAGTTCTAAAAGGGTTCGTTTTAAGCATAACAAAATTGCTCGGGTATCGTGAAAACCATGAAGCACGCTCTGGCAGAAAATCAAGTATTCGGAAAAACGACAAAACAAACTTAAGCCATAGTGAGATTGAAAGATAATGATGAGACTAACACAGAATGATGGGAAGGAAGAAACAATGGCATGACAATTGCCATGACACGGTGGGATAAAATAAAAGACACGGTGGGATAAAATAAAAACACGGTGGGATAAAAAGAAAGGAAAGAATAAAACATGATGATATAAAATTAAGAGTAAAACATGAAGGGATAAAATTAGTAATGATGAAGAATGAAATGGAGATGGATGTGAAAACATAAAAAAAAATTATGTAGAAAATAGTTGAAGATATTGATTGTCTATTGGAGGTCAAGACACCTGATTAGGAACCATCGTCCCTCCAATGTTCAATTTTGGCTTATCCGTGAGTGTGAAGAAATGACCAAGCCATCGTAGATTTTGTTGAAGGGGATCTCGGGCCCAGTCATTTTCACTCTCAAGGTCTTCAACAATAATGCTTATAATACGTATCAAATGGACCTAACGTAACTAAATGGCAAATGTTAAAGGTGATGTGAAGTCCAAAATAGTGTGTTGGTGATGATGTGAGATTGATGTGAAGCTGAGTGAAGTCTTCAGGCGTGGTCTATCAACTTGCATCGACTGCCTGATTCATCAACACCTCTAGTCCATCCTTGTCTTGCCTTCTGATGGAATACAGCACCACGATAATGTTCAGTTGGGTGGCACTTCCTCTCTTTTCGCCACAAGGTTGGCATGACATTTTCTTGGAGAATACCAATCTCGCTAATTCACCTGTTAGGACTTAAAAGATTGCCTGCACATTTCTGGTTAGTACCCAACAGGCGAAATTGTCATATGAAGCATATTGTTCCTGAAATGAACAACTTAAGTTTTTACTATTAAAATCATCATTTAAAGGTCAAAACAATGTTTTTGATGATGGCTTCTTTAGCAAAAATGTCATTCTTAACATTATGGACAATTTATGATTTTTTGAGATTTTTCTAAAATTTTCAAATTTTTTGTTCATGTGCCCCCGATCGGGGGCACCTGGCCATGCGCCCTGGGGTGGCGCACCTGGCCATGTGCCCCCGGATGAGGGTACATGCACCCTGAGGCAAAAAATTTTTTTTTCATAAAAATTGTACCTAATGGCTTTTCTCTTTTGCTTCTTCAGCCCCTGCAAACACTTAGCAAAGATGATTAATTTTTCATCATGACTCATCCCTTTGCCTGTATATCGTTTGCCTTGATTTTGAGTCAAAGGGAGGAGCCTTCTAAACAAGGTGGAACAAAACAAATGACTAAAATGAAATGTAAGGGTTGAGAGAACTTACCTGCCGTGGTGTGAATCTTCTCCTCTTCTACATTGAAATGCCTGAAACACTTGATAGAAAGGGGATTAGATCTTCACCAGGACTCATCCCTTTGCCTATTATGGTAAACTTTGACTTAGGTCAAAGGGGCGAGCCATCTTAACAAGGTAATTAAAGTAAAAAAATGGATATGCAATACAGGAATGGAATTATGCTTGACAGTCAAATAAACATGGATGCAACTAAGGCAATGATCATGACTGAGCATTTTTTTTTGGGTTTTCTTGAAAACAATCATTTTTTTTAGATTTTCAAAAGTATTCAAATTTTTCAGATTTTTGAAATATGTATTTTTTTTGAATTTTTGAAATATTCATTTTTTTTGGTTTTTTGAAATATTCACTTTTTTTTGAGTTTTTGAAATATTCAATTTTTTTGTGTGGAGAAAATGCTGGTATTTGAGACAGTTCATCGATCTTTGGAGTTTGTCAAGACTCAAGTGGTAGATGCCACGTGCAAAAATAAAGTTCCCTACCTATAATCCTTCTAACCTTCTTCCTTTGATTGGCTTGGATTCCACCTAGATTTGGTCGGTTTACCCTACCCAAGGGGTTTAAGGAGGAAGTGTATAGAGGAAGTCTTTGATAGGGTTTGGAGATGTTGAGAGGGATTTCTCTACTCTCACTCAAATTACCCATTGCGATTCGGCCTCTTTGGGTTTTTTTCTATTTTTTTGCTCTTTTCTATGTGGCACATATTTGGACAGGTTTTTGACCCGTGGGGACATTGCCCATCTTTTAGAGCCTTTTGCCTTGACTATCATTCTAGGTACTCATTCAGACAGGTTGATCATTTTTCTTTTTCTAACCTGAGGGGTTCATTGCCCATCTTTTGGCACCCTTTTGCACCCTCCGAGACGGCCTCCTACTAGGGTGGCGAGTGTTTTCGATACTACCCCTCTCTAATCTTCTCTCCCTATCTTGAACCGAGTAGAAGAGAATAGGGTAAGGGTACTCCTTCCATTTCTAGATTTCCGCCTTGCCTTTCGCAAGTGTCAGGTTGTCTGGATTCTAGGATCGGGAAGTGTTGTGTGTGTAGGATGGTACCTACCCTTGACTTCTCACGAACAACCTAGGATCGATGACTTGAGACTATACCAGTGGTTTCTCCATTTTTTTTGGAAAGTATTTTTTGAGGGAAACTCCATTCCAAGGATGATTCAATTTTTCTCCATCTGCATTAGTCAGTTCATATGCATTACCTAGATACTTTTCAATGATTACAAAAGGCCCTTCCCAGTTAGGTTGTAACTTGGAGTGGGGACCCCCTGGCTTAACGAATATGCGTTTGACTACCATCTCACCGATCTAGAATTTTCTCTCGACCACCCTCTTTAGATAAAACCTTTTGAGTCTATTCTGATAAGTCTGGGCATGCTCGGCGGCGGCTAGCCTTCTTTCATCCAAGAGTTCACGCTGTGCAAGGAGAGATTCTCTTCTCTCATCAACATGAATATCCCTGTCGAGCTGAACTCGGAGAGATAGAAGTAATACTTCGTAAGGGACCACTGCTTCCATCCCATATGCCAAAGCATACGGGGTTTGTCCAGTGGGAGTCCTTACAGAAGTATGAAAAGCCCATAGAGCATCTACAAGCTTATCAGGCCACTCGGCAAACTTACTAGAGTTACAAGATTTCTTGATGATTTTGATTAAGGTTTTGTTGGTGGCTTCTGCTTGACCATTGCCTTGAGGATAGTATGGTAATGAATGATGCAATGAAATGCAATACCTGTTGCAAAGATCACGCAAATCTTGAGAAAGAAATTGTGGCCCATTATCGGTGACGATGTCGCTGGGGATCCCGAACCTTGACAGGATGTTGCGCTTGATGAAGGAGCAGACTGTTGACGCTTTAATCTCCACGAATGCTTCCGCTTCAGCCCACTTTGTGAAGTACTCCGTTGCTGTCAGAATGAATGATTTTGAGCGCATTTCGGAGTTGAGGTCACTCAAGGGGCCAATGATATCAAAAGCCCACATGGTGAAAGGCCATGGGGGCATGAATTGGATGAAGGGAAGATGCGGGAGAGTGAATCTTGTCGACATGGAGTTGACATGAATGACAGTGCCGGACAAAGATGGAGTAGTCTTCTTCTAGAGTTGGCCAATAATACCCTTGTCGGATAATTTTCTTAGCAAGGGCTTGGGCATTCACATGACCACCACAAGCTCTAGAATGTGCTTCCTTCAACACCAACTCGGCACCTTCTTCGTCAAGACATATGAGTAAGATTCCACTTAGGCTTCTCTTATAGAGCACTCCTCCTAGGATTGTATACCTCTAGGATACTCTTCTAATTGCCTTCTTTTCCTTGGTGGTTGATCCAGGTGGATATGACTGATCTTAGCAATACCTCGCAATCTCGTCATACCAAGGTCTCTCACCTTCTTCTAATTCTTCTAACTCAATTAAGGAGATTTCTTCTTTATGTTCCAAATATTCCTTTCTGTTGAACCTCTCCTTAACCTTTAGAAAACGTCCATCCTCAATTGCTGGAATTGTCCTCTTACAGATGTGGATAGTCCACACTTTCCTGCCTAGCGGGACAGATAGAGATGAAGCTAGTGAAGCTAAGGCATCGGCGAGGATATTCTGAGAACGAGGGACATGGACAAAGGTGAGTTTGAAGAATAGCTTGATGTAACAGGTGGTGAGCTCCTGGTAGGGTTTGAGGTTTGGATGGGAAGTTCGGTACTTGGATAGGACCTGGCGTAGGATCAATTGACTATCACCTATCACCCTCAGTTCGGTAGCACCACGGAACTGAGCGGCCTCCAGCCTGACCAGCAAGGCTTCATACTCAGCTATGTTGTTGGTTGCTAGAAAGTTAAGCTGAAAAGCCTGTGAAATGGTGACACCTTCAGGTGACAGAAGGACAATACCTATCCCTCTACCATGAGAGTTCAGAGCCCCGTCGAAATATAATGTCCAAGGATTGGAAGATCGGACTGACATTAGTTCGTCATCCGGGAACTCCGACCGGACTGGGTCAAAGACGGGTATGGGATGATGGGCAAGGTGTTCAGCAATAGCATAACCCTTGATTGCCTTCTGTGGGACATAAGTGATATCAAATTGGGATAAGAAAATCTGCCATCGCCTTAACCGATCAGTCAAGACTGTCTTCTCTAACAGAAACTTAATGGGATTGATACGAGCAATGAGCTTGACATGGTGAGCAAGGAAATAATGTTTGAGTTTCTGAACTACCCAAACATCTGTTCTTTCCCTTCTTCATTTGAGCAAGGAAATAATGTCTTTTCTACCACAGTGTACTTCAGCTCACAAGCATCAAACATCTTAGACAAGTAATAAGTAGCTCGTTCTTTCCCTTCTTCATCAACTTATGCAAGGACTGCCCCAAGAGAGTTCTCAAGGACCGAAATGTAGAGGACCAAAGGCTTGTTGGGAATTGGTGGTCTAAGTACAGGGGGACTTGCCAGGTATGTTTTCAACCCATCAAACGCCTCCTGGCACTTCAAATCTCATTTAAACTCGGCCCCCGCCATGGTTAACTCATAGAAAGGTTTACACCTTTGGGAATATTGTGAGATAAACCGGCGGACAAATTGTAGCCTCCCAATCAATCCTCGAAGCTCTTTCATATTCTTAGGAGGAGGCATACCAATAATCGCTTTGGCCTTGTTTGGGTCGATCTCTATGCCCTTTTTGCTTACTATGAACCCAAGTAGCTTTCCTGATGAAACTCCAAATGTACACTTCTTAGGGTTCATTTTTAGCTTGTATTCTCTAGCTCGTTGCAAAACTTTCCTTAGCACTTCAGAATGATCTTCCCGACTCTTGGACTTGATAACCAAATCATCCACATACACCTCTACAAGGGTGTGCATCATGTCGTGAAAGATAGCCATCATAGCCCTCTGATATGTAGCACCGGCATTCTTTAACCCAAAGGGCATGACAACATAGCAATATGTTCCCCAAGGTGTAGTGAACGAGGTCTTCTCTTGGTCCTCCTCAGCTAACCGGATCTGATTGTATCCAGAATAGCCATCCATGAATGAAAGCATTTCAAATCCAGCTGTGTTATCAACCAAAACATCGATATGGGGCAAAGGGAAATCATCCTTAGGACACGCTCGGTTCAAGTCCCTGAAGTCTATACAAATCCGAATTCATCCATCCTTCTTCATAACAGGGACTATGTTAGCCACCCATTGCGGATACATGACAACTTTAATAAATTTTGCTTGGTGTAGTTTGTCAACCTCTTCTTTCATTTTGAATGCAATATCAGGGTGGAATCTCCTGAGCTTTTGTTTGACCGGGGTAGTTCCAGGTTTCAAGGTTAATATATGTTCAACCAATGAATTATCTAATCCTGGCATATCTTCATGTCCATGCGAACGTGTCCTTATATTCTTCCAAAACTTTGATGAAACATTGTTCTTCTGAGGGAGTGAGGTTTGCACTAATGAGGATAGTCTTAGGATCTTCCAGGGTTCCTAAATTCAGTTCCTTGGTCGGTTCATTCCCTGTGGCTGATGTTTCTTCAAATCTTCTAAGTCCGGATGCATATGCATCAGCCAAGTACTCGATTTCATCCTCAGATTCGGGATCCTTCTCTGATACCACCTCATATACTCCCAAAGTATGATCTATGTTATGCTCATCCTCATATCAGATTTCATCTAGCTGGATGGTATTATCCAAAAAGTTTGGCAGCCTTGCACACTCTACGCATTTCTGTGCCAATTGTTGCAGATACCTATTTGGAACTTTCTTACCTCTGACTTTCCTATTTCCTAACCTAACTTGACCTACTGAAGATAAATCTGGAAAGGTGGTATTTACAGTGGAGGGGGAATCGAGTAAATTGATCAATGATTCAGAAAAGAGGGATCCCTGATTGGGAGCACCCTTTGGGATGAGTAGAGACATCTCCTCGATGGAAATGTGAGTTTCAGAGAAGACGTTTTTTTTTGGGATTCTCAAGTAAAAAGATAGAATGAGCCTGAGTGACTCGAGGCTTGCTAGAAGATGACTGAATTAATAGAGAGAAAAACTTAAGAATAAAGGGGAAAAAGGGGCTCGTGGGCCCAATGGTAACAGAAAGTGGACACATGGGTCCAAAATCGATGAAAAAAGTAAACGGGTACGTGGACCCGATCATAGAAATAAATGGGCATGTGAGCCCATGTTGAGAAAAGCCCTCAGTTCTGAAATTGATGAGGGAAGCAAATGGGCAAGCTGGCCTAGTAAGAGTAGAAGGTTGAAGAGGCACGTGGGCCCAAAGTGGGTAAGTGGGCCCTGAAGCCCATCCAAAAGATCTAGAAATAATGGTACGAGGTTCAAACATGGGATTGTTGTATTTGGGCCTCGTGGAATGGTTTTGACTTGGGTGGTATGCTCAACCAGATGATCCAATATTGGTCTGCCCTTGGGTGGTTCTTGATGCTCTTCCCCACTTGAGAACAAACGAGTTAAAGATAAGCACAGGTCTTCCAAGTCTTCTTCTTCTTCATCTGGAGCCTTTCTTCTCTTGACAGCTATCACGGAACTTTTGCCATCTTCAGCCATCATCATGGTCTCCCTTTTGATAAAGAATGTATGGAGCCCCATGGCATATCCTGGCTGGAAGATCCTCCTTGGGATGGAACCCTCTTCATATCCCAACCCCTGCCTGCGTGGCCTTTTCACAGTTTCAATTGGCCGAGTGATCCCTTGAAGATCCTTGCCTAAACCTCTTCCGGTCGATAGCCCAATTTCATCATCATCCGCCATCCCGGTGTGTCCGGTAGAGAGGCGGTCATGCATCCGACTTCGGCAATTCTCCCACCGAGATGCGGGGTTGTATTGACAGACCTAGGGGTAAAGAAGCATCGTTCAGCTCGTCCCTTATAGGCATGCTAGTCACCTTGACCACCTGTCCTTTAAAGGGAAACTTTATGCACTAGTGGTTTGTTGAAGCCACAGCTCCTATTGCCTCCAAGTATGGCCTCCCAAGTATAGCCCAAAAAGTTGGATCCAATTCTAGAACATGAAAATCTGTTGTGGCCGTACATGGTCCAAGTTTAACTTCTAGAGTGACCACCCCACATGCAGACTTCTTGGAGTTGTCGTAGGTCGTCACCATGGCACAGGATGGCTTGATTTCTTGCTCAGAAATGCCACACAACTACAAAGTTTCTGGCGGCATAACGTTGATAGAAGCTCCAGTGTCAACCAAACATGATTTCACTTTGACATTGCAGATGATAACTGCCACATGCAAAGCATATCTCCTAAATTCTGGATCTGCTAATTTTTTCTGAGAGAAAGTGAGTGATGGGTGCTCACTTCTAGGGGCTAACACTATAGTGATCTTATCAGGTGGGAGATCTTCATTCACCATGACCCTTTGCAAGTACTGCTGTAGAATCTCCTGGTGCACCTTTGATCTTTTGATCAACTCAAGTATGGAAATGCGGGCCGGTGTTTTATCTAAATGCTTTAACAGATCATAGGCTATGCCTGGCAATGGTTCTTCCACTTGTTCCTCCTCCACTGGATCCTGCGGTTGAGTACTAGCTTGGGGAAAGAGCCACTGGAACATCCTCCCACTCCGAAGCACCGGGGCTATTTGGCGGTCGGGTAGAGGTGACGGGTTAACTAGGGTGGGAACAGGTGGTGTAGGTGTAGGTATGGTAGGCAATGGGATTGGTGGTTCTAGGATGATTGGGTTAGTTGGTAGAGGGGTAGGATTTGGAGGTGGTAGTGATGGTGATACCGGTGGCCTAATAAGAAGAGACCGGGGTGCAGAAGTGGTTGATAAGTTTAATGAAGGTGTAGGTTGTGGGATTGGCTGTGGTGTTGGTGGTATGATAGGTTGGGGTTTTGGAGTGGTAGAGCTCGTAGGGTGGGGGTTCAGGTTTGGTGGTGATTGTGGTGGTCGGATGAGCAAGGGCCGGTGTGTAGCAATGGTTGAAGGAGGTGTAGTTAGAGAGGGGGCTGGCCTAATGATGGGCCGGCGAGAAGAAGTGGCGGCCAGTGGTTGGGTTATTGAGCTTTGTGGTAGTTGTGGAGTAGCAGGTGCACGGATTATCTGTCTAGGAGGGTTCCTAGCAGGAGGCCTAGTTGGGTTGGCAGGCATGGTTGCATTTTGCTTTTCTAGTTGACAACCTTGAGCACGATTGGCATCTCCCTGGACAATGGAGTGTACTAGACCAATTCTTGGGTTTGGATGTGCTGGTGCCGGCGCTGGAGTGGGAGAATGTAATGGGAGCGGATTCTGAACAATCCCCAAGCCAGGTTGTTGTTGAGGTTGAGCCGGTGGACGCTGCCGCTACTGCTGCCTAGCCTTCATTACATGTATGCATTCCCCCATTTGGACCCAATCAATGCTGCCTTGGTCATTCAGATCGTGGATGTAATCTTTCAATTGAAAGCACACTTCTACAGTGTGACCAGGACACCGGTGGTAAGCACAGTATCGGGACATATCGACATTTGTTGGCCAAACCTCTCTTTCCTTGGGCAATTCCAACTGTTTCTCCGCCATTAGTACATTGAAGATGTCGGTCAAGGAGTAAGGGAGTTGTTGGTAGTTCTCTCTCCTAGGACCTCCCCTTCATGGTGCTTGATTGTGTGGTGGCGGTGCCCTATTGTAGGCAGGTTGACGGGGTTGCTAGGGTTGTGCTACTGGTTGCGGGGGTTGTTGTGGTTGTCATGGTTGTTGTGGCCTAACCTGTTGTTGAAGGGGGTAATAGGAAAGGTTTTGTGGTGGGTTTCTATACTGGTTTTGACGGTTCCCTCCCTGGTTCCCCACAGTGTTTATTGCTTCGTTGTTAACCACTCCCTCGGTTGTAGGACCAACTGGTGCAGAGGGGGTTTTCCTGAGGTTTCTAGGTTTAGGATCAAAAGGGTTTATCATGGTGGCATCCTTGAAGTGGGCTTGCAAGTATCGGGCACTGTCATAGAGTTCATTCATGGTGGTAGGACGGTGCATGATCAAGACATTCCTCAAGGCAGGTGCAGTGTTGCCAATTAGCATTTTTACTTGTTCCCCTTCAGAAATCACATCTGTCAATTTTTCTGCCATTCCCCTCCAGCGATCAGTAAACTTTATGAAGTCCTCTTCGGGCTTCATCTTCTTAGCAATCAAATCTGTAATGGAGCATGCTGGTGCCACCCAGTCTCTATATCTCTGCAAGAATTTGGTTTTGACAATATCGAAGTCTCCTGCCTCAAAGGAATCGAGCGAGTAGAACCATTCCAATGCAGACCCTTCTAATGATCGACGGAACAAGAAAGCAAGAACCCTACGATCATCTTTCCAGAATGAAGATTCATAGAGAAAATCTTTAAGATGAAGAAAAGGATTGCCAGTACCATTTTAGCGGCGATAAACTGGTAACTCAGAAGGTGGCAGGTGTAGGACTGGCAGAGAAGGAATGGAAATCTCAGGAACTGACTTGGAGTCCAGGCGACATCTCAGCTCTTCATAACGTTCATTCATCTGGGTGAGCTGATCCATGATTGCCTGGGTGAGAGCAGGTTCTTGGTTTACTGGTGGGGGTATGTGGTTAGAGACATGATTTTGGAATTGAGGAGCATGACTTGGCAAATTTACTGAAGATTGTCCCATGACTTGGTGGATTGGGGGAGCAACATGGTTAAAATAAGATGGCTGAACAAATGATGGTTGAACCATAGATGGTTGAACTATAGAGGGTTGAACTACAGATGGTTGTGCTAGTGATGGTTGAATCACAGATTGTTGAACAACAGGAGGTTAAACAAAAGGTGATTGAATGAGTGGTGGTTGAACTAGAGGACGAGGAGATAAAGCAACTTGATTGGTTTCAGCCTGATATGAAGCAACTTTGCCCTTCACCATGGATTGTATACGGGCATAGGTTTCTAGGTCGGTATAGAGAGACAACTCCCTAAAGAGTTGTTCAACATCACGAGGAGCAGATGGTTGAGGGACCTCTTGCGCTTCTGACACAAACAATGGATTAACATGATTATCTGATAGATTTGGTTGATGACCCATCTCGTGCTCTCGATGTTCAGCTTGTTCCGCCATTCCAACGTGTCTTCCAGACCTTAGTTGCATTGAACTTCAAGGAACAAAACAAACAAGTTGACAAAGTAAACAAAGAACTTTTTTTTTGTTTTTCTAGTATTTTGCAAAAGGTTAGAGGTTTGAAGTTTTGTTTGACAAACAAGTGATGCAAAGACTTGAAAGCAAGATTACGCAATGATTTTGATTAAACCTTAGGTTTATGAATTTTGTTAAGAATTGTTCTCTCAACAAATGGGTTAGGATCCTAACTCCAATCTCGAATGACCTAGGTTTCACACAATCTCACCACGTGTAGGTAACATAGGATGCTTTGGGTTTTGGGGAGTGGTACAACCAACCCGATCGTGAAGAGGAATACTCTACGTATGAGGAATTATGGAGGCCTTGATGAAAGCCAACCAAGTCAACTAGGAAGGAATATCCTAGAAGAGAGGTCAGAATCCACCAAGAGGGTGTTTTGGATGGGAGGGGTAAATGGGAGAGTGAGCTCCCGCCTCAAAAAAGTGTAAAAGAAAGAGGTAGAGAGAAGGAGAAGAGAATGCAATCAAGTAATAAGTAATGAGCAAAACAAGTAATGAGCAAAACATGAACTTAAGTAAACAGGCAATCAACACCAGACAAGCAATTAGAAACTAGACAAGCAACTAGAAACTAGAATCTAGACTTGTTTCTTATGTGAGCCAAATGGAGATAGTGAAAAGTGATGGAAAGAAGAGGGTTCAGATCTGATAGCCAAGAAAAAGGGTGGTCCACGTGGGGGACCGATGTAAGAATAAGCTGGTTCACGTGGGAACCGGAGTAAAAAGTAAAGGTGGTTCACGTGGGAACCAATTTTGGGTAAAAGGGTGGTTCACGTGGGAACCGGTTTGAATGGTCAAAAGAGGGCCACGTGGGGCCAATTAAAGGTGAACAAAGATCTGATCCAAGTTGGGATAGATCTGAAAAAATAGGGGTTTGGTTCACGTGGGAACCGAAGTAAAGAAAGAGATTGGTTCACGTGGGAACCGGTTTAAAAGGAAAAGGGTGGTTCACGTGGGAACCGGTTTAAATAAAATGACAGAAATTAAATGGCATACTTGGCACTTCAGATCTGATGAAAAATGGGTGAAATCAGAAATTTTGAGATGGCATGAAGTTTAAGAGAGGTGGAAAGAAGGAAAGGCTCACGTGGGAACCGGTCTTAGAACTAGAACTAGTTGCAAACAAAACACTAAGCACCCACAGTTAAAGACATTGCTTGTCCCACCGTGGTCGCCACAAAGCTGTCGACTCTGAAAATTCGACGGGGTCCTCTCCTTTTCAGGGAAGTCCGTGAACCCAGATCGTCACCTCAAGAGGGGATGAGAAAAGAAAGGAATAAAACATCGGAAAGCAACTCTCACCTCGGCCCCACACTCACATTGATCCCTGAACTTTCATCCCTTGGCGTCGCTCGATCACCAAAGAGACCGTTCGGGTCATGTGGGAGGAGGGTGAGAAGAAGGAAATTAAGACATGTGGTCGCCAGGAACCGTGGGTTCCAATTTATAGAATTAAAATGACCGTGTGTACCTTAGCGTGAAGAATGTGAGTTAAAGCTTCTCCTTCTTCGGCCGACTGATGAAGAAGAGTCATCAACGTGTGGGTGCTTGATCTTCTGTGCAACTAGACAAACAAACAAGTGAAATAGACTATTAGAACTAAACAAGGTGGAGTATATGTAAAGAGAATAACATAAAACACACAATTGACTAGAAACTGACCGGATTCGGGTTATCTCTAACCCCTTTTTTTATTTTCGGAATAAAAGAATAAAAGTAATGCAAAAAAATGTAAAAAAATAATAGGAGGATGGATAATCACTAAAAAAAGAGATAGGAAAAAGAACTAAAAGATTCTGAGTTGAATAGAGAAAGATATAGCCAAATCTGGATTGTCAAAAAAGCCAAGCAGCAGTCCAGGATCTGCCAGGCGTGACTTTTCTTCTGCACTCGTCACGACCAGCCCCGACCTTGGAATCAAGTGCCGTTGATTGTAAACTGAAGAATACTTGGAGAGTAAGAACTTTGATGAAGAGATCTCAGGCAGTAGATGTCCACACACTGCTGTAGAGGCCGAAGAAGAGAAACTTGGCAGATCACCTGCAGAACAGCCTTCCTCTCTCTTGAACCGACTTTTCTCTCTCTAAAAACTCGAAATTCTCTCTCTAAAAATCACAAAATCAATGTAGGAGGGAGGTTGGACATATTGAGATACCTGGGGGGTCGTGCTCATGCCCCTGGAACGACCAGAATCAGAGTTAATTTATAGGAGAACGAACAATCTCATCCGGGCTAAAAAATAGGGTCCTTGCGCCCCACTATGGGGCGCATGTGCCCCCCAGTGAGGGCGCATGGCACTATTCCCAAAAAAAGAGGTCTTATCCGGTCAATCGGTTCAGTGGTAGAGTCCCGATGAAAAACTGGGTCCCTCGTGCCTCAAGGGTGGGGCGCATGTGCCCTCAAGTGAGGGCACAAGGTCACGTGCCTCACTGGTAGGGCACATGGGCATGTGCCCTGGGTCCCGGGCGCATGTGACCAGAAACCTGGGTGCATGGGACTATTTCTGCACGTCCTTCTTCCGGAAGCCATTGCGAACACTCCCGAACTCGGAATTCGATGCCGTTTGTTGCGTTGGAAAGATAACAGGCCAAAGAAGCTTTATATAGCATCGGATCAGCCATAACACCCCCAAAAACTTCAGAATTTTGTCCGGAAGTTAGGGCAGTGAACAAAAGATCCGATACAGGTTAAAATGACTCCGACGGCAAACCGGAAAGGCACGATATGCAACAAAACTTGTCCAGGGTGTGAATATGACCATAACCTTCAATGAATGATCATTAGGCATTGGTCATTCAGCCAGTTTCCATGTTTACACGATTTACGTGTGGCTTTCGCTCGGAAATTATGGTTTTTTGCGGAAAACTTCGGAAAACATCCGATTTCATTCGGCGAAGCTCCAAATCAACGTTTTAAAGACCCGGCATCATTATAAGGTCAATCATACATGTTACCCTATAAAACATGAGTTTTATGCTCTGAATTAGGCGAATTTGGCGTGTCTACAATGGTGACACCCTCGGGTGATAGAAGGACGATTCCTATTCCCTTACCGTGTGAATTCAGAGCCCCGTCAAAATATAATGTCCAAAGATGGGAAGATCGGATCAACATTAGTTCATCATCCGGGAGCTCCGACTGGACCGGGTCAAAGAGGGGTATAGGGTGATGGGCTAGATGTTCGGCAATGGCATAGCCCTTAATCGCCTTCTGGGGGACATAGGTGATATCAAACTGGGAAAGGAAGCTCTGCCAACGACCTAACCGATCAGTCAGAACAGTTTTCTCGAGAAAAAATTTGATGGGATTGATGCGAGCAATAAGGTTGACCTCATGAGCTAAGAAATAGTGTTTAAGCTTCTGAACTACCTAGACTAGTGTGGCACAGGTCTTCTCCACTACAGTATACTTCTGTTCACATGGATCAAAGATCTTTAACAAGTAGTAAGTTGCCCTCTCTTTCCCTTCTTCATCCACTTGTGCAAGGACTGCCCCAAGATAATTCTACAAAACCAAGATATACAGAACTAAAGGCTTGTCAGGGACTGGTGGTCTAAGCACAGGGGGACTAGCCAGGTATCTTTTCAAACCATCGAATGTATCCTGGCACTTCGAATCCCATTTGAACTTGGCCCCCGCCTTGGTCAACTCATAGAAAGGTTTACACCTTTGGGAGTGTTGTGAGATGAACCGGCGGACGAACTGTAGCCTCCCGATTAATCCTCGAAGTTCTTTCATATTTCTCGGAGGAGGCATACCAATGATTGCCTTGGCCTTGTTCGAGTCGATCTCTATGCCCCTTTTGCTCACTATGAACCCCAACAGTTTTCCTGAGGATACTCCGAACGTGCATTTCTTTGGGTTCATCTTCAATTTATATTCCCTAGCCCTTTGCAAGACCTTTCTTAACACTTCCAAATGATCTTCTCGATTTTTGGACTTAACGACCAGGTCATCCACGTACACCTCTACAAGAGTATGCATTATGTCATGGAAGATAGCCATCATTGCCCTCTGATAGGTAGCACCAGCATTCTTTAGTCCAAAGGGCATGACGACATAGCAGTAGGTTCCCCAAGGTGTAGTAAACGAGGTCTTCTCCTGGTCCTCTTCGGGCAATCGGATTTGGTTATATCCTGAATAGCCATCCATGAATGATAGCATCTCGTATCCAGCAGTGTTATCAACCAGTACATCAATATGAGGAAGAGGAAAGTCATCTTTAGGACACGCTCGGTTGAAGTCCCTAAAGTCTATACAGATCCGAACTCTACCATCCTTCTTCATGAGAGGGACTATGTTTGCCACCCATTGCGGATAAAACCTTAATGAATCTTGCTTTATGTAACTTGTCGACCTCTTCTTTCATCTTAAGTGCAATGTCATGGTAGAATCTTCTTAATTTTTGTTTGACTGGGGTAGCTCCAGGTTTCAAAGTTAGACGATGTTCAACTAACGAGTTGTCTAACCCCGGTATGTCTTCGTATGTCCATGCGAACGTGTCCTTATATTCTTCCAAAATTTCAATTAAACTCTGTTCCTCAGTGCGAGTGAGGTTTGCACTTAGAAGGATTGTCTTGGGATCTTCCGGTGTTCCAAGATTTAATTCTTTTGTCAGTTCATCCACCGTGGCTGATGGTTCTTCAAACCTTTTAAGTCCAGATGCATATGCATCAGCCAAGTCCTCAATTCCATCCTCGAAATCAGGATCCTTTTCTGATAAAACCTTGTAAACTCCCAGTGTATGATTTACATTGAATTCTTCCTCATACTAGATTTTATCAAGCTGGATAGCATTTTCTAAAAACCTTGGCAGCCTAACATATTCCTTGCATTTTTGAGCTATTTGCTGGAGATATCTCTCTAGCACACGTTTACCTCGGGTTTTCTTCTTTCCTACCCTAACTACTCCTAAGGAAGACAGAATTGAAAAGGTGGTATTTACAATGGGTGAAGGATCGAGCAGATCGATCAGTGAGTTGGAGAAGAGGGGTCCCTAGTTGGGAGCACCCTCCGAGACAAGCAGAGACGTCTCCTCAATGGAAAACTGAGTTTGCGAGATGACGTTTTTTTGTGGGTATTTTGGGTATTTTCAATAACAAAAAGAGAATGAGCCGATGGGGCTCGAGCAGAAATAGAAAGCTTAAGCAAATGGGAGAAAAATGGGCTCGCGGGCCCGATGATGACAAGAAATGGGCAGATAGGCCCAAAGCTAGTGAAAAGATCTAAGGGGCACGTAGGCCCAAGTGGTGGGCACGCGGGCCCAAAGCAAGAAAATAAATCTAAAGGGCACGTGGGCCCAATTGGTGGGCACGCGGGCCCAAGGTTGTTGGATTGGAATGGGCATAGAAGCCCAGTGGAGTAAGAAGATTTGAATGGGCTCTCAGGCCCAATGATCAGTTCAGGTGGCCATTTTGGCCCAGAAGTAGGAATTGGGCTAGATAGCCCATCAAGTGAATCCAAGAGGGATAGAGTGAGGATTTTGAAATACATGACCGTAGGATACGGCTCATGCGGGATGTTGTTTGGAGGTGGGTTCGAGTGGACAAGTTGTTTAGAGATGGACTTGCCCTTGACTGGTTCTTCCTCTTCTATGAACAACCGAGCCAAAGATGAACTCAGGTTGTCCACTTCTTCCTCTTGCTCTGGTGCCTTCCTTCTCTTGATTGGTTCTTCTTCTTTGTCCCCGGCCATCATCATGGTCTCCCCTTTGATAAAGAATTTTTGGAGTCCCATGGCATTTTTTGGCCGGTAGACCATCCTCGAAGTGAAATTGGGCTCATAGCCAAGCCCGTGTCTCTTTGGTCTTTGTATGGCTTTAATGGGGTGCACAACCTCTTGCAGCTCCTTTCCCAACCCCTTTCCTGGCTGATATCCCATCCCTTTCATCATCCGCCATGCAACTGTTTCTGGAGGCGTCGTTAACATCATGACCTTGGGTAGCTCTGTAGTGGAAACCAACAGTTGGACAAATTTTGATATTAGCAGTGCAGAAGAGGGGTCATCCACATCATTTAGAATGGGGATGTTGGTTACTTTGATCACCTGGCCCATGTATGGGAACTTCAGACACTGATGATTAGTGGAGGCAACAACTCCTATTGCCTCAAGGTACGGGCATCCCAGAATAGCTTTGAATGTAGGGTCCAGTTCTAGAACATGAAACTCGGCGGTGACAGCACACGGTCTGAGCCCTACTTCCATTGTAACCACCACTCGTGCCGGCTTCCGGGAGTTGTCATATGCGGTCACCGTGACGGCAGAAGGCTCGATTTCTTCATCGGAGATGCTGCAAAGTTGCAATGTTTCTGGCGGCATGACATTTATGGATGCTCCGGTGTCAATCAAGCAGGACTTGATCTCCACGCCTCGGATGACTACTGCGACATGCAAGGCATACTTTCTGATCTCTGGCCGTGCCAACTCCTCCTTCGTGAATGTAAGTGTCAGATGTTCACTCCTCGGGGTCAGGACAGTAATGATCTTCTCGGGCGGGAGGTCCTCATTGACCATGACCCACTACAGACATTGTTGTAGGATGTCCTGATGGTTCTTTGACCTCTTAATCAGCTCTAGATTTGAAATCCATGCCGGCATTTTGTCCAGATGCTTCAATAGGTCATATGTCGTGCCGAGCAACGGTTCTTCCACTACTTCCTCTTCTACTTGCTCCTGTGGTTGCATCCCGGCCTGGGGGAAGACCCTTTGGAACATCCTCCCTCTACAAAGTATCGGCACCAACGTGGTAGGGGGAAGTGGTGATGATGGTGATGGTAGGGTTGGTTGGTAGGCTGAGGAGCCCGTGGTAGGTAGGAGTGGTGAGGATCAGATGATGAGGGGTCGTGGATTGGTGGAGGCCCGTATGTTGGGTGATGGTTGGGGTGTTGGTGGTGATGGTCTAATGATGAGGGGTTGTGGAGTGGTGGAGGCTGGTATGTTGGGGGATGGTTGGGGTGTTGGTGGTGATGGTCTAATGATGAGGGGTCGTGGGGTGGCGGTGGTGGTAGGTTAGGGGATGTCTGGGTGTTGGTGGCGGTCTAATGATTAGACGCCGCGGAGGATTAATGGTGGTTGGTGGGTTAGGTTGGGGTGATGGTTGCGGTGCTGGTTGGGATGTTGGAGGCGGTCTAATGATTAGGTGCCGTGGAGGGTTGATGGTTGTTGGGGGCAGTGGTGTTTAGGGAGTTTGTGGGCTGGGGGCATCTCTTGGTATGGAGAGTATGGTGCGGTTTGTAGGTGGGGTTGGTCTGGCAGGCATGGAGGCGATTTGATCCTCGACCTGCCAACCTTGGGAATGGTGGGTTGACTCCTCGATGGTGGGGTGGACAAGGCCGAGTCGTTGGTTTGGTGGTGCTGGTGCCGGTGCTTGTACGGGTGCATTTACCGGGAGAGGATCTTAGACTATGCCCAGGCCGGGCTGCTGTTGTGCTTGCTGTCGCCGTGGTTGATTATGACGTGCCTTCATTGCTTGAATGGATTCTCCCATCTGTGCCCAGTCAATGTTCCCTTGATCATTGAGGTCATGAATGTAGTCTTTAAACTGGAAACAGACATCCACTGTGTGCCTAGGATACCGATGGTAAGCACAGTATTTTGTCATGTCAACATTCTCCGGCCATCCTTCTCTCTCCTTTGGAAGCTCCAATTGTTGTTCAGCCATCAATGCATTGAAAATATCAGTGAGGGGGGATGGCAGTTGAGGATAGTACTCTCTCTTGGGTCCCCCCTCCTAGGTCGGTTGGCTGGTGGTGGCACTTGGTTGTAAGCTTGTTGTTGTGGTTGTGGTAGGTTGTAGACATGTTGTTGTTGAGGTGCTCGGTTGTAGGCATTTGGTTGCTGGGGCGCTCAGTTGTAGGTGGGTTGCTGTGGTGGTGCTCGGTTGTATGCAAGTTGCTGCTGGGGCTGAGGAGCTGGTTGAGGAGGTGGGCGGTATTATTGGTTGGGTGGTGGGTTACGGTATTGTCTTTGGCGATACCCACCCGGGTTACCCATGGCATTGATGCTCTCATTGTTTACTACCCCTTCGATGGTGGGTCCTACAGGTGTAGGCTTTCTATTGTTACGGGGTTTGGTGTCGAATGGGTTGATCATGGATGCATCCTTAAAGTGGGCATGGAGGTAGCGGGCGCTATCAGACAACTCACTCATGGTTGTTGGGCGGTGCATGATCAGGAGGTTGCGAAGGTTGGGCGTGGTGTTCCCGATGAGCATCCTTACCTGCTCCCCCTCTGAGATGGTATCCACTAGCCTCTCAGCCATTCCCCTCCACCGATCAGCAAATCTGGCAAAGTCCTCATCTGGCCTCATCTTTTCGGCAATCAAATCAGTTATCGAGCAGGCTGGCCCCACCCAATCCTTGTACCTCTGTAGAAACTTCACCTTGACAATGTTGAAATCCATCGCCTCAATGGAATCAAGAGAATAGAACCAGTCCAGGGCGGATCCCTCCAATGACTGACGGAATAGAAAGGCAAGGGCTTTGCGTTCATTTTTCCAGAACGCGGAGTCGTAGAGAAAGCTCTTTAGATGGTTGAAAGGATTACCAGTCCCGTTGTAATGTTGGAAGACTAGTATCTCTGAAGGAGGAAGGTGTAGAACTGGGAAGGATGGGACAGAGATTTCAGGGATGGCTTTAGAATTGAGGCGGTGCCTCATCTCTTCAAAGCGCTCATCCATCTGGTTAAGTTTGTTCATTAATGCCTGGGTGAGGCTGGATTCCTGAGCCATGGGAGCAAAGTGTTTAGGTGATTGGGTTGGAAGAGGAACTGGAATAGTATTATGTGAATGCCCCACAATGGGGTTAGTGGAGACACGGCAGGGTTGCCCAGGAGAAGAAATGATTAGGGGCCTGACTGCCGGTTGGGGTGGTGAGGGGGCTTGATTTCCCTCGATCGGATCTTGATTGGCAGGCATCTTGCCCTTAGTGGCAGATTGGATAATTGCAAAGGTCTCGGGATCAAGGTGAAGAGATAGATCCTTGAGAGCTTGTTCTATACTATGTGAGGCGGATCGGTGAGCGGGATCTTGGACCTCAGGTTCCATCACGGCATTAACATGGCCATCTGGTTGGACCATGGGTTGCTGAAGCTTCTAGTGACCCGTCTCGTACTCCTCTTCTTGGCCATAGTAGTCTGACATCCCGACGTGTCTTCCGGACCTTAGCGTCATGGGCATCCTGTCAAATTTTCTTACAAAATGGTTGAAAGAAAGCAAATGAAATGTGTAATTACAAAGAGAATTCTGTTTGGTTATGATTGTTTGTTTGATTTGATTTGGTTTCAATTTGGTTGTTTGGCAAGAAAGTTGAACACAAAAATTAAAGGGATTTTTTTCGTTTTATTTTAGGTGTTTTGAAAGGAAAGAATTTTTTGGTTGTTTTCAATTGTTGTGAGCAAGCAAGTTATGCAAACAAGGTTTTAAAATGACTACTCGACAATTTTTTTTTTGAGTTGAAACCTTAGATTAGATAGATTGTTAGCAATTGTTCACTCAAATGGGTATGATTCTTATTGCTTCAATCTTCAAGACCTAAGGTTATCACTCAATCACCACGAGTAGGTACTTGGGTTCTTCGGGTTTTAGGAAGTGGTACAACCGGCCCAATCGTGCGGAGAGAAATACTGCACGGATGGGGACTTACGGTGGTCTTGATGGAAACAACCAAATCAACTAGGAAGGAATATCCCAGAAGAGAGGTTAGAATCCACCAAGAAGGTGTTTGGAGGGTGAAGGTGTGTTGGGAGAGAGAGCCCCTGCCTCGTATGTCCTACGGATCGGAGCAAGTCCGATACCCGATGCAAAAGCTAATGCAAAAATGAAAAATAGAGGGTAGAAGGAGAATAAGCAATCAATATGCAATCATGAATGAAAGCTATTAAGTAAATCAAACAAGTGAATGCAAGCAAGACAAGCAATGATAAAGTAAAACAAATAACTAGCACCTAGCAACTAAAAGGTGGTTCGCGCGGGAACCGGCTTGTGTTGGAGTGTCCAAGTGGGGACAAATCTGAAGTAAAGGTAAAAGGATGGTCCATGCGGGGACCGATTTAAAAATAAAGTGGCTCATGCGGGAGCCAAGTTTTGAAGAGGGTAGGTGGTTCACGCGGGAACCAGTTTTTTTGAAGGAAAAGGGGTGGTTCACGCGGGAACCAGTTTGCTTGATTGGAAAAAGAAAAGGAGGGCCACGTGGGGCCAATCTAATTGGTGCAAAGGGGTGGTCCACGTGGGGACCGATCTGAAAGTGGGTTGGTTCACACGGGAACCGGTTTAGAAAAGGGTTTGGTTTACGCGGGAACCGGTTTTTGTGAAGAAAAGGGTGGTTCACGCGGGAACCAGTGTAAGAGTTGACAAAATAGAAAGAGGGCCACGTGGGGCCAATATAAAGGTGCTTTAAAGAGGTGGTCCACGCGGGGACCGTTCTGAAAATAAGTTGGTTCACATGGGAACCGAGTTGGAAAAGAAGGGTGGTTCACGCTGGAACTGGTTTATAAGAAGAAAAGTGGTTCACGCGGGAACCGGGTTGAAATTAAAGACAAGTAGCTCAATTCCACATGGGGGAAAATCTCAAAAGAAGAGTAAACAGCAAGTTTAAAGGTAAATTGACATGAAAGATAAAAGACAAGCCGGTTCATGCGGGAACCAAATTGGAAAACAACTAGTTGCACGGTTGAATCAAGCTAGCACGGTTGAAGACATTGGTAGTCCCACCGTGGTCACCAAAAAGCTGTCGACTCCAGAAACGGGTTCCGTATCGGCACCTCAAGAGAAGGTGAAAGATGGAATAGGGGGAAAAAGGGGAGTGAATTGAAAACACTCGGAAAGTGGTAAAATGTCCTCACCTCGGTCCCACACTCACATTGATCCCCGAACTTTCATCTCACGGCGTCCCTCGAGCACCGGAGACGGTTCGGGTCATGTGGGAGGCGAGTGGGGAGGAGATGAAATTAAAACATGAAAGATGTGGTCGCCAGGAGCCGTGGGCTCCACTTTATGGGATGTAAATTAAGAGATGAGTTGAATTGACCGTGTGTACCTTAGCGTGGGAGATTGGGATGTGAGTTCAACCTTCTTCTTCTTCGGCCGGCCGATGAAGAAGAGTATCCAACCAATGCTAGCTTGTTCAACCTGTGCAACTAGAACAATAAACCAAGTGAATAAAATAATTAGAACTATGGGAAGTGTAGTAACTGTAGTAAGAAGATGAGAAAGAAGCAATTGGAATCGAACTCACCGGATTGGGGCGAGTCCTAACCCCTTTTTTGTGTATTTTTGATTATGTAAAAATGATGTAAATGAACTAAAAGATGCTTTAAAACAATAAATAAACTGAGTTAAGGGAGTTGATAAAGCTTATGGAACGGATCGGCTTGAGTTGAAGCTGAGTTGGTTGAAGAAGGCCTGTTCGGGTAGCTTTGCACCCTTCTGGCGCGACTTTGGTGCAGAGGATGCTACGGATGACCCCGATGTCAGAATCGAGTGTTGTTTGTTGGAGTAGACAGAGAACTCAGATAGGAAGAGTTCCTATGTATATGATTTCTCTGAAATCCTCGTGTAGAAGTCTGTAAGAATTCTGAAAGTGGGCGGATATAGAAAACAGAACCTGGATGTGCGCCCTCAGTGTAGCAACTGCCACGAACAAACGGCAAGTCAGAATTGAGTGACGTCAGTTGGAGATGAAAGAGGACGAAGCAAGGAAAAACATCTGTGTTAAATACTTTTGCATAAGAAGTCCCGGATTTTCTGAAGAAGTCGATGAAGTTGGTTGATGCAGAACACCCGGATCGAGCCTTCTCCTTCACTTCGGGATCGATCTCTCAATGTCGGATCGCCTTTGGACGTCGGGACGGCTTTGGAGAAGAGCTTGGATGACCTCTGGATGAGCTAGGCATGGGGGATTAACCTTGGGTCGTTGAGAATGGCCCTCAATTTATAGCGGTAGGAAGTCGGTGCAAAAAATGGAAATTGGACCGACCGCGCCCCCACTTTTCAAAGGGAACGAGGGCACGCAGGGCACACCCTCAAACCAAGGGCGCGCAGGGCGCGCCCTCACTTCGGGGGCGCGGTCTGCGTGCCCCCTGTTTCAAAGGGAGCGGGGGCGCATTACGCGTCTCACTGCTTAAAATCATCGGAATCTTCCAAAAATTGCTAAAAATCGACTTGACATACGTAATGCGCCACCGAATTAGGGGCGTGGTACAAATAATCGAAAATTTTCGACGGAAACCTTCCAAAAATCCGATTTAGAAGTTGCTAATCGGGGTAATTTGCGATTTAAAGAAACTGACTGCGCCCCCGCTTTTCAAAGGAACCGGGGGCAAGCAGGACGTGCCCCCGGTTTGAGGGCGCGCAGGGTGCGCCCCCGGGTTGAGGGCACATTGAGTGCGCCCTCCCCTTTCAAGCGGAGTAGGGGCACGGTAGACTCTCTCTCCTACGCGCACGTTCCGCAAGCTGCATCTTGCAAACGGGATGTCCGATTCGGCTCCCGTTTGTTGCGTTAGAAAGAGGACCTTCAACCGCACCTCCCCAAGTCGGTAAACCAGCCGGCATGACTCTCGAGACGTTCGCACGGGGCTTTCTACCCGTTTACCCTCTAGCGGAAAGCCGAAACCCGGGGCGAAGATCCGAAAGAGCACGGTTCCGGTCGAGAAATCTTGGGTCAACTCGAGATGAATTAAAATGATGACCGAACAAGTCCGATACGATTGGAAAACCCGAAGTCATCGAAAAATCTGAGATTAACCCGGTAAACGTGAATCGAAAGCCGTAAAAGCCGCGAAACCCTAAAATTGACCGAACCGGACGTATGGCCATGATTGATGAAAATATTTGGCTAGAATCGACCTGGATAACCCGAAAAGACCCGGTGATGACCGGAAAGGCCTAACGCATGGTACGGGATAGCCGTGTCAGTACAGATCAAAAAAGCCGTAACGAAAGCCGTCATTGATCGACGCCTACGAAAATGACTTCTCGGAAACCCTGAATGTTACGGAACACATGCAGGACTCCCGAGACCTTCAATTATGGACCATTCAAGGTCGGTCATTGAGCAAGCTTCGTTTTTTTACAGTTCACGCGCGGCTCTCGCTTGAAGGTTACGGCAATATTCCGGAAATCATCGGTTCATTCTCAACTCACAAGGGGCTCCACCAACGTCCTTAGCTTATCTCCACGAGATAATCCGGATCAGATAACGGTCAAATAAAGGATATGGCCTATGGAATAAGAGTCTGGGGCTCTGAATCCAGCCAATTTGGTGTGTCTACAGGTGGCTTACGCGGGAGCCGAGTTTTGGAAGGGTAGGTGGTTCACGCGGGAACCAGTTTTTTGAAGGAAAAGGGGTGGTTCACGCAGGAACCAGTTTGTTTGATTGAAAAAAGAAAAGGAGGGCCACTTAGGGCAAATTTAAAGTGGTACAAAAGGGTGGTCCACATGGGGACTGATCTAAAAGTGGATTGGTTCACACGGGAACTGGTTTGGAAAAGGGAGTTGGTTCACGCGGGAATAGATTTTATTGAAAGAAGGGGTGGTTTACGCGGGAACCGATGTAAAAGGTGAAAAAATGAAAAGGGAGCCACATGGGGCCAATCTGAAGGTGCTGAAAATGGGTGGTCCATGCGGGGACCGATTTGAAAGTAAGTTGGTTAACGCGGGAACTGGTTTGCAAAAGAAAGGTGGTTCACGCGGAAACTGATTTATAAGAAAAAAAGTGGTTTACGCGGGAACCGGCTAAAATTAAAGACAAGAAAATCAAGTCCACATGGGGACAATCTTAAAGGAAGAGTAAAAAGCAAGTTTGAAAGTAAATTTACATGGAAAGGGTAAAGGACAAACTGGTTCGCATGGGAACCAAATCGGAAAACAACTAGTTGCACGATTCTATCAAGTTAGCACAGTTGAAGACATTGGTTGTCCCACCATGGTCACTAAAAAGTTGTCGACTCCAATAAAAGGTGATGATATAATAGGGGAAAAGGGAGTGAATCAGAAAACACTCGAAAAGCGGTAAAATCCTCACCTCAGTCCCACACTCACATTGATCTCCGAACTTTCATCTCATGGCATCGCTCGAGCACCGGAGACGATTCAGGTGATGTAGGAGGAAAGTGAGGAATGAATTGACTTAAAGCATGAATAAAGGAGGTGGTCTCCAGGAGCCGCGGGCTCTGCTTTATGGAACAAAAACAAGATTGAGTTGGATGACCGTGTGTACCTTAGTGCGGGAGATTGAGATGTGAGTTCAACCTTCTTCTTCTTCGGCCGGCCGATGAAGAAGAGTCCAACCAGTGTTAGCTTGATCGATTTGTGCAACTTAAAATAATGAATCAAGTGAAGAGTTTGATTAGACTTGATAGAAGTATAGAAACTATAACAAATTATGAGAAATAAGCAATTGAAACCGAACTCACCGGCTTCGGGGTGAGTCTTAACCCCCTTTTTTGTATTTTTGATTATGTAAAAATGACACAAAATTAACCAAAATATGTTATAAAATAGTAAATAAACTGAGTGAAATGAGTTGAGAAAGCTTATGGAGTGGATCGGCTTCAATTGAAGCCGAGTTGGTTGAAACAAGCCGGTTAAGGTAGCTTTGCACCCTCCTGGTGCGACTTCAGTGCAGAAAATTCTACGGACAATACTGATGTCAGAATTGAGTTATGTTTATTTCTATGGATAGATAACTTAAAGAGGAACAGATATCCTGTTGATGACTTCTTCGGAATCCATCCGTACAAGCCTGTAGAAAAGCTGAAAATAGATAGATATAGAAAAGTAGAATCTGGATGCACGCCCATAGTGCAGCAATCACCATAGACAAACGGCAAGTCAGAATCGAATGCCGTTAGTTGCAAACGAAGGAGGACGAAGAGTAGAACAATTCTTATGTTGAAGACTTTCGCAGCAGAAGCATAGGATTTTCTTTAGAATCTGATGAAGTAGGTTGATGTAGAATGCACGGATTGAGCCTTCTCCTTCGCTTCGGGATCGATCTCTCAACATCGGCATGGATTTGAATGTCGGGATGGCTTTGAGAGGGATCTTGGATGACCTCAAGATGAGCTAGACATAGGGGGTTAACCGGTTCATTGGGAATAGCCCTCAATTTATAGAGAATGGAAACCAGTGCAAAATATGGAAACTGGCCCGACCGCACCCCTGGCTTTCAAAGGAAGTGACGGCGCGTAGGGTGCACCCTCACCCTAGGGGCACGGTCTGTGCACCCCCCCTGTTTCAAAGGAGGTGGGGGCGCATTATGCATCTCATTACTAAAAATCACTGGAACCTTCCAAAAATTGCTAAAAATTGGACTTGACATAACGAACATGCCCCCGATTCGGGAGCACGGTCAAAATAATCAATCTTAAGCGGAGGAAACTTTCCAAAATCCAATTTAAAAGGTGCAAATTGGGGTGGTTTCCAATTTCCAAAAATAGACCGTGCCCCCGCCTTTCAAAGGGATCGAGGGTGCGCAGGGCATGCCCCTGAACTGAGGGCATGCAGGGCATACCCCCAGTATGAGGGTGCGGTGACCACGCCCTCCCATTTCAAGTGGGGTAGGGGCGCAGTACACTCTCTCTCCTACATGTGCATTCCGCGGGCCATATCTTGCAAACGGGACGTCTGATTTGACTCTCGTTTATTATGTTAGAGAGAGGGCATTAAACCACAGCTCTTCAAGTCAATAAACCAATCAGAATGACCCCCAAGACGTTCTCTCGGGGCTTTCTACCGGTATACCCTCTCGTAGAAAACCAAAAACCACGACGGAGATCCGAAAGGGCACGGTTCCGATCGAGGAATCTCAGGTCAACTCGGGATGACTTAAAATGATGACTGAACAAGTTTGGTATAGTTGGAAAACATAAAATCATCGAAAAATCCTAGGTTAACTCGGTAAACGTGAACCGAAGATCAGAAAAGTCAGAAAACCCTAAAATCGACCGAAACGGCCGTATGGCCCCGGTTGATGAAATATATGGTTAGGATCGACCCGGATGACCCAAAAAGACCCGGTGATGACCAAAAAGACCTAACACGTGGTCCAGGATAGCCGTGTCAACACTGACCGAAAAGCCATAATGAAAAGCCGTTATAGACCAACGCCAAACGAAATCACTTCTCGGAAACCCTGAATGTTATGGAACACACGCGGGACTCCCGAGACCTTAAAGTATGGACCATTCAATGTCAGTCATTGAGAAGGCTTCGTGTTTTCATGGTTCATGCGTGGCTCTCGCTTGAAGGTTACGGCATTATTCCGAAAATCATCGGTCCATTCCCAACTAACGAGGGGCTCCACCAACGTCCTTAGCTCATCTCCACGAGGTAATCCAGATCAGATAACAGTCAAATAAAGAATATTTCCAATAGAATAGGAGTCTGGGGCTCCGAATCAGGCCACTTTGGCATGTCTACATTGGGCACTAATCAGAAATGTGCAGGCAACCTTTTATGTCCCAATAGGTGAAATGGTGAGATCAGTGTTCCCGAAGGAACGTCATGCCAACCCTGTGATGAAAAGAGTGGAAGAACCACCCAGCTGAACATTATCGTGGTGATGTATTCCATCAAAAGGCAAGACAAGGATGGACCAGAGTGGCTGATGAATCAGACAGTCAATGCAAGTTGATAGACCACGCCTGAAGACTTCACTCAGTTTCACATCAATCTCACATCATCACCTGCATTTTATCCTTCACTTCACATCACTCATACCATTTGTCATTTAGCTATGTTAGATTCATTTAATATGTATTATATGCATTGATGTTGAAGACCTTGAGGGTGAAGATGATTGGGCCCGAGATTCCCTTCAACAAAATCTACGACGGCTTGGTCATTTCTTCACATTCATGGATAAGCCAAATTGAACATTAGAGGGATGATGGTACCTAATCAGGTGTCTTGACCTCCAATAGACAATCTATATCCTCACCTATTTTCTACATAATTTTTTTTTGTTTTCATATCCATCTCTTTTTTATTCTTCATCATTACTCTTTTATCCCACTGTGTCTTTTATTTTTATCCCATTATGCTTTACTTTTTTATCCCACTGTGTCTTTTTTTTATCTCACCATGTCTTTTATTTTATCCCACCATGTCTTTTATTTTATCCCACCATGTCTTTATGCCATTGTTTCTTCTTTACCATCATTCTAAGTTAGTCCCACCGCTATCTTTCAATCCCACTATGGCTTAAGTCTATTTTGTCATATTTTGAATCACTGAATTTTCTAACAGAGCGTGATTCATGATTTTCATGATACTTGAGTAATTTTGTTATGCTTAAATGAACCCTTTTAGAATTTGAGGTTATTCCACTCAGAATTAAACTAAGTATTTTGGTGAACCTTGAATGAACTTGAGATTCCAAATATGATGGATTGGTATTCTTTTCATTTTAAAATTAATTTCTCTTTTAAACTTTGGCCCATCACAGTACAAGAACACCACAAAGTTCGGGTTGCTCACTGATAATGAACCTACGAATTCAGGGACTCCTCACTGCGCTGAGGGTTGGCTACTCCTTTATCCTTTTATTTTTCATCTCTCGTGCCAATGGCATGTCTTTTACCAATCAGTTATATGAGATTTTGATGGAGCATGAAAGCGATCTAGAATACTCAGCGAGATTCATTTTGTTGAATTGGGTTGATAAGCGTGTCTATATCTACACCTTGATGCCACCTTTTCAATCCATCACCATGTCATTCCGCTACATTCATCTATGCTCACTTGTACGCCATTACAATTCCCTCTGAATCACTCTGCTTCATTACATGTCATTCTCTTACAAAGCCGATATCAAGGTGAGGCAAGCTGTAGACACACCAAATTTGCCTAATTTAGAGCATAAAACTCTTGTTTTATAGGATAACATGTGTGATTGATCTTAGAATGATGCCGGGTCTTTTAATGTTGATTTGGAGCTTTGTCGAATGAAATCGGACGTTTTCTAGAGTTTTCTGCACAAAGCCATAATTTTCAAGCAAAAGCCACACGTAAATCGTAGAAACATAGAAATTGGCTGAATGACCAATGCCTAATGATCATGCATTGAAGGTTATGGTCAGATTCATGTTCTGGATAAGTTTTGTTTCATGCCGTGTCTTTCCAGTTAGCCATCAGAATCATTTCGATCAGTATCGAATCTTCCATTCACTATCCTAACTTCCAGATAAAATTCTAAAGTTTTGGAGGGTGTGAGGGCTTATCCATTGCTATAGAAAGCTTCTTCGGCCTGTTATCTTTCCAACACAACAAACAGTGTCGAATTCCAAGTTTAGGAGTGTCCACAATGGCTATCGGGACAAAGACACAAAATCTGTCCCATGCGCCCTAGTCCCTGGGCACATGTGCCCGGGATCCAGGGCATGTGGCCATGTGACCCCACCCTGAGGCACATGGCCATGTGCCCTCGATCGGGGGCACGAAGGAACCAGATTTTGATCGAGACTCTATCAGATTAAAATTTTCAACTGGATCAGGCCATTTTTTTAGGGAGGATTGAATGTGCCCCCTGCAGGGGGTGCATGCGCCTTGGGCCAGGGCACAAATAGCCTGATTTTTAGCACAGATCGGACCGACTTTTCTCCTATAAATTGAGACCAATTCTGGTCATTCCAGAGGCTGGCTCATGACCCCCCGAGCATCTCAAGACATCCAAGCTCCCTCCTGCATCAATTTTGTGATTTTTAGTGAGAGAATTTCGAGTTTTTAGAGAGAGAAAAGTTGGTTCATGAGAGAAGAAGGCTGGTTTGCAGGTGATCTACCAGGTCTTTCTTCTTTGGCTTCTATAGCAGCGTGTGGACGTCTTCTACCCGAGCTCTAAACATCAAAGTTCTTCCTCTTCGAGTCTTCTTCTATTTGCAATCAATGACACATGATTCCAAGGTCAGGGCTGGTCGTGGAAAGTGCAGAAGCAAAGTCATGCCTGACAGATCTTGGACTGCTACTCGACTTTTTTTGACAACCCAGATTTGGCCATATCTCTCTCTATTCTTATCAGAAACAATCTGTTCTTCTTCCTATCTCTTTGTTTCGTGATTCTCCATCCTCCTATTATTTTTTCACATTTTTTTACATTATTTTTAGTCTATTAATCTAAAAAATAAAAAAAGGTTAGAGATAACCCGAATCCAGTCAGTTTCTTTTTAGTTGTGTTTCATGTTATTTTATTTACACATACTTCACTTTTTTTGGTTCTAATTATCTTTTCATATATTTGTTTGTCTAGTTGCACAAGAAATCAAGCACCCACGCGTTGAGGACTCTTCATCATTGGCCGGCCGAAGAAGGAGAAATTTTAACCCGCACTCTTACCGCTAAGGTACACACGGTCATTTTTATTGCATAAAGCGGAACCTGTGGTTCCTGGCGACCACATATGTCTTAATTTTCTTCTTCTCATCCTCTTCCCACATGACCGAGCCATCTCTTCGGTGATTGTGCGATGCCGAGGGATGAAAGTTCGGGGATTAATGTGAATGTGGGACCGAGGTGAGAGTGTTTTCCGTGTTTTCTTCCTTTCTTTCTCATCCCCTCTTGAGGTGGCGATCCAGATTCATGGACTTCCCTGAAAAGGATAGCCCCGTTGTGTTTTCATAGTCGACAATGCCCACCTTCCATTAATCTCGGGCTTACACGCCCACACTCCTTCAACTCTAAGTTCGTACACTCATACCCTTCAATGGCGCTCGCAAACCCATCACAAATCTCCTAGATTACAATCGTGCTCTCGATCACCTGAATCGGGTTCACATGACCAATACTTTCATTGGGTCCCTTGAGATCAACCTTCAATCGAGTCATTGAGCCCATCACCATCAATTGGACCCTCGTGCCCATCACCATCAAATGAGTTCTCATGCTCGTTGACATCAAATGGGTCTTCTGGACCACACTCAACTCTTGGGCCCACATACCCCTTGATTTCAACCATTTTTGGGCCTTCAAGACCACTCTCAACTCCTGGGCCGAATAGCCTATTTTAACTCAATTTTATTTTCAATCATGTTTTTTTGCTTTTTCAATTCTCTCTCCTTTTCTAAATTTTATTTTCAACAAAATTCAAGGGTAGAGAAAATTTCTAGGTGATACCACAATCTTTGCCTTTTGTCATCATCAATCTTGACTCCGCAATGCCAAATTAAATTCTTTACATCTTTTCCTTCACTATTTGACTCTGACTTTTCGATCTAATAGAATATGGAGCATATCAAAAGTGGAAGCAATAAGGCATGGAAAGCATAGGTAACGTCGTTATTAACAATGAACTCCTTCTTATAGATGTTCATCACCATCATGTCATTCGCAAGACAATGTTTTTTAAAAATAAATTTGAGTTTCACATTTGCATGACAATCTTAACTTAGAGAAATTCATGATTGACAATATTTATAACTACTTTTGTTTAATCAAAATGAATTCTCTGTATTGTAAGGCATGTTAATAATTGATTTACCCATGTAATGTAATCTACCTCAAAAAATGGAGAGAACTACCGGTATGACTTAAGTCCACATGTCCTAGGTTGTTCTCTATGAATTAGGGGTAGATACCATCCTACACACACAACACATCTTGATCCCAAAATATAGATGGCTCAGAGGTGGAAGAAAAATTCTTACCATGTTCTCTTTTATTCGGTCCAAGATAAGTGAAGAATATTAGAGGGGGAGAGTATCAAAAGCATATGTCACCCTAGTAGGAGGCCGTCTTAGAAGGTACAACTTCTTAAAAGAAGGAAAAAAACGAGTGCCAAAAGATAGCCATTGACCCCTTAGGTCAACAAAAAAGAACAGACCTGTCTAAATGAGTACCCCGAAAAGTATAGTCTTAGAAAATGCAAAAGGCACCAAAACATGGGCAATGACCCCGCAGGTCAAAGCACTTATCTGAATGTATGCCATAAAAATAGGTTTGTTAGTATAGAAGAAAAGACCCGAAGAGGCCGAACCCTAATGGGCAATTGGGTGTGAGTAGAAAAATCCCTTTTAACATCTCCAAAGCTAAACTCTGGCTAATCAAAGGTTGAAGGTTAAAAAGATTCTTGATAAGGAATCCTTTTCTGCACATGGTGTCTACCAATGACCCTAGAATAACAACCAAAATGATGAGGACTTTCATTAATACTAATTTTACTCTCCCAAAAAAATTGAATACTTTCAAAGACTCCAAAAAAATAAATATTAAAAAAAACTCCAAAAATTAAATATTTTTAAAAATCTAAAAAATGAATATTTTCAAAACCTCTAAACATAGTTTGCTATTTTTTAAAAAACTTCTTTCTCAAACTCCAACAAAAAATTTCAAAATTCAAAAAAAAATTCATCACCATGCTCTGTTCAAATTTTCATCTTTACATTCATATTTACTTTCAGTCACTCATGTTTCAATTCATTCATCACATATTTTATGCTATTGTTTTCATACTCTTCAGAAAACTATCACCCTTTGACAAAAGTCAAGACAGACTACAACTTGCAAGGGGGATAAGTCACATTGCAATTCTAATCTCCTTTCTCTAAGTGTTTCAGTCACAAAGAACAAACACGAAGAACTTTGCACAATAAGGCAATGCTTGCCACTTACCTTTCTTAAAGATTCTCAGGAGGAGGTGTCACCACAACCTCAGCCTCAACTTTGCTGAGAAACTTTTTGTAAGATTTTAACAAGGTGATGCTCGCCACTTCCCTCCCCTAAGGATTCTTAGAAGGATGTGTCGCCATAACCTAGGCCTCAACTTTGCCAAGGAACCTTTTACAAGATTTCAACAAGAAACACTCTGTGTCCTCATCAAGGCACATGAACTCTTTTGTGAGAATGTGTGTCATCCCATCACAGACTCATTGTTATCATTTCCTTTTTCAGCATATATTAGATGCATTTCTATTTATTTTATGCATTGATGTTGAAGACCATGAGTGCAAAGAAGACCAAACCTGAGATCCCCTTTATCAAAATCCACGACAATTAGGTCATTCTTCGTGCTCACAGATAAGCTGAAATTAAATATTGAGGGACAATGGTTCCCAATTGGGTATCCTGACCTCTAATGTTCAACATATACCTTCAACTAGTTTTTTAAGTAAGTTTTGACTTTTTTAAGCCCAACATCCATCATATAGTTTTGCATTAGTTCCATTACATTCCTACTTATCATCTTTGCATCCCTCTATGATCATCACTTTCTCTGAATCCCACCAGGTCTCTTCTTCCCATCATCTATCCCAATTCTAATCCTTTTGATATCTCACCGTGTCTTTTGTCACACCGCATTTGTTATATATCACAATCACCTTTCGTCCCGCTACATCTTTCATCTCCATCCCACTGTGGTTTCTGGCAACACTTTCTTGCTATTTATCCCACCATGGCAGTCACCCCATTTTCTTCATAACCCTTACACTGTCGTTTATCCTCATGGTCTATTGATTGATCTTTAACCTTTGCCCCTTGGGATTCAAGATCATTCCATTCTGAATCAAATCATGTCTTTTGGAAAACTCAAATGAATCTAAGAGCCTAACATACTTGATTGGTATTCTTTTATTTTACAAAACAAATCTCTTTTAAACTTAAGCTCATCACAGTACAAGAACATTGCAAAGATTGGGTTACTGGCTAATGATGAACCTATGAGCCCATGATTTGAGGACTCCCCACTGCATTGAGGGTTGGCTACTCTTTTATTGTATCTCTCTCATGCTCACGGCACATCCTTTACCAATCAGATGTAGGAAGGCTTGATGAAACGTGACAGTAACTCAAGGAACTTGAGAAGATTCTCTTTACCAAATTTAGTCAATGATTATGTCTATATCTACACCTTGCTTCCACCTTTTAAGTCCATCGCTATTTCACTTCACTACATTTCATTTTGCTTCACTACATTTCTTTACATTCCATTTCGTTGTGCTACATACCATTCCCTTGCAAAGTTGACATCAAGGCAAGACAAGTTGTAGACACACCAATTTGACCTTATTTGGAGCTTAAAACTCTTATTTCATTAGTAAGATCTCTTATTGGACCATTAAACATCAAATTAAGCTACCCTTTTGGATGAGTCGAGAAGCCTAATGAGAAATTTGAGGATGAGTTATAGATTTCTAAGCAAAGCCATATCCACTAAGTGAGGACCATATCCATCTCGATGACCATTTCATTATGATCAATCATTGATGGTTACGATCAAGTTTTGATGACAATGATTGCCTTCTGGGTCATGCTGCATTTTTCCAGTCGCTACCGAATCTTTCCGATTGCCACCATCTGTCATATTTCATCATCCATACATAAAACAAAAAAATTTATTTCTAATATAATTGAAGGTGGATCTTCTTTATCTCATCAGCTTTTATTTTCAATAAACAGCATTTAATTCCGATCTCCTGTTTATTTGTAGCACCCATCGAAAGTCAAACACGCAATTCTATCCGCATGTAGCACCAATCAAGACCAATAGAGTGCATGCCCAGCCATTTGGCCACATCCCTGACCCAATTCATGACCTCCCTTCCCTTTTGCCTTCTACATATCATTTGGATAAGTTTCTGAAAGCTTCATGATGAAAATTCGCACCATCAAATAATGGCAATCCAACTTGTTGTCGTGTACATCAAAAGTTGTTATTTTTAGACCAAATCTATTTCATATAACTGGTGACCTATTTTGATCATAAGAAAGGTGATCCATGGTTTTCAATCCCTCTATATCAGTTGGGTAAGTGTCTAGAAACTTCATGATGAAAATTAACAGTATTAAATAGCAGAAATTTAATCTATGGTCAAGAATATCAAAACTTGCCATTTTTTGACTTACCTTACATCCCCTATAAAGGGAGACTCATTTGAACAACCTAAATGAGAGAATCCCCATCCTCCATTCTACTCACATTGTCCTCTAGCCACCCTAGGCTCGTCTCACCTTGCACTTTCTATCACCGGAGTTCTCAAATAGTTTTAGAACTTTTCTCGGAGGATCCAGGTCATATTCTTTTCATATAAGATCATCCCTCGTGAGTTATATTTTTTTAAAACAAATAGAAATTCATTATGACATTTGTAAGGTTCGTGGTGGCTTCTACATCAATGTCATGCTAGTAGACATTGGATTTGTCCGACCTAGTTGTCACTTTGCCTAGGTCATGTTATCTTCACTCATATTTGTTTTATATACGTTTCATTCTCATACCATTTAGAATCGTTTTAAGCATAAATTTTATTTATTTACACCATCATATTTAACCCAAAAAATACCAACAGAATGTTATCTGTCACTCTGGTGCTCGAGCAACACCAAGGGATGAAAGTTCGGGGATCAATGTGAGTATAGGACTGAGGTGAGAATTCTCTCTTTTTCCTCACCCTTCCAACATGCCAACTTGGGACCCATTTTCGAAGTCAACATATACCAGTTATGATCTAGTCCTCATTAAACATTATTCTCACCAAACAAGTTTATCAATCATATCCTTTTATCCATTTCATTTTTTCCATGATAATTTTCTAATATCATTATAGTAATCCAATTATTCAAAAATCAACAATATTCTTTCATTCTAATAAACTCAGAATGTAAAATCATCTATTTATTTCATTATCTCAAAGATTGATTTGATTATTAACATATTCAAGTAACATTATTTTTAATCTTTGAAATCCTTCATATTTCTTTTAACCTCTACAAGCATAACTTGATCTTATAACACTCTAAATGTTAAACTATCTAAAAAAATTTAGATTACTTCCAACCAACTAGATTTAATGGACTATTCTTCTAAATTTTTTTCTCATTTAGAAGATTATATGGATCAAGGTCCAGACTAATTATTAATAATTTTTTAGTCATAATACAAAAATTCACTTATATGATCCATGTTTATCTGATACCTAATTTCAGTTAAACTTGGTAAATTAGCAACTGAGAGATAAAGGGCCTATGATGAGGGAAGCTATGCAAAGATGCTGACACATAAAATAAGTACTCAAATTCTTGATTGACAAATAGTAATTACAATATCAAATTTCAATATCTTAAAATTATGTGATTATAACTACCCCCGTACCATCTTTATCCTCCAAACTTGTATTAGAACAATATCTCACATTTAATAACACAAAAATATCACTTATACAAAGCGAGCTAAAATTACTTTAATTTTGATTTCAAAATTCAGATCGATAGCCTCATTCCCATATCAAATATTCTTTCCACTTAAATCACAAAATTAGGTAATATTTCAATCATTGTTTTCACTTTTAGGATAGACTTAATACCATACTCTAAATAATATATGACATCCTATACTCATGCAACATATATGTATCCTTCTAAATAACACAATGATAAATCAAATCATTCTCACATAAACAAAGCTGAATAATTCTAATTATTCTTATACCATTTTTTCACAATTTTATTCTCTAACACTATGTATCATTGTTATGATATCATCACCATATTATACATATCTAATCGTTATCTAAAAAACATGAAATTTCATTATCCTTATAAAAGAAGATTAATAATCATAATTTCTTATTCATTTTTTAAAGATAAACCTCAACACCATTATCGTCAAACTATCACAAATATTATCTTTCTAATACATTAGAATCCGATTATCTTTACTTTATTTCAAGTAATTGTCAAGTTCTTCCCATCCTCAAGGAATCATAATTTTGATCTTGGAAATAATCTAATTCATTTTTAACATCCACATGAAAGATTAGATCTCTATGAAACTCAAATGTTTAGACAAATTTTTTTCAAAATAAACTATCAATTTCCAATTCCTTCCAAGCAACTAAAAGGATACTCTTAAACTATTCGTATACCCTAATAACTAGAATACCACCTCAACAAACAAGATCCAAACTAATCTTAATTTAATCAGATTAGCCATAATTTAACATCAACTCAAAATCATTAAGCATCACCAAATTTGATTCAATTTGAGTTTGGTAAAGGAGAAATCAGAGATAGCAAGTTCTTGTGGAGAAGAGGTAAACAAGAATGACAATAAATTGAGAAAATCTTATATTCTAGATTGATAGATAAAGGTTAAAATCCCGGATACTTGATCATATCATCAAATGGTATGAACAGACCTAATAAGATACGATTATAACTGTACCATGATAATTATTTCTTCTCAAAACTGATAACCAATCATCTAAATACCTCATCCATAATGCCAAAATACTACATATCCAAACATACTAATTTTTCTTTTATTCCCCAAGAACGTAAATTGATAATCACCTATTTAAGGCTATCACTTTTCATTTACTATAAAGTCACACAAAATTTACTATCTTTCTATATATCTAATTTTTTATCCATCATATCAATCACCCTTATGAAACTATATCAAATTCTAACTATAATCATTTAGTTCATCATCATACAAGTTACTAGATATATTGAATATAAAATTTATTCCTTAAAAATGTAACTATCCAATATGATATTGATCAATGATTCACTCATCATATAGATTCAAATTGACATTCTTACCTTTGGATCGATAAATTTTAATAGCATCATCCAAAACTTTGAGATCTACTAAATCTAAATTCATCTCCTTAAATCATAAACTAATATGATATAGATCAATTATCTCCTGTTAAATATCTAATAATCCAATAGTCACCATATAGTTTAATCTTAACCCTGCCCTAAAATTGATAAATCTGATTTTCATCGATCCAAACATCAAGATCAACCAAGCATAAAAATTTATCATTATACATTGATCATTCAATCCAAATCTCTAATGATCCAATCACCATCTAATATTAAAATCAAATTGATCCAAATTGATAATTTTATCCTATTATCATAAATCCAACTTCAAGATTCACAAGACTTGAAAATTAATCCTTATAAATTGATACCATTAATTATCTAATCTAGACATCCAATAATATAATCATCATCTAATATCAAATCTAATTTATCCAAATAAATAATTCAAGTATCAAATCCAACTCACCCAAGCCGATATCACACACTTGAGCAGGTCACAATAGACCTTTTGGTCAGGTTAATGCTTTGATACCATTTCTATCATGACACAAGTTTAGAATATGTGCAACAGATACATCTACCAACATAACCAGGGAAACAACCCCTCGTAATATATCGGCTTGAGAATAGATTATATAACAATAAATAATTATCAAAACTTACATCAAATCTATGAATGATTCAAAAACATATGAATCATTCAATAAACTTTTAGAGTATAATATACTATGTTTATGTTGCTCTACTCTGATCCTCAATTAACTAAGATCAAGTTTCAAGGAATTTGTAGAAATCACATTTTCAAAGGGAAAGGAGTGAGTCATATTGACTCAGGCATTCATTTCTCCACTCTTAAGTAAATGGTAACAGAAATTTACTTTTGCAATTATTCGCATACAATTATCTTCTATTAAAATCATTACATACTAGATATCATAAGTTAGCTTTTAAACATGACAATTTCATACAATATTCTAAGAAACATGAGTAGAGAAACAAATAACATTTATTATAGATATCATACACTACATGTAACATCAATGTAATATAGCTAAATTTCATATCACATATACAATCATTTCATGTATCAATAGTTTACAAGTAAACAATTTCTTTTAGATATACAATCATTTTATTTGGTATGGAAATAGAGTAAATCTAGTTCATAGATATTCAAAACAATGGTATGCATTGTAGGCACCCGGGTAAGCCAGCTCGGCTCGTGCGTGCGTCGGCGAGGGAGAGAGAAGAAGAGGAGAAGGAGAGTGTGTATGTGTGAAGGAAGGTGAAGTGTGTGGTCGCCAGGAGCCGAAGGCTCCAAAGTGTGATTAGGTGTTAAGCAAATGGACTAGAAGGAGCTTGACCATCGTACCTTGGGGATGTAAATAGGGGGGGAGATTGTTTGGTTCTAACTTCTCCTTTCTTAGCCGGCCGAGAGAGGAGAGCTTTAGAGAGTTCTTTCACCTACGATCAAATTGAAGCTTCACTCCGGTCGATTCATCTAAGAATGTCCTGCATAAAACATAAAAAAAGTGAAGATCATTAGCTCTGGCGTGAGTGTAGCATCATGCTTGATCAAGACTCTGAATCATGCAAAAGGGAATAAACTAACCGGATCGGAATGGAATCCCAACCCCTATTTTTGGTATGTTTTTAAACATATATGAGATGCAAAATGATCAAATGCATGCTAAATAACATGATGAACGATGCTAAGATGAAAAGGGGAGACAAAAACTCGATCAAACGGGTGATCGGACTCCGAAAATGGCAAAACGAGCTTCTGCCCTTGTTGGTACCCTATATATAGGGCACTAGCAGCAGGTGCCCCCCCCTTATGGGGCACGTTGACCAAGGTCAAAGCACCCTATATACGGGGCACTAAGTCTGGCCCGAACAGATTTTCTTCCCCTCTTCGCAACGCCGCTCCGGAGTGCTGGGCGGCTTTCGGGACGAAGTAGGGGCTCCTCCTTGTAGACAATATGCAAATGAAGCTAATGAAAGGTGGTTTGGATGTTGTATGTAAGAGGAGAGATGGATAGAAGCTCTCAAAGTTGGATAAAAAACATGTTTCTGGGTGGCAGAAACAGAGGGTTTTCGGGTTTTTGGTGAACGATTTTGGATTGGTTTGAAAGGCTATGGGAGATGAGAATGGCTTTGAAACGTAGTCTTGGATGGGCTCTAAGGTGGTACGGACTTGGAACCCCCTCCAAGCTCCAAATGGAGGTCTATTTATAGCTCAAAAGATGGCACTTTGGCCATTTCTGAAAAGTAGTGCCACGCTGCATAGCGCCCTGTATATGGGGCGCCAGCATCATGAGGTCTGTCAGGTCGACAAGATGAGTCACTGCGGGGGGTCAAATCAGCCGGTCGAGTCGATTTGATTTGGTGCCAGGCGTCCTGTATATAGGGCGCCTGGTGCCCTATATATAGGGCGCCTGGTGCGCTGTATGTAGGGCGCCAGGTGCCCTATATATAGGGCGCCAGGTGCCCTACATACAGGGTATCTGGTCCGGCCGATTGCTCTATCGATCCCCTTCGAAATGTGCCAGAAACTTGATCCGTCCGGAAAACACGATTTGTTTTAAATATTCTCCATGAAATCAAGAATTTAAACTCTCTAACTGGGCCAAAATTGCGTGTCTACAGCTTGCCTTGCCTTGGCGTCGGCTTTGCAGGGGAATGACACGAATGTAGCGTAGGCGAATGTAGTGAAACATAGTGAGGTGTAGCGGAATGAAGTGGTAATGGACTGAAAAGGTGACGCCAAGGTGTAGATTTAGACATGCATTCCTTAGCCTAGTTGAGTGGAATGAAACTTTACCGGACTCTGAGGTTACCTTTTGTCTTATCGGAACCTTCCCTTTGGTTGATTGATTGCACGGAAAACTATAACTAAAATCCCACGTGGGGGAGAACTGTCACCGGCCAGGACCCGAACTGCATGGTGTGCTGGACTCGGTAGAAAGTAAATTGCGAAAAAGTAAAGCTGAAACTAGTAATCAACCAAGATAGGGTTCTTCAAATTCATCCGGTCTTACTCAACAATACCGGTTCAGTTCGACATAGAAAACTTCTTGTTTTGATGAAATCATTAAAACACGGTTAAAATCGGGTCTTCTGGATAGACCAAAACTTCCTTGAAAGTCATAGAACAACTGTGATGGAAAGGTTGGCATAAGTATGATGGTGCACGAGATGATGCATGACGATGCATGATGCATGTTGGGTTTAAAGAAATACAAATAAATATAAGAAAATAGTTGAAGATATAGGTCAAACGTAACGGGTCAGGATATCTGTGAAAACACCGTCGTCCCCGTTTATTTGACTTTGGCTTATCCGCGGGCCTAAAAAGTGACTGAATCCTTCATCGATTTTATTGAAGGGGTTCTCCGACTCAGCCCTTTTGGACTCGAGGTCTTCAACGATATATGCGAGACTATGCTAGAAAAATGGCCTATATAAGGCTCCTGGCGCCCTGTTTACAGGGCGCCAGGCGCCTTATAAGTGGGGCACCTACACGGATTTTAAGCTCGCTCCTTCCCGAGGCAGCCTCTTGATGGCTATAAGAAGGGGGGACCCCCCTTCTTCTCCCCCACACCAGCTACAATGTTCTTTCCTTCTTTTGCTCTGGTGGCAACCTCCTCCTCCCGTCCGACCGGTTCAATCGAGATGAAAAGTTTTCTGAAGTCCCGTGCCATATTCGGAATCGAGTGTCCATAGGAGTGGTAGTGGCTTTATTAGGCACCCTTTTTTGTTTTGTTCCGAAACCTTCTTTTCTGATCGCGTGATTATTCTGCAGGACCTTCCAAACTTCCCCGGCGCTTGCCGTTACGGTCAGGTGCTGTGGATAGCTCGTCTGATGGCCTCCATCAACATCCATGTGCGGACTATTCTGAGCGGGTGGGGCTTCTCCGGCCTCCTAGTCCACGCCAACCACCTCCTCAAATATTTCTGGGACTTTTCTCTGGCGGGTGCGCTTCTCGAGATGTGGCACCCTGATACTCACACTTTTGTTTTCAACTCCTTTGAGTGTACCATCCTCTTAGAAGAGGTGGAGCTATTCCTAGGGCTTCGTGCGATGCCTGGGTACGGCCAAGCCATGTTCATTCCTGTTAGACCGGTCACCGGTTTGGATTTCCTCCGTGGCTTTATGACCACCGGAGAGGCTCGGTCCATCATGGTAGGTGGGCGTATTTACACTGAGGCCCTGGCGGATTGGTCCATTGGCGTGATTCAAGGCATCGGTGACAATGAGGACCTACTTCTGCCCGGTGCCAAAGGTGTTGCTGCTTTCCTTGCCTCGGTGCTCCTTTACCCGTGTGAGGACGGGTGGCTCGATCCTACCTACCTTCCTTGTATCCAGGGCATCTGGTCTAACGAGTGCATAGCCCACTCGGTGTTAGGCTATCTCTATGACGGCATGACCTCTGCTAGCATTGGTAGGCACATGTTCGGCAGCATCCTTCTGTTCATGTGCTGGGCTGACTTGCATTTCAAGTTCGACGTGTGCTTCAGACCAGCCACGGCTTCCCAGTTTTTTGCTCGGAGCCCCCTCCAGCCTCTCACCAGCCGTCTCTGCATGGAATGCAAAGTGATGAACAAGTGTCCTTCAGTGAAGACCCACGCTGACTGGCATTTGTACTTTTTGGCTATGAGCAGTGGCAGCTTTGTCTGTCCTACCGAGGCGGTTATGCGCCAAAATGTCCGTGCCTCTACCACTCCTGGGGTGGATCTTCGATTGATCACTGGCACCTCCTTCATCATCTACAACCCACATCGATGTCTTCTTCAGTTGGGCCAACCACGGCTCAAAGTTTCTCATCTCTCCCATATTCCGTCTGTCAAGGATCGTCAGATGGGCACGGCGGCTGATGATGAAGAATGCCAGAGCATTCTCGCTATCTGGGGAATCTGCAAGAGTTTCTCGTCGAGTGCCTACATGGACAAAGACGAGGTCTGGAAGAGCCGATACGTGGCGAAGCTACGGAAGCTGCGTGGTGGATGACTTGTATCTGCTTTTGATTGTGTCCAGTCATATGTTGTTTGCTTTTTGTTGTGTCTAGGACTTGATCAGTGTAGGTCTAGGGTTTGCTTGGTGTAGTTCCCTTTCAAGTCGTGTATGTGTCCTGTTAGTGTTAGTAGCCAGCAAAAAATATGCAAAAAGGAATGTTTTGCTGATGAATTTGTGTTTTTCATGAAGAATATTACTTGCGGACATGTTCTAAAAATTTTGAAAATTTTGACCATGACACTTTATATTTTCACCCCTGCACTTTTTCTCCATTTTACCATCAACTTTTCTAGTTTTTCTACTAAGTGGGACCTTCTTGGGGTGTGCAGTGCGCTGTGAAGATTCCATAGTAAGTTTCTTCCAACTGCAAACTTGTAATCTATTTCGTTATCCTCATTTTTGCAGAAGGGACCGAACCGATCCGGAGTCGTTCCGGATCGGAACAGGAAGAGAGAATGGGGGCAAGCCCCCTAGCTCCCCCATGATGGGGCGCTAGGCTCTGCCTGGCGCCCTATCATGGAGGCGCCTGGTCCAGGTGCCCCATAAATGGGGCACCAGGTCACCAGGCCCCCGTTTTCCCCGTTTTGCTGTTTTTGGCCTGTTCTAACATCTTGAAATGTTGCAGATGACGAAGAGATCCCGTGTTGAACGTGGCGGTGCTTCTGGCACCGCTGGAGCCTCTTCTTCCGCCGGCGCTTCCTCTTCCGCCGGTGCTTCTTCTTCCGCCGACCCTGGCTCATCAGAGCTTCCTTCTCTCTATCCTCCTCCGACCGTCTCGGTAATCGAATCTTGACTTCCCCCTTTTGAATTATTCATGATAGTTGTTTCTGACATGATTGTTTGTTTGTGCAGGGGAAGATCAAGTCCCGGATATCCTGGGAAATGGTCTTCCATGCCAACAAGGGGTTGAAGGATTTCCAGAAGGTACGACTGGATGCAATGGGTTTCGGCCCATTGCTGTGCTTATCTACCTTCTGGGAAGACCTCCCCCTGATCCAGGCTTTGAGGGAGAGATGGGATTCCACTACCCATTCCTTCCTCTTTCCTTGGGGGCATATGGTTCCCACCTTGGAGGACGTTTCCCGGATCACGGGTCTTCGCGTCCATGGTCGTGCCATCACCGGAAAGACCTACTGCGATTACTCAGCTATGGTACGGGACTTCCTGGGTCATCCGATCCCATACTGCCCCAACGGACTGCGCATTATGAAGTGCACAGACGTCGAGAACTTGCTCGGCCTGGGCAATGCTAGTGTGGGGAAGGATGACTTGGTGGCGGATGTACTCGACGCGTTGACAAAACGCGTCGAGTGCTACTTGGTCGGTGAGGAGGGCACCGTCCAAGCCGACCAGGATCTCCGCCGGTTCCTCCTTTTCTTTCTCACCCGTCTTCTTCTGGCCTCGAAGACGGACAGGGTGCATTTGCGGTTCCTCCCCTTTCTTGCTGACCTGTCGAAGGTCGGTGAGTATGCGTGGGGTGCCGCCATGTTGGCCCATCTGTTCTCCTCGCTGGCGATGGAGAGCGGTCCGGTTTCAGTAGCCGGCTTTACTCCATTCCTTCAGGTATGCCTTGTTCCTTTGTCCATCATTAATTCTGCCTTGTTTTTTTGACGACTAACTGAGCTTATGTTGACAGGTATGGAGTTACTACTACATTCCTTTGGGTTGTGCCTTGCTGAAGGCCGACCCCGAGTACCCGCTCATCAGCAGCTGGGTTGCCACTCGGTCTGCTTCTTCCCACCCTTACCAGGTGGAAAACCTGAGGAGGTAGCTGCTCTGCTTCCCCCACCATGAGGTATTCTGCTATTTTTATTTTCAGTCTCTCTATTCTTCTTATTCACTGTCTTGCCTTGCTTTTTCTGGTGGTCTGGTGCCCATATTCAAACCTTCATCTGGATCGGCAGTCGTGGGTATCGGAGGGTCATCCGGTCTTTGGTCGTGACACCATTCTGATTTGCCTGAACGAGATGGAGCCACTGTGGGTGCGTCTCACGATGCGCTCATTGGGGCTTCACCAGGAGTGGGTAGACCTCCCCCCTTACCCGTGCCTGGGTCGTTCTACCCGCGGCCTGATCCAGGAGATCGACTGGAAGAAGGAGGGCCAGTTCGCTGTTCGGATTTGGAAGAGGGGTGGCACCTCAGTGACTTCCAGCGCATCTGACAGTAACGACTATCTGTGTCGCTACATGGCGACGTTTGCCCATCTTTTTACTAAGGGTGGAGAGGTATGCACTTGTTGTTTTCATTACTGTCTTTCCTTTTCTTGATATCTAACTGTATGCTATTTTCAGAGTATTCAGGAGGAGCTGTCTCGCTTGAGGGCAGGGACAGCATCTTTGGAGGCTGAGTTGGAGTGACAGGTATTTTCTGTACTTTGCACCTTTCCATTGTCGGTCAACTGATCCTTCTTTTCTTTCTTTCAGCAACGCCGCTATCAAGGTGCGCGCCGACAGCTGCGTGGGCGTGACGATGAGGTAATGTTCCTTGCCTTTTCTTTAATATCTTTGATGAATGTTGTTGACTGTTTCCCTTGCCTCTTTTCAGATCTCACGGCTCCGCGAGCGCATGGCCGAGCTGGAGTTGGGTCGCACCCAGCTGCCCCCGAGCCTACGGTCTTCGATGAGCCTCCAGAGGCCCCCTTCGAGCCGTTTGACTTCGGCCAGCCCATGGGTCCTGAGCTCCCTCCTCACCACTTGTCGGTCGATCCTCCTCCCTTCATACCTACCGACCCCGGGAGTAGTTCTTCAGAGACGGGCTTTCTCCTTGAGGTGATTATAGTTTCTTTCTTATGCCATCTTCTTCCTTTATTTGCCTTGCTAATCTTCTTTTCTTTTCTTGCAGATTGCCCAGCTGAAGGAACGGGTGCAGGCCCTTACTACCGAGGTGAATTTCCGTGACTTCCTTCTGTTTTACTTTGCTTGATTCTAACACTCTCTCTTTTTGTAGAACAAGAATCTTTGGGCGAGGATCTCCGACCTCTCTGCGGGGGGTGCTCTGCCTTCTACTAGTGATCTCTCAGGTCTCCAGGACAAGGTACATATCTTTCTGCTTTGTTCGTCATCATTTTCTTTCTTTCCTGACATTCTTCCGGTAGGTGATGGAGCTACAGAGGGAGCTCGGGCTCGAGCCCCTCGTAGGCATTCCGGATCCTGGTCCTTCTTCTTCCGAGGTGCGATGTCTTTATTAAGATTTTAAACTGGGAATTCATGGACTGACGCTTCTTTTTGGTTTCTACGGCATCGTTCGAGAGGATAGAGGAGCCGACACGGGAGGTACAAGTTTGATTCTTTTCCTTAAACTCGCTTTTCCGTAGCTGATGCATCTCTTTGTCATCTTGTAGGTCGGGAGACTGGAGGCTCGCGTGGTCGAGCTGTCACGACCAGAGTCCGAGCAGATCCTCCATCTTCGCCTTGAGCACTCCAGAGAGCTCAATCGGGTGGAGGCGGAGCATCATCAGTTGATGATGTAGGCGTTGTAGTCTCGATCTCGGAGCCACTCCCACCGCTCCGACTCCCGTGGGACCACGCTGAGGGGACCTACCCACTCGGGTTCCTCTCAGACTAGTAGTCATAGGAGGAGAGGTGAGGAGAGACTTGCCATGCCACCTCCAGGTGATCAGGCCCCAGTAGAGGGAGGCGGCAATTTGTGATGTGCCGGCCCCTTCTATCTTTGATGTACCTTTCTTTTCATAGTCGTAGTTGTTGGTTTCTTCTTCTGACTCCCTGCGTTTTACTCAAAGGCGATCAGAACTTTATTTAGGCTTAGTCCCTTGCAAGGAAAGGGCAAAACTGCCTTGATCTTTTGTCAAGGGACATAGGCTTTATCAAGGTAAAATAATGGAAAAATATAAGTATGCACAAAAGGAAACATGCAAGACTGAAATTAAATATGAATGCAAAGGCAACTAGTCAATTTAGGAAGCAAATTTTTAGGTGTTTTGGGATTTTTTGATTTGTTTGGTTTTTGATGGTTTTATGATGTTTTTGGTGTTTTGGAACTTTTACAATTTTTTGGTGTTTTGAATATTCTCTTTTTAGGATTTTTGACTTTATAGATTTGTTTGGTACTTTTTGAAGTATTTGATTTTTTATTTGGTGAGAGGGACACGATTATCTCATCCTTTGCTTTGCTTGCCGTAGGTGCCTTTCATTGTTACCTAAGGGTTAAGAGTAGGCATCACGTGTAAGAAAGTGCCTAGTCCGAGATCTTCTGACCTTCCGCCCTTGATAGGCTATGGCTCTTCTGGGATCCAGTCGGTCAACCTTACCCGCAAGGTTAAAGAGGGAAGAGGATTGGTGGTAAGTCCTTAATAGGATTCGGGGGTGTCAAATTTGTTTCTCTACTAGTGCCCACATTGCCCATTTGGGATTTGACATCCTTGGGTCCTTCCTTCTAGCCCTTTTCTTTGATGGCCCACATTCAAACAGGTCTTTTTTCTTTTGCTTGATTTTGACCTGAGGGGTTCATTGCCCATCTTTTGGAGCCTTTTTCTCTTTTTTTGGGCTTTTGTTGGTACACATTCAGATAGGTCTATTCTTTTGCCGACCTGAGGGGTCATTGCCCATCTTTTGGCACCTTTTTCTTCTTTTTAAGAAGTCAGACCTTCAGAGGCATTTTCCAACTAAGGCAATGGGCACTTTCGATACTCCTCATTCTAACCCCTTTCATCTATTCTGGACCGAAACGAGAAGAGAACGGGATTAGGTTGACCCTCTTTTGCCAAGCGTTGCCTAGCTTTCTCTCTGTCTTCCGATCATCAGATCTCAAACCTAGGCGTGTAGTGTGTGCAGTATGATGCCTATCCTTATTTCCCTAAGTGACAAGTTGGTGCACCGAGCAAGCAAGCGTTAGATGTTGTCATTATTCTTCACACTTTTGGATTTTATAGATTTTTTTGTAATTTTTGTTCTAAGGGAAATATTTTTTGAGGTATAAACCATTCCAGGGATGAGCTAGCTCTTCTCCTTCTGCATTAGTCAGCTTATATGAATTACTGGGATAAACAGCCGAAATAACATATGGACCCTCCCAGTTAGGTTGAATTTTGGAGCGGGGACCGCCCGGCTTAACGAATATTCTTTTAAGCACAACCTCACTGATTTCAAATTTTCTCTCCACCACCCTCTTCTGATAAAATATTTTAAGTCTATTTTGGTAAGATCTAGCATGTTCGGCAGTGGCTAGTCTCCTTTCGTCCAAGAGTTCGAGTTGCGCGAGAAGAGAATCTCCGCGTTCATCCATCGGGATATCTCGATCGATCTGGACTCGGAGGGAAGGAATGATTACTTATTATGGAACTACCGCCTCCATCCCAAATGCCAAGGCATAGGGGGTCTGACCTGTTGGGGTTCGAATAGAGGTGCGGTAGGCCCATAGAGCATCAACTAACTTATCTGGCCAGTCTGCGAACTTGCTAGACTTACAAGTCTTCTTAATGATTTTTATCAGGGTTTTATTGGTGGCTTCTGCTTGACCGTTGCCTTAAGGATAATATGGAGATGAATGATGCAATCTGATGCAATACTTGTTGCAAAGGTCACTCAGCTCCTGGGAGATGAATTGCTGTCCATTATCAGTGATGATGTCGCCCGGGATCCCGAACCTGGCAATGATGTTGCGTTTGATGAAGGTGCAGACTGTTGATGCCTTGATTTCCACGTATGCTTCTACTTCCACCCACTTGGTGAAGTACTTCATTGCAGTTAGGATGAAGGATTTGGTTTTGTTTGTGGAGTTTGGGTCACCGAGGGGTCCGATAACATAAAAAGCCCACATAGCGAAGGACCATGGGGCGTGAATCGGGTGAAGGGAAGATGCGGGAGAGTGAATCTTGTTGGCATGAAGTTGACATTGATGACAGTGCCGGACAAAGATCGAGCAGTCTTCTTCCAGAGTAGGCCAGTAGTACCCTTGCCTGATGATCTTCTTGGTGAGGGCTTGAGCATTTACATGGCCTCCACATACTCCGGAGTGTGCTTCTTTAAGCACCAATTCAGCCTCTTCTTCATCTACGCATCTTAATAGAACACCAGCCAAGCTCCTTTTGTAAAGTACTCCACCTAAGATAGTGTATCTCTGGGAGACCCTTCTTATGGCTCTTTTCTCTTTGGCAGTTGATCCCGGTGGATATGTCTAATCCTGACAGCAATTCGCAATCTCATGATACCATGGTTTCTCACCCTCTTCTAATTCCTCCAACTCAATCAGAGATACTTCCTCCTTTTGCTCAATGTACTCTTTCCTTTCAAATTTTTCTTTAACTCTCAAGAATCGTGCATCCTCCACTGTCGGAATGGTACGTCGGCGGACATAGATCGTCCTAACTTGCCTTCCTAGCGGGACAGATAGTGAAGATGCCAGAGAGGCGAGAGCATCGACAAGAATATTTTGAGCACGAGGAACGTGAATGAATTCGAGTTTGGAGAATAGCTTGATGTAACAGGTGTAGACACGCCAAATTGGCTTGATTCGGAGCCCCAGACTCTTATTCCATAGGCGATATCTTTTATTTGACCGTTATCTAATCCGGATTACCTCGTGGAGATGAGCTAAGGACATTGGTGGAGCCCCTTGTAAGTTGAGAATGGACCAATGATTTCTGGAATATTGTCGTAACCTTCAAGCGAGAGCCACACGTGAACTGTAAAAACACGAAGCCTGCTCAATGACCGTCCTTGAATGGTCCATAATTGAAGGTCTCAGGAATCCCGCATGTGTTCCGTAACATTCAGGGTTTCCGAGAAGTCATTTCTGTAGGCGTCGGTCAATGACGGCTTTCGTTATGGCTTTTTCGATCTGGGCTGACACGGCTATCCCGGACCACATGTTAGGCCTTTACGGTCATCATCGGGTCTTTTCAAGTCATCCGGATCGATTTTAGCCGAATATTTTCATCAACCGGGACCATATGGCCATTTCGGTCAATTTTAGGGTTTCCCGGCTTTTACAAGTTTCGTTTCATGTTTACCGGGTTAATATCAAATTTTTCGATGACTTCAGGTTTTCCGGTCGTACCGGACTTGTTCGGTCATCATTTTAAGTCATCCCAAGTTGACCCGAGATTTCTAGATCGGAACCGTGCTCTTTCGGATCTTCGCCCCGGGTTTCGGCTTTCCGCGAGAGGGTAAACCGGTAGAAAGCACTGCGCGAACATATCGGGAGTCATGCCGGCTGGTTTACCGACTTGAGGAGGTGCGGTTGAAGGCCCTCTTTCCAACGTGACAAATGGGAGCCGAATCGGACATCCCGTTTGCAAGATACGGCTCGCGGAACACGCACATAGGAGAGAGAGTGTACCACGCCCCCACTCCGCTTGAAAGAGTAGGGCACGCCCTGCGCGCCCTCATCCCAGGGGCGCGCCCTACGCGCCCTCAAACCGGGGGCACGCCCTGCGCGCCCCCGGTTCCTTTGAAAGGCGGGGGCACGGTCAGTTTCCTTAAATCGCAAATTACCCCGATTAGCACCTTCTAAACCGGATTTTTTGGAAGGTTTCCGCGGAGGATTTTCGATTATTTGTACCGGGCCCCTGGTTCGGGGGCGCGTTACATATGTCAAGTCGATTTTTAGCAATTTTCGGAAGATTCCGTCGATTTTTAGCAGTGAGAAGCGTAACGCGCCCCCACTTCCTTTGAAACAGGGGGGCGCGCAGACCGCACCCCCGAACTGGGGGTGCGCCCTGCGCGCCCTCGTCCTCTTTGAAAAGCGGGGACGCGGTCGGTCCAGTTTCTAAATTTTGCACCTGCTTCCTTCCCCTATAAATTGAGGGTCATTCTCAATGACCCAAGGTTAATCCACGGTGCCTAGCTCATCCAGAGGTCGTCCAAGCTCTTCTCCAAAGCCGTCCCGACGTCCAAAGGCGATCCGAAGTCAAGAGATCGATCCCGAGGTGAAGGAGAAGGCTCGATCCGGGTGTTATGCATCAGCCAACTTCATAGACTTCTTCTGAAATTCTGAGACTCCTTCTGCGAAAGTCTTCAACATAGAAGATGTTCATCTCTTCGTCATCTTTCATCTCCAAATGACGGCACTCAATTCCGACTTTCCGTTTGTTTGTGGCAATTTCTACACTGAGGGCGCACATCCAGGTTCTGTTTTCTATATCCGCCCAATTTCAGAATTTTTATTGACTTCTACAGGAGTATTTCGGAGAAATCATAAACATAGGAACTCTTCCTTTCTGAGTCCTCTGTCTACTCCAACAAATTAAACTCGATTCTGACATCGGGGTCGTCCGTAGCATCCTCTGTACCAAAGTCGCGCCAGAAGGGTGCAAAAGGCTACCCGAACCGGCCTTCTTCAATCAACTCAGCTTCAACTCAAGCCAATCCATTCCATAAGCTTTCTCAACTCCCTTAACTCAATTTATTTATTGTTTTAAAGCATCTTTTAGTTTATTTACATCATATTTACATAATCAAAAATACAAAAAAGGGGTTAGGACTCACCCCAATCCGGTGAGTTCGATTCCAATTGCTTCTTTCTCATCTTCTTACTACAGTTACTACACTTCCCATAGTTCTAATTATTTTCTTCACTTGTTTTATTGTTCTAGTTGCACAGGTTGAATAAGCTAGCATCGGTTGGAGACTCTTCTTCATCGGCCGGCCGAAGAAGAAGAAGGTTAAACCCATATCACGATTTCCCACGCTAAGGTACACGGTCAATTCAACTCATCTCTTAACTTACATCCCATAAAGCGGAGCCCGCGGCTCCTGGCGACCACATTTTTCATGCTTTAATTTCATCTCCTCCTCACTCTCCTCCCACATGACCCGAACCACCTCCGGTGCTCGAGCGACGTCGTGAGATGAAAGTTCAAGGATCAATGTGAGTGTGGGACCGAAGTGAGGACATTTTACCGCTTTCCGAGTGTTTTCAATTCACTCCCCTTTTTTCCCCTATTCCATCTTTCACCTTCTTATCTTGAGGTGCCGATATGGAACCCGTTTTCGGAGTCGACAACTTTTTGGCGACCACGGTGGGACAACCAATGTCTTCAACCGTGCTAACTTGATTGATCCGTGCAACTAGTTGTTTTCCGACTTGGTTCCCGCGTGAACCGGCTTGTCCTTTACCTTTTTCCATGTCAACTTACCTTTAAAAACTTGCTGATTACTCTTCCTTTAAGATTGTCCCCCATGTGGACTTGATTTCTTGTCTTTAATTTCAGCCCGGTTCCCGCGTGAACCACTTTTCTTCTTATAAACCGGTTCCCACGTGAACCACCTTTCTTTTCCAACTCGGTTCCCGCTTGAACCAACTTACTTTCAGATCGGTCCCTGCGTGGACCACCTCTTTACAGCACCTTTATATTGGCCCCACGTGGCCCTCCTTCTATTTTGTCAACTCTTACATTGGTTCCCGCGTGAACCACCCCTTTTTTTTCATTAAAACCGGTTCCCGCGTGAACCAAACCCTTTTCTAAACTGGTTCCCGTGTGAACCAATCCACTTTCAGATCAGTCCCCGCATGGACCACCCCTTAGCACCACTTTAGATTGGCCCCACGTGGCCCTCCTTTCCTTTTTCCAATCAAATAAACCAGTTCCCGTGTGAACCACCCCTTTTCCTTCAAAAACCGGTTCCCACGTGAACCACCAACCTTTTCAAAACCCGGCTCCCACGTGAGCCACTTTATTTTCAAATCAGTCCCCGTGTGGACCATCCTTTTACCTTCACTTCATATTTGTCCCCACTTGGACACTCCAACACAAGCCGGTTCCCGCGCGAACCACCTTTTAGTTGCTAGTTGCTAGTTACTTGTTTACTCTATCATTGCTTGTCTTGATTGCCTGGTTTGATTTATTTAATAGATTTCACTCATGTTTGCATGTTGATTGCTTCTTCTCCTTCAACCCTCCATTTTTCATTTTTGCATTAGCTTTGCATCAGGTACCGGACTCGTTCCGATCCGTAGGGCATTAGAGGCGGGAGCTCTCTCTCCCAACACACCCTCACCCTCCAAACACCTTCTTGGTGGATTCTAATCTCTCTTCTGGGATATTCCTTCCTAGTTGATTTGGTGGTTTCCATCAAGGCCTCCGTAAGTCCCCATCCATGGAGTATTCCTCTCCGCACGATTGGGCTGGTTGTACCACTTTCCCAAAACCCGAAGAACCCAAGTACCTACTCGTGGTGATTGAGTGATAACCTTAGGTTTTGAAGATTGATGCAATAGGAACCATACCCAATTTGAGTGAACAATTGCTAACAATCTATCTAATCTAAGGTTTCAACCCAATAATTGTTGAGTAGTCATTTTAAAACCTTGTTTGCATAACTTGCTTGCTCACAACAATTGAAAAGAAAAAAATTCCTCTTTCAAAACACCTAAAACAAAAAAAAATCCCTTTTGTGTTCAACTTGCTTGCCAAACAACCAAAGTGAAACCAAATCAAATCAAACAAACAACCATAACCAAACAAAAACTCTCTTTGCATTTACACCTTTCATTTGCTTTCTTTCACCCATTTTGTAAGGAAATTTGACAGGATGCCCACTCTGAGGTCCGGAAGACACGTCGGGATGTTGGACTACTATGGCCAAGAAGAGGAGTACGAGACGGGTCACTATGAGCTTCAGCAACCCATGGTCCAACCAGATGGCCATGTTAATGCCGTGATGGAACTTGAGGTCCAAGATCCCGCTCATTGATCTGCCTCACATAGTATAGAAAAAGCTCTCAAGGATCTATCTCTTCACCTTGATCCCGAGACCTTTGCAATTATCCAATCTGCCACTAAGAGCAAGATGCCCGCCAATCAAGCTCCGATCGAGGGAAAACAAGTCCCCTCACCACCCCAACCGGCAGTCAGGCCCCTAATCATTTCTTCTCCTGGGCAACCCTGCCGTGTCTCCACTCACCCCGTTGTGGGGCATTCACATAACACTATTCCAGTTCCTGTTTCCAACCTACCTCTTCCAACTCAGTCACCTAAACACTTTGCTCCCGTGGCTCAGGAATCCAGCCTCACCCAGGCATTAATGAACAAACTCAACCAGATGGATGAGCGCTTTGAAGAAATGAGGCACCGCCTCGATTCTAAAGCCATCCCTGAAATCTCTGTCCCATCCTTCCCAGTTCTACACCTTCCTTCTTCAGAGATACCAGTCTTCCAACGTTACAATGGGACTGGTAATCCTTTCAACCATCTAAAGAGCTTTCTCTACGACTCCGCATTCTGGAAAAATGACTGCAAAGCCCTTGCCTTCCTATTCCGTCGGTCATTGGAGGGATCCGCCCTGGACTGGTTCTATTCTCTTGATTCCATTGAGGCGGCAGATTTTGACATCGTCAAGGCAAAGTTTTTACAAAGGTACAAGGATCGGGTGGGGCCAGCCTACTCGATAACTGATTTGATTGCCGAAAAGATGAGGCCGGATGAGGACTTTGCCAGATTTGCTAATCGGTGGAGGGGAATGGCTGAGAGGCTAGTAGATACCATCTCAGAGGGGGAGCAGGTGAGGATGCGCATAGGGAACACCACACCCAACCTTCGCAACCTCCTGATCATGCACCACCCAACAACCATGAGTGAGTTGTGTGATAGCGCCCACTACCTACAAGCCCACTTTAAGGACGCATCCATGATCAACCCGTTCGACACCAAGCCCCGTAACACTAGAAAGCCTACACCTGTAGGACCCACCACCGAAGGGGTAGTAAACAATGAGAGCATCAATGCCATGGGTAACCAGGGTGGGTATCGCCAAAGCCAATACCGTGACCCACCACCTAATCAACAATACCGCCCATCTCCTCAACCAGCTCCTCAGCCCCAGCAGCAACTTGCATACAACCGAGCACCACCACAGCAACCCGCCTACAACCGAGCGCACCAGCAACCAAATGCCTACAACCGGGCACCTCAACAACAACATGTCTACAACCGACCCCAACCACAACAACAAGCCTACAACCAAGTGCCACCACCGGCCAACCGACCTAGGAGGGGGGACCCAAGAGAGAATACTATCCTCAACTGCCATTCCACCTCACCGATATCTTTAATGCATTGATGGCTGAACGGTAGTTGGAACTTCCAAAGGAGAGAGAAGGATGGCCAGCAAATGTTGACACAACAAAGTACTGCGCTTATCATCGGTATCCCGGGCACACATTGGATGTCTGTTTCCAGTTTAAAGACTACATTCATGACCACAATGATCAGGGAAACATTGACTGGGCACAAATGGAAGAATCTATTCAAGCAATGAAGGCACGTCAGAATCAACCAGGGCGACAGCAAGCACAACAGCAGCCCGGCCTGGGCATAGTCCAAGATCCGCTCCCAGTACATGCACCCGTACAAGCACCGGCACCAGCACCACCAAACCAATGACTCAGCCTTGTCCACTCCGCCATCGAGGAGTCAACCCACCATTCCCAGGGTTGGTAGGTCGAGGATCAAATCACCTCCATGCCCGCCATACCAACCCCACCTACAAACCGCACCATACTCTCCAAACCAAGAGCTGCCCCCAGCCCACAAACTACCCAAACACCACTACCCTCACCAACCATTAACCCTCCATGACGCTTAATCATTAGACTGCCACTAGCCTCCCAACCAGCACCCCAACCATCACCCCAACCTAACCCACCAACCACCATTAATCCTTTGCGGCGTCTAATCATTAGACCGCCACCAACACCCAGACATCACCTAACCTACCGACCACCGCCACCCCACGACCCCTCATCATTAGACCATCACCACCAACACCCCAACCATCACCAAACATGCCGGCCTCCACCACTCCACGACCCCTCCTCAGTAGACCATCACCACCAACACCCCAACCATCACCCAACATGCCAGCCTCCACCACTCCACGACCCCTCATCATTGGACCATCACCACCAACACCCCAACCATCACCCAACATACCGGCCTCCACCAATCCACGACCCCTCATCATCCGATCCTCACCACCCCTACCTACCATGGGCTCCTCAACCTACCAACCAACCCTACCATCACCATCATCACCACTTCCCCCTACCACACTGGCGCCGATACTTCGTAGCGGGAGGATGTTCCAAAGGGTCTTCCCCCAGGCCGGGATGCAACCACAGGAGCAAGTAGAAGAGGAGGTAGTGGAAGAACCGTTGCCCGGCACGGCATATGACCTATTGAAGCATCTGGACAAAATTCTGGCATGGATTTCAATCCTAGAGCTGATTAAGAGGTCAAAGAACCATCAGGACATCCTACAACAATATCTGCAGTGGGTCATGGTCAATGAGGACCTCCCGCATGAGAAGATCATTACTGTCCTGACCCCGAGGAGTGAACATCCGGCACTCACATTTACACAGGAGGAGTTGGCACAGCCAGAGATCAGAAAGTATGCCTTGCACGTTGCAGTAGTCATCCAAGGCGTGGAGATCAAGTCCTGCTTGATTGACACTGGAGCATCCATAAATGTCATGCTGCCAGAAACATTGCAACTTTGCGGCATCTCCGATGTATAAATCGAGCCTTCTGCCATCACGGTGACCACATATGACAACTCCCGGAAGCCGGCACGAGGGGTGGTTATGTTGGAAGTAGGGCTCAGGCCGGGTGCTGTCACCGCCGAGTTTCACGTTCTAGAATTGGACCCTACATTCAAAGCTATCTTGGGACGCCCGTACCTTGAGGCAATAGGAGGTGTTGCCTCCACTAATCATCAGTGTCTGAAGTTCCCATACAAGGGCCAGGTGATCAAAGTAACCAGCATCCCCATTCTGAATGACGTGGATGACTCCTCTTCTGCACTACCAATATCAAAATCTGCCCAACCGTTGGTTTCCACTACAGAGCTGCCCGAGGTCATGATGTTAACGACGCCTCCAGATACAGTTGCATGGCGAATGATGAAAAGGAAGGGCTATCAGCCAGGAAAGGGGTTGGGAAAGGAGCTGCAGGGGGTTGTGCACCCCATTAAAGCCGTACAAAGACCAAAGAGACACAGGCTTGGCTATGAGCCCAGTTTCACTCCGCGGATGGTCTACCGGCCAAAAAATGCCATGGGACTCCAAAAATTCTTTATCAAAGGGGAGACCATGATGATGGCCGGGGACAAAGAAGAAGAACCAGTCAAGAGGAAGAAGGCACTAGAGCAAGAGGAGGAAGTGGACAACCTGAGTTCATCTTTGGCTCGGTTGTTCATAGAGGAGGAAGAACCAGTCGAGGGCAAGTCCATCTCTAAACAACTTGTCCACTCGAACCCACCTCCAAACAACATCCCGCGTGAGCCGTATCCTACGGTCACGTATTTCAAAATCCTCACTCTATCCCTCTTGGATTCACTTGATGGGCTATCTAGCCCAATTCCCACTTCTGGGCCAAAATGGCCACCTGAACTGATCATTGGGCCTGAGAGCCCATTCAAATCTTCTTACTCCACTAGGCTTTTATGCCCATTCCAATCCAACAACCTTGGGCCCGCGTGCCCACCAGTCGGGCCCACGTGCCCTTTAGATTTATTTTCTTGCTTTGGGCCCGTGTGCCCACCATTTGGGCCCACGTGCCCCTTAGATCTTTTCACTAGCTTTGGGCCTATCTGCCCATTTCTTGTCATCATCGGGCCCGCGAGCCCATTTTTCTCCCATTTGCTTAAGCTTTCTATTTCTGCTCGAGCCCCATCGGCTCATTCTCTTTTTGTTATTAAAAATACCCAAAATACCCTAAAAACGTCCTCTCGCAAACTCAGTTTTCCATTGAGGAGACGTTTCTACTTGTCTCGGAGGGTGCTCCCAACCAGGGACCTCTCTTCTCCAACTCACTGATCGATCTGCTCGATCCTTCACCCATTGAAAATACCACCTTTTCAATTCCGTCTTCTTTAGGAGTAGTTAAGGTAGGAAAGAAGAAAATTCGAGGTAAACGTGTTCCAGAGAGATATCTCCAGCAAATAGCTCAAAAATGCAAGGAATGTGCAAGGCTGCCAAGGTTTTTGGAAAATGCTATCCAGCTTGATGAAATCCAATATGAGGATGAATTCAATGTAGATCATACACTGGGAGTTTACGAGGTCTTATCAGAAAAAGATCCTATTTTCGAGGATAGAATTGAGGACTTGGCTGATGCGTATGCATCTGGACTTAAAAGATTTGAAGAACCATCAGCCACGGTGGATGAATCGACAAAAGAACTGAATCTTGGAACACCGGAAGATCCCAAGACAATCCTTCTAAGTGCAAACCTCACTCCCACTGAGGAACAGAGTTTAATTGAAATTTTGTAAGAATATAAGGACACGTTTGCATGGACATACGAAGACATGCCGGGGTTAGACAACTCCTTAGTTGAACATCGTCTAACTTTGAAACCTGGAGTTACCCCGGTCAAACAAAAATTAAGGAGATTCCACCCTGATGTTGCACTTAATATGAAAGAAGAGGTCGACAAGTTACATCAAGCAAAATTTATTAAGGTTGTCCTCTATCCACAATGGGTGGCAAACATAGTCCCTATCATTAAGAGAGATGGTAGAGTTCGGATCTGTATAGACTTCAGGGACTTGAACCGAGCGTGTCCTAAAGATGACTTTCCTCTAGCTCCTATTGATGTAATGGTTGATAACACTACTGGATTCGAGATGCTATCATTCATGGATGGCTTTTCCGGTTATAATCAAATCCGGTTGGCTGAAGAGGACCAGGAGAAGACCTCGTTCACCACACCTTGGGGAACCTATTGCTATGTCGTCATGCCCTTTGGACTGAAGAATACTGGTGCTACCTATCAGAGGGCAATGATGGCTATCTTCCATGACATGATGCATACCCTTGTAGAGGTGTACGTGGACGACCTGGTCGTTAAGTCCAAAAGCCGAGAAGATCATCCTGAAGTGTTAAGAAAGGTCTTGTAAAGGGCTAGGGAATATAAATTGAAAATGAACCCAAAGAAATGTATGTTTGGAGTATCCTCAGGAAAGTTATTAGGGTTCATAGTGAGTAAAAGGGGCATAGAGATCGACCCAAACAAGGCCAAGGCAATCATTGGTATGCCTCCTCCAAGAAATATGAAAGAACTTCGAGGATTAATTAGGAGGCTATAGTTTGTCCGCCGGTTCATCTCACAACACTCCCAAAGGTGTAAACCTTTCTATGAGTTGACCAAGGTGGGGGCCGAGTTCAAATGGGATTCGAAGTGCTAGGATGCATTCGATGGTTTGAAAAGATACCTGGCTAGTCCCCCTGTGCTTAGACCACCAGTCCCTGGCAGGCCCTTAGTTTTGTATATCTCGGTTTTGGAGAATTCTCTTGGGGCAGTTCTTGCATAAGTGGATGAAGAAGGGAAAGAGAGGACAACTTACTATTTGTCAAAGATCTTTGATCCATACGAGCAGAAGTATACTGTAGTGGAGAAGACCTGTGCTGCACTAGTTTGGGTAGTTCAGAAGCTTAAACACTATTTCTTAGCTCATGAGGTCAATCTTATTGCCCGCATCAATCCCATCAAATTCCTTCTAGAGAAAATTGTTCTAACTGATCGATTAGGTCGTTGGTAGAGCTTCCTCTCCCAGTTTGATATCACCTATGTCCCCCAGAAGGCGATTAAAGGCTATGCCATTGCCGAACATCTAGCCCATCACCCTATACCCCTCTTTGACCTGGTCCAATCGGAGCTCCCGGATGACGAACTAATGTTGATCCGATCTTCCACCTTTGGACATTATATTTTGACGGGGCTCTGAATTCTCATGGTAAGGGAATGGGAATCGTCCTTCTATCACCCGAGGGTGTCACCATTCCACAGGCATTTCAGCTTGACTTCCCAGCAACTAACAATATAGCTGAATACGAAGCCTTGCTGGCCGGGCTGGAGGCCGCTCATTTCTATGGTGCCACGGAATTAAGGGTGATAAATGATAGACAACTAATTCTTCGCCAAGTCCTAACCAAATATCGAACTTCTCATCCAAACCTCAAACCTTACCAAGAACTCACCTCTTGCTACATCAAACTCTTTTCCAAACTCACTTTTGTCTATGTTCCTCGAGCTCAGAACATCCTTGCTGATGCCTTAGCCACCTTAGCTTCATCTCTATCAGTCCCGCTAGGTAGACAGGTGCGGACTATCCATGTCCATAGGAGGTCGATACCGGCGATAAAGGATGGTCAATTTCTAAAAGTCAAGGAGAGATTTGGCAGGAAGGAATATTTGGAGTAGAAAGAGGAAGTTTCTCTAGTCGAGTTGGAAGAGTTAGACGAAGGTGAGAAGCCTTGGTTTGATGAGATTGCAAGGTATTGTCAAGATCAGACATATCCACCTGGATCAAATGCAAAAGAAAAGAAGGCCATCAGGAGAGTATCCCAGAGGTATACCATCCTAGAAGGGGTGCTCTACAAGAGGAGCCTGAGCGGAATTTTATTGAGATGCATTGATGAAGAAGAGGCAGAATTGGTGCTTAAGGAAGCACATTCCGGGGTCTGTGGGGGCCATGTCAATGCTCAAGCTCTTGCCAAGAAAATCATCATGCAGGGGTATTATTGGCCAACCCTAGAAAAGGATTGCTCCATCTTTGTCCGGCACTGTTATTCTTGCCAACTCCATGCCGACAAGATCCATTCTCCCGCATCTTCCCTTCATCCGATACATGCCCCATGGCCCTTCACCATGTGGGCTTTTGATATCATTGGCCCTCTAAGTGATCTTAACTCTGAAATCCATTCCAAATCATTCATCCTGACGGCAACAGAGTACTTCAACAAGTGGGCAGAAGCGGAAGCGTTCGTGGAGATCAAAGCATCAACACTGTGCTCCTTCATCAAACGCAACATCATCGCCAGGTTCGGGATACCCAGCGACATTATCACCGACAACGGACCGCAATTTCTCTCTCAAGATCTGCGTGATCTTTGCAACAGGTACCACATTGCATTGCATCATTCATCTCCTTATTACCCGCAAGGCAACGGTCAAGCAGAAGCCACCAACAAAACTTTGATTAAAATCATCAAGAAAATCTATAAGTCTAGCAAGTTCGCAGACTGGCCAGATAAGCTTGTAGATGCCCTATGGGCTTATCGTACTTCTGTACGGACCCCCACTGGTCAAATCCCATATGCTCTCGCATATGGGATGGAAGCAGTGGTCCCGTACGAAGTACTCCTTCCATCACTCCGAGTTCAACTCGATAGGGACATCCCTGTCAATGAGAGACGAGAATCTCTCCTTGCACAACTTGAACTCCTAGATGAAAGAAGGTTGGTCACTTCCGAGCATGCCCGGACTTATCAGAACCGATTGAAAAGGTTTTATCAAAAGAGGGTGGTAGAGAGAAAGTTCGAAATCGGTGAGATGGTAGTTAAACGCATATTCGTTAAGCCGGGTGGTCCCTGCTCCAAGTTGCAACCTAACTGGGAAGGGCCTTTTGTTATAACTGAAAAATATCCAGGCAATGCATATAAGCTAACCAACGCCGATGGAGAAAAATTGAACCATCCATGGAACGGCGTTTACCTCAAAAAATATTTTCCTTAGAAGAGAATATGGAGAATTTTTGGTATGATATTAAGTCATTGATCCAAGGGTGTTAGCTAAAAGTCAAGGGTAGGCATCACCTTGCACACACAACACCTCCCGATCCCAGAATCTAGATAGCCCAACACTCGAGAGAGGCAAGGCAGAACCCTGAAGGCGGAAAGGAAACCTTACCCTATTCTCTTCTATTCGGTCCAAGATAGGTGAAGGGGACTAGAGGAGGATAGTATCGAAAATGCCCGCCGCCTTAGTAGAAGGCCGTCTCATAGGGTGCAAAAGGGTGCCAAAAGATGGGCAATGAACCCCACAGGTTTAAACAAATATGGGCCTATTTGAATGAGTACCTGGAAGAATAGAAAATGAAAAGAAGGCACCAAAAGATGGGCAATGACCCCACAGGTCAAAGACTTGTCTAAGTAAGTGCCACATGTAGAAAAGACCCGAAGAGGCCGAACCCCAACGGGCAATTTGGGCATGAGTAGAGAAACCCTCCTCAACACCCCCAAATCCTATCAAAGACTTCCTCTATTATTCTTCCATCTTAAAACCCCTAGGGTAGGGTAAACTGTCCAAACTCAGGGGGAATCAAAACCAATCAAGAGAAGAGGGCAAGAAAGATTCTGGGTAAGGAACCTTATTCACACGTGGTGCTTATTACTTGAATCTTGATCAACACTCAAAGATCGATGAATGGTCTCAATACTGACACATTCTTCAAAAAATCCAAAAAAATAAATATTTTCAAAAATCCAAAAAAATCAAATATTTTCAAAATTCCAAAAATTCAAATATTTTCAAAAATTCAAAATTTTTTTTGAATATTTTCAAAAATCCAAAAAAAAAGAGTTGAATATCTTCAAAAATAAAAAAATGAATATTTTCTAGAAAAAAAATGCATCATTTTGCTTGGCATAACCTTGATTTTTGCCTTTGCTAGCATTCATGTTTATTTTTATGTCTTGCATGTTTCATTTCTGCATCGCATATTTATCTTGATTATCACCCCATTAAGAGGGCTCCTCCCTTTGACCTAAGTCAAAGTTGGCCATAATAGGCAAAGGGATGAGTCGTTGTGAAGATTAAATCCTCTTTTATCAAGTGTTTTCAGGGACTTTAAAATAAGAGGAGAAGGTTCTCTCAACGACAGTCAAGGCAGACAACAATAGGCAAAGAGATAAGCCATGGTGAAGATTTAATCCCCTTCATTAAGCATTTCAGGATCCTGAGATCAAGAAGGGAGCAACTCTCGCCATAGCAGGTAAGCACTCTTAACTTTTACCTTGTCTGTCATTTTGTGCATTCTACCTGGTTGATAAGGCTCCCCCCCTTGACATATAAGCAAGGCAAGATGACAATAGGCAAGGGGGTAAGCCATAGAACAGATTTAACCCCTTTATTAGAGTTTTTCAGAAAAGAAACACGAGTTAAGGAGGGGTGAGAATCTCGCCAACAGGTATGTCTCTTAACCCTACATCTATTATTTACTTTTATCATTTGCCATCCCTTAGAAGGCTTCACCCCTTGACAAACTTGCAAGGGGCCAAGCCGGAATTTGAAATTGACTATCCTTTCAAGAAATGTCAAGTAGGTCAAACAACACTGAAGCAAGAAGTGCTATAACAAGGAAGAAAAGCAGCTACAACACTAGAAGAAGATTAAGCCTGCTACAGATATCAATGTCTGATTGCCACTGACTCCAGGAGAATGACCATGTGGAGAAGGCATGGAAACCATACCGCTGCAACCGCCTCGTTCCGGTGATGCTCCAAAGGAGTGGCCAAGAAAATGCTCGCAGAAATGGAAGAATGGACATGGGAAACCCCCATAACTTGCCGACTAGCATATATGTCGCTAGTCGTGTGTTATTATCTTATACATTATTTGTTGAAGACCATGAGCACGGAGAAGACTTGACCCGAGATCCCCTTCATCAAAATCTACGACGGTCGGGTCATCTCTAATGCTCACGGATAAGCCAAAGTTGTGCTGTGAGGGACGATAGTTCCCGAATGGGTATCTTGACCTCATAGACAATCTATATCTTCAACTATTTGTTATACAAGTTTTTTTTTGTTTTCTTGAGCCCAACATGCATCATGTAGCATTAATTGCATTACATTTTATTTTGTCATTGCATACATCATTTCCTAAAACTTCACCTTCTCACTCTCTCGATCATTCTAAATCCCACCGTGTTTTCTAATCCCATCGTGTTCTCTAATCCCACCATGATCTCTAGTCCCACCAACCTCTTTAATATCCCACCGTGTCTATTAATCCCACCGTGTTCGGTAATCACTTTGTGCCCTCAAATCTTTCATTTCTTTTCACCACTGTGGCCATTTCAACACTTCTTTGCTATTCATCCCACCATGGCAGCCAATTCATCCCGCCAAGGGCCTTCTATTTTGATCAGAACTTGCACCGTCATTATCTTCACGGTCTATGGTTAAACATTTGCCTTTCGGAATCTGAGATCATTCCATTCCGAATCGAATCTTGTCTCATGGAAGACTTAAATGAATCTAAGAGCCTGAATGTGCTCGATTGGTATTCTTTTACTTTTTTAAAACAAATCTCTTTTTAAATTTTAGCCCGTCACAGTACAGGAACACCGCAAAGATCGGGTTACCGGCTGATGATGAACCCACGAACCTATGTTTCGGGGACTCCCCACCGTGTTGGGGGTTGGCTATTCTTCTCTCGTGCCAATGGCACATCTCTTACCAATCGAACATAGGTAGACTTGATGAAACATGGCGGTTAACCAGGAGACTTGAGGAGATTCATCTTGCCGAATCTAGTCATTAAGCGTGTCTATATCTACACCTTGATGCCACCTTTTCAGTCCATCACCATTTCACTCCACTACATTCCACTACGATTCATCTCGCTTCGCTACGCTTTCTCTACGTTTCACTTCGCTCCGCTACATGTCATTCCCTTGCAAAGCCGACATCAAGGCGAGGCAAGCTGTAGACACGCCAAATTGGCTTGATTCGGAGCCCCAGACTCTTATTCCATAGGCGATATCTTTTATTTGACCGTTATCTAATCCGGATTACCTCGTGGAGATGTGCTAAGGACATTGGTGGAGCCCCTTGTAAGTTGAGAATGGACCAATGATTTCCGGAATATTGTCGTAACCTTCAAGCGAGAGCCGCATGTGAACTGTAAAAACACGAAGCCTGCTCAATGACCGACCTTGAATGGTCTATAATTGAAGGTCTCGGGAATCCCGCATGTGTTCCGTAACATTCAGGGTTTCCGAGAAGTCATTTCAGTAGGCGTCGGTCAATGACGGCTTTCGTTATGGCTTTTTCGATCTGTGCTGACACGGCTATCCCGGACCACATGTTAGGCCTTTCCGGTCATCACCGGGTCTTTTCAAGTCATCCGGGTCGATTCTAGCCGAATATTTTCATCAACCGGGGCCATATGGCCATTTCGGTCAATTTTAGGGTTTCCTAGCTTTTCCGAGTTTCGGTTCACGTTTACCGGGTTAATATCAAATTTTTCGATGACTTCGGGTTTTCCGGTCGTACCGGACTTGTTCGGTCATCATTTTAAGTCATCCCGAGTTGACCCGAGATTTCTCGATCGGAACCGTGCTCTTTCGGATCTTCACCCCGGGTTTCGGCTTTCCGCGAGAGGGTAAACCGGTAGAAAGCACCGTGTGAACATATCGGGAGTCATGCCGGCTGGTTTACCGACTTGAGGAGGTGCGGTTGAAGGCCCTCTTTCCAACGCGACAAACGGGAGCCGAATCGGACATCCCGTTTGCAAGATACGGCTCACGGAACACGCGCGCAGGAGAGAGAGTGTACCGCGCCCCCACTCCGCTTGAAAGAGTAGGGCGTGCCCTGTGCGCCCTCAACCCGGGGGCGCGCCCTGCACGCCCTCAAACTGGGGGCGCGCCCTGCGCGCCCCCGGTTCCTTTGAAAGGCGGGGGCGCGGTCAGTTTCTTTAAATCACAAATTACCCCAATTAGCACCTACTAAATTGGATTTTTGGAAGGTTTCCGCGGAGGATTTTCGATTATTTGTACCATGCCCCAAGTTCGGGGGCGCGTTACGTATGTCAAGTCGATTTTTAGCAATTTCCGGAAGATTCCGTCGATTTTTAGCAGTGAGACGCATAACGCGCCCCCGCTTCCTTTAAAACAGGGGGGCATGCAGACCGCGCCCCCGAACTGGGGGCGCGCCCTGCGCGCCCTTGGTTTGAGGGCGCGCCCTGCGCGCCCTCGTCCTCTTTGAAAAGCGGGGGCGCGGTCGGTCCAGTTTCTAAATTTTGCACCGGCTTCCTTCCCCTATAAATTGAGGGCCATTCTCAACGACCCAAGGTTAATCCCCGGTGCCTAGCTCGTCCAGAGGTCGTCCAAGCTCTTCTCCAAAGCCATCCCGACGTCCAAAGGCGATCCGAAGTCAAGAGATCGATCCCGAGGTGAAGGAGAAAGCTCGATCCGGGTGTTCTGCATCAGACAACTTCATCGACTTCTGCAGAAATTCCCAGACTCCTTCTACCAAAGTCTTCTACATTGAAGATGTTCATCTCTTCGTCCTCTTTCATCTCCAACTGACGGCACTCAATTCTGACTTGCCGTTTGTTCGTGGCGATTGCTACACTGAGGGCGCGCATCCAGGTTCTGTTTTCTATATCCGCCCACTTTCAGAATTTTTACTGACTACTACAGGAGGATTTCGGAGAAGTTATCAACATAGGAACTCTTCCAATCTAAGTCCTCTATCTACTCCAACAAATGGCACTCGATTCTGACATCGGTGTCGTCCGTAGCATCCTCTGTACCAAAGTCACGCCAGAAGGGTGCAAAAGGCTACCCGAACCGGCCTTCTTCAATCAACTCGGCTTCAACTCAAGCCGATCCATTCCATAAGCTTTCTCAGCTCCCTTAACTCAGTTTATTTATTGTTTTAAAGCATCTTTTAGTTTATTTACATCATATTTACATAATCAAAAATACAAAAAAAGGGGTTAGGACTCACCCCAATCCGGTTAGTTCGATTCCAATTGCTTCTTTCTCATCTTCTTACTACAGTTACTACACTTCCCATAGTTCTAACTATTTTATTCACTTGGTTTATTGTTCTAGTTGCACAGGGTGAACAAGCTAGCATCGGTTGGAGACTCTTCTTCATCGGCCAGCCGAAGAAGAAGAAGGTTGAACCCATATCACGATCTCCCATGCTAAGGTACACAGTCAATTCAACTCATCTCTTAATTTACATCCCATAAAGCGGAGCCCGCGGCTCCTGGCGACCACATTTTTCATGCTTTAATTTCATCTCCTCCTCACTCTCCTCCCACATGACCCGAACCACCTCCGGTGCTCGAGCGACGCCGTGAGATGAAAGTTCGGGGATCAATGTGAGTGTGGGACCGAGGTGAGGACATTTTACCACTTTCCGAGTGTTTTCAATTCACTCCCCTTTTTTCCCCTATTCCATCTTTCACCTTCTTATCTTGAGTTGCCGATCTGGAACCTGTTTTTGGAGTTGACAACAGGTGGTGAGTTCTTGGTATGGTCTGAGCCTGGGATGAGATGTGCGGTATTTGGCCAGTACTTGGCGAAGAATCAACTGACTATCACCGATTACCCTTAGTTTAGTGACACCATAGAAGTGAGCGGCCTCCAGTCCGGCCAACAAGGCTTCATGCTCAGCTATATTGTTTGTTGCTAGAAAATGGAGCTGAAAAGCCTGTGGAATGGTGACACCTTCGGGTGATAGAAGAACAATCCCTATCCCTCTACCCTGGGAGTTTAATGCCCTGTCGAAATACAAAGTCCATAGATTGGAAGATCGAATGGACATCAAATCTTCATCGGGAAATTCTGATTGGATAGGGTCAAAGATTGGGATAGGATGATGGGAAAGGTGTTCGGCAATTGCGTAGCCCTTAATTACCTTCTGTTGGGTGTAGGTGATGTCAAATTGGGAGAGAAAGCTCTGCCAGCGTGCCAAACGGTCAGTCAGAATAGATTTTTCAAGAAGAAATTTGATGGGATTCATGTGAGCAATGAGATTAACCTCGAGGGCCAGAAAGTAGTGTTTAAGTTTCTGGACAACCCAAATCAGGGCGGCACAGGTTTTCTCTATGGTTGTATACTTCTATTCACAAGGATCAAAGATTTTGGACAGATAGTATGCTGCTCGCTCTTTCCCTTCATCATCTAATTGTGTCAATACTGCTCCCAGGGATCCTTCCAAGACCGAGATGTATAAGATCAAGGGTTTGCCGGGAACCGGAGGTTTGAGCACAGGTGGGCTTGACAAATATTTCTTTAAACCATCGAATGCCTCTTGACATCTCGAATCCCATCTAAATTCAGCCTTCGCCTTGGTTAACTCATAGAAAGGTTTGCACCTTTGAGAGTGTTGTGAGATAAAGTGGCGAACAAACTGTAGCCTACCAATAATGGCTTTGGCCTTGTTGGGATCGATTTCGATGCCTCTTTTGCTGACAATGAACCCAAGTAACTTTCCAGAAGATACTCCAACCACACACTTCTTGGGGTTCATCTTGAGCTTATATTCCCTAGCTCGTTGCAAAACCCTTTTCAACACCTCAGCATGCTCATCTTGGGTTCGAGATTTGACCACTAAATCATCCACGTACACCTCCACAAATTTATGCATCATATCATGAAATATTGACACCATGGCCCTTTGATAAGTTGCTCTGGCATTCTTTAATCCGAAGGGCATGACGACGTAGCAATAGGTTCCCCATGGTGTAGTGAACGAGGTCTTCTCTTGATCCTCTTCTGCTAATCGGATTTGATTATACCCCGAGTATCCATCCATGAATGATAGGGTTTCGTATCCAGCTATGTTGTCAACAAGAACATCGATATGAGGAAGGGGGAAATCATCTTTTGCTCGGTTTAAGTCCCTGAAGTCAATGCAAATTCGAACATTTCCATCTTCTTCATGACTGGGACTATATTTGCCACCCACTGTGGATAGAGGACGACTCTAATGAATTTTGCTTGGTGTAACTTATCGACCTCTTCATTCATCTTTAATGCTATGTCTGGGTGGAATCTTCTTAACTTTTGTTTGACCGGGGTAGCTTCAGGTTTTAAAGTTAGTCGATGCTCTACCAATGACTTATCTAACCCCGGCATATCTTCGTATGTCCAAGCGAATGTGTCTTTGTATTCTTGTAACACCCCCATTAGGTTCTGCTCTTCTAAAGGGGCGAGGTTGGCACAGATGAGGATATTCTTAGGATCTTCCGGTGTTCCAAGATTAAGTTCCTTAGTCGGTTCGTCCACCATGGCTGATGGTTCCTTGAACCTTCTTAAATCGGATGCATAAGCATCAGCCAAATCCTCCTCTTCATCCTCAGTATCAGGATCCTTTTCCGATACAACCTCGTAGACCCCTAAAGTTGGATCAATATTGTCTTTCTCCTCATTTCAAATTTCATCTATCTGGATTGCATTTTCTAGATACTCCGGTAGCTTGGCACATTCTAAGCTTTTTTGAGCTAACCGATGCAGGTACCTTTATGGAACTCTCCTACCTCTGATTTTTGTTTTGCTTTTACTGGAAACTAAACCTAAATAAGAAGAAGGTAAATAAGGAGAGGAAGAAGAGGTGGATGGAGTGGAGTTTATTGATGAAGGGTAAAGGAGATCAATTAGAGACCGGGTGGCCTCTTGACTTGGATCACCCTTCTGAGCGAGTTGGGATGTTTCTTCGAATGAAACTTAGGTTGAGAAGAGGACATTTTTTTTTGATCTTTTTGAGAAGTACTAAACATGAACACAGAAGGGGTTTGGTTGGTTGTAATTTCCAATGTGGGTTGAGATATTGACAGAGAAGGGAACAAATCAAGCAAAGATGGGTAAAGAGAGCACCCGTCTTTGTGTATCTGGTGGACCTGATGGTGAGCTTATTGGAAATGGGTCTGAGGAGACGACATGGGGTGAATACCCCGGATTCTGACTGCTAGAATGCTCGTTGCGGAATGATTCGTCACTTGATCCTTCTTCAGAGAATAACCATGATACGTTGAGATACGGCTCATCCTCTAGGTTGTCCATCTTCTTTCTCTTTGCTTGTTCTTGCGGTTCTTGTTCTTCGATCATCTGTATTGTTTCTCTCTTATCAAAAAACTTGTGCAAACACCCCCGGAAGTATTTTTGGCCGGTCTTTTGCCCATTATCACACGTCCCATCATACCCTATCCTGTTCCTTGATGTTGTCTTTTCCAACTGGATGGGTTCTGTGATACCCTGCAGTTCTCTCCCCAGCCCTCGACCTTCTTGATATCCCAGATTTTCCATCATACGCCACCCAAGGGTTTTGGTGTCATCCTTCTTCTTTCTCCAAACTTGCCTGGACTGCCTTTCATCCCTCGGCAGATCGAGGATTGTGAAGACCGGTTGATTTGGCAAGCCAATAGGAAGAGTAATTAGGCAATCCACAGGCATACTTACCACCTTGACGACTTGTCCTTTGAAGGGAAATTTAATGCATTGGTGATTGGTTGAAGCCACAGCCTCTAATGCCTCAAGGTAAGGCCTTCCCAAGATAGCTTTGTAAGTTGGGTCCATATCCAATATGTGGAAGTCGACAGTGACAATTCGGGGTCCGAGTTTGACTTCAAGTGTGACCATGCCATGGGCGGGCCTCTTGGAATTGTCATATGTTGTTACAGTGATTTGTGATGGCCGAATATCCTCTTTTGGGATTCCACACAACTGTAGCGTTTCTGGTGGCAAGACATTGATGGATGCACCGGTATCGACTAGACAAGACTCAACATTTGTTTCGTTAATACTGACAGTGATACAAAGTGCATATTTTCTTGCTTCTGGTTCGACCAACTCTTCTTTGGTGAAAGTGAGAGCGGGGTGTTCACTTTTCAAAGTCAAGACTGATGCAATCTTCTCGGGGGGAAGGGTTTCATTGACCATCACTCTTTGTAAGTATTGCTGAAGAACTTCTTGATGAGCTTTGGACCTTTTGATCAGCTCCAGAATGGAAATCCGCGCAGGGGTTTTGTCAAGGTGCTTCAGCAAATCATAGGACGTCCCTGGCACTGATTCTTCTAGGTGCTCTTCTTCTTCTTCTTGTGACCATCCTAGTTGACCAGTCTGGGGGAAAATTCTTTGAAACATGCGCCCTCTTCTAAGCACCGTGGCGAGCTGAGGGGCTATGGTTGGTGTAGCGGAGGTAGACGGAGGGTTAGGTCGGATGATGGGAGGCCTAGGTAGGGGTGTAGTGATGATGGTCCAGGTTGTAGGGATGCGGGTAGGTTGTGGTGGCATGGTTGTATGAGGTGGTACGATGATGGGTCCTAATGGCGATGGTATTTGCGGAGGCTCGACCGGGCGGATCAAGGTCCTACCCGGCTGGAGTTGTACGGCTGGTGGCATTATGGTTGGCTGTGATAGAGTGCGGATAATTGGTGGTTGGCTTCTTCTGGTGGGGATAGCTTGCGGTATGGAGTGAACGGTTCGGTTAACGTGGTTTATAGGGTTAATGTTCATGAAAGAAGCTGGTCCCTCGATTTGCCAATTTTGGCCTCTATCGTGAGGTTCATCGGTGGAGGTTAGAAAGGGATTAACCCTCTGGTTTTCTGGTGCTGTTGCGGGTGCATGCGCCGGTAGCAAGTTCTGAATAATCCCCAAGCCGGATTCCTGTTGCTATTGTCGAACTGGTGCCTGTTGCTGTTGCTGAGGTTGGTTCTTTACTGCCTTGATGTACTCGCCCATTTGACCCCAGTCAATACTTCCCTGCTCGTGGAGGTCATGGATATAATCTTTAAATTGAAAGCAATTCTCCACTGTATGCCCCGGGTATCTGTGGTACAAACAATATTTGTCTGTATTGGCATTTTGCGGCCACTCTAGCTTTTCTCTTGGCAATGAAATTTGCCATGCCGCCATAAGAGCGTTAAAAATGTCTGTGAGAGAGTACGGTAATGGCGGGTAATGGTTTCTTCTAGGCCCTGCTCTTCGTGGCACGTAGGTGGAGGGGGGAGGTGCCTGGTTATAGGTGGTTGGTTGGCGGGGCGGTTGAGGTGCAAAGGTTTTTACGGCCAGTTGCCGGGGTTGCTGGGGGACTGGTGTCTGCATTGGTTGTTGGGGATACTGGTTTGGTGTTTGGTGGCGGAAAGGTTGGGGTTGGATCTGAGGGTGAGGTGCCGGTTGGGTTTGGCGGGGGTTTCTGTACTAGGGGTTTCTGTACTGCTATTGGTTGTTGTTGAGCGGGTTCCCTACGATATTGACATGTTCATTGGTTACCACGCCTTTAGTCACGAGCCCAGCGGTGGTGGTGGTTGTCTTTTTGGTGATTCGGGGCCTAGGGTCGAAGAGGTTCATGATGGGAGAATCTCGGAGTTGGGTTTGGATGTACCGTGCTCTCTCATAGAGTTCGCTCATTGTGATAGGGTGATGTAATGCCAATACATTTTTCAGAGCCGGAGTGGCGTTGGTGATGATCATCTTGACTTGTTCTGATTCTGACAGTGCATTTGTCAGCCTTTCTGCCATTGCCCTCCATCTATCATCATATCTTATAAAATCTTCATCGTTTCTCATCTTTTCAGCCATAAGATCTGTGATCGACTAGGTAGGACCGACTCAATCTTGGTATCTTTGCAAGATCTTTGCTTTGACGGTATCAAAGTTGCTAGCTTCCAAGGGGTCAAGTGAATAAAACCATTCCAACGCGGAGCCCTCTAATGATCTCCTAAATACGTATGCAAGGGCCTTCAGATCATTTTGCCACATGACAGACTCATAGAAAAAATCTTTGATGTGAATGAAAGGGTTCCCATTTCCATTTTATCGGCAGTAAATGGGCATTTCAGAAGGAAGAAGATGGAACACGAGGAGAGAGGGAAGGGATATCTCGGGGAGAGCTCGTGTGTCGATCAATCGCTTGAGCTCCCGATATTGTTCATCCATCCTATTGATTTTGTTAAGCATAGTTTGATCAACGGAGGATTCTCGGACGAGAGGAGGGGGGAGGACAGATGCTTGATTTGCCGGCATGGCCATCGGATAGGCGGAAGCGGCCGGGCAAGGAGGGTATATCGGGTGGTGCACTTGAGGTCGTGCTTGATTGAAATGTGCGGAAGAATAGACCGGTGGCCTAAGTGGTGTGGTGTTGTTTGGGTCCGGGTGGTTCAAGATGGCCACCGGATGGGGTGAGTTTGGAATCAAGGGTCCATTGTGAGAATGGCCCGGTACTGGTGCACCGGGTTGGTCAGTTGCTAACTGGGGGGTAGAAGTGTGGTGACCACCCTCGGCATGGGTGTGATTGACAGGAGATTTTCCCTTCAGGATGGCCTCAATGGCTTGTAGTTGAGTTGGGTCGGCATGAGCGAACGCCTCCCACAGAGAATCTGGGTGGGGTCGGGGTGAACTGGTTTCAGGGAGCATCTCGGGTTCATTAACGGCACATACGGCATCCGGGTGGGGATAGGATTGGTCATACTCCAACTGCAACGGTTCGTATCCTTGGTCCGTCATCCCAATGACTCGTCCTGATCTCAAGTTCATAAATAGAAAGGAAAGGTGACGAAAAACACAAGAATCCCTTTTTAGTTTTAAAAATTTTCTCCTTTTTTCGATTTTTGATTTTTGTTTGAACAAACAGGTTATCAAGCAAATTAACCTCAAACAAAGATTTCTTTTGGGTTTTTGTTAAGTGTTTTCGAATTTTTGGTTTTGGTTTTCAATTTCGATTTGCAAACAAGTGATGTCACAGACTTAGAATGATTACTGCAATTTTTTTGTGTTTCAACCTTAAATTAGTGGCTTGTTAAGAGAAATAATGTCCACTCAAATAAATGGGTAGGACCCTATGCTCTCACAACGCCGAGCACTCTAAGGTTGTCACTCTTTTCACAACGATAGGTAGTAGGTACTCCGGGTTTTGGGATAAAATGGTACAACCAGCCCGATCAGTGAAGAGGGAATCCTTCACGTCTGGGGACTTATGGAGGTCTTGATGGAAGCTACCCGTTCCTTCCAAGAGGGAATCCCCGGAGGAGGAGTTGGCAACCACCAAGAGGGGTGTTTGGGTGTGTAGGGCTTTGGGAGGAGAGAGCCTCCCTTCTCGGATGACCTAAAGGAGTTGAAAGAACTCCAATGCAAACTAAATGCAAGTGAGATATCAAAGAGTGAGAAGCAAACAAGAAGAAAATAAAAGCATGCAATGATCAAGAAAGTATTGTAAGACGAGTAAGCAAGGCAATGATGTAAAGTTAAGCAAGGGTGAAAGCAAGCATTAATTTCAACTAAAGATGCTTTAAAGGAGAACTTAGACTTTTTTTTAAAGAAAATAAGCAAAGATGCTTAGCAAGATAATGCAAAGTCAAAGTAAATTGATTAAAGCAAGCCTAAAATTAAATGGTACCTTTTTTTCTTTTAAAAGAGGACCCACGGAAAGCAAGTAAACCAGAAGAAACTAAGTGATGCTCAAGTGAAGCAAGTAAACAAGCAAGCAAGTGAATAGGAATGCTAGGAGAATGTGAGAACTCAAGCAAGAGCCAAAGCAAGGATGAAAATGTTGGACATTCTTTTAAAAGGTGAAAAGAACTCACTTTAGCAAGAGTTGTCCCACCGTGGTCGCCAAAAGGTGTAGGCACCCGGGTGAGCCGGCTCGGCTCGCGCGTGCGTCGGCAAGGGAGAGAGAAGAAGAGGAGAAGGAGAGTGTGTATGTGTGAAGGAAGGTGAAGTGTGTGGTCGCCAGGAGCCGAAGGCTCCAAAGTGTGATTAGGTGTTAAGCAAATGGACTAGAAGGAGCTTGACCGTCGTACCTTGGGGATGTAAACAGGGGGGGAATTGTTTGGTTCTAACTTCTCCTTTCTCGGCCGGCCGAAAGAGGAGAGCTTTAGAGAGTTCTTTCACCTACGATCAGATTGAAGCTTCACTCCGGTCGATTCATCTAAGAATGTCCTGCATAAAACATAAAAAAAAGTGAAGATCATTAGCTCTGGCGTGAGTGTAGCATCATGCTTGATCAAGACTCTGAATCATGCAAAAGGGAATAAACTAACTGGATCGGGACGGAATCCCAACCCCTATTTTTGGTAGGTTTTTAAACATATATTAGATGCAAAATGATCAAATGCATGCTAAATAACATGATGAACGATGCTAAGATGAAAAAGGGAGACAAAAAACTCGATTAAATGAGTGATCGGACTCCGAAAATGGCAAAACGAGCTTCTGCCCCTGCTGGTGCCCTATATATAGGACGCTAGCAGCAGGTGCCCCCCTTATGGGGCACGTTGACCAAGGTCAAAGCGCCCTGTATACGGGGCACTAAGTCTGGCCCGAACAGATTTTCTTCTCCTCTTCGCAACGCCGCTCCGGAGTGTTGGGCGGCTTCCGGGACGAAGTAGGGGCTCCTCCTTGTAAACAATATACAAATGAAGCTAATGAAAGGTGGTGTAGATGCTGGATGTAAGAGGAGAGACCGATAGAAGCTCTCAAAGTTGGAGAAAAAACATGTTTCTAGGTGGGAGAAACATAGGGTTTTTCGGGTTTTTGGTGGACGATTTTGGATTGGTTTGAAAGGCTATGGGAGATGAGAATGGCTTTGAAACGTAGTCTTGGATGGGCTCTAAGGTGATACGGACTTGGAACCCCCTCCAAGCTCCAAATGGAGGTCTATTTATAGCTCAAAAGAGGGCACTTTGGCCATTTCCAAAAAGCAGTGCCACGCGGCATAGCGCCCTGTATATGGGGCGCCAGCATCATGAGGTCTGTTAGGTCGACAAGACAAGTCACTGTGGGGGGTCAAATCAGCCGGTCGAGTCAATTTGATTTGGTGCCAGGCGCCCTGTATGCAGGGCGCCTGGTGCCCTGTATGTAGGGCGCCAGGTGCCCTATATATAGGGCGCCAGGTGCCCTACATACAGGGTATCTGGTCCAGCCGATTGCTCTATCGATCCCCTTCGGAATGTGCCAGAAACTTGATCCGTCTGGAAAACACGATTTGCTTTAAATATTCTCCATGAAAACAAGAATTTAAACTCTCCAACTGGGCCAAAATTGCGTGTCTACATGCACTAGGCATGTAACCGTACAATGGCATACACCCAGTGTGCAGCAAAATAATGGCCACACACATTTATAAAGTAAAATAGTGGCATACACCCGGAGTGCAGAGAACAATCATCACACATGCTTGTGTGATAAAACAATGAGGATAGACACACCTGAAAATGATACCAAGTAACCAAGTATTAGCACATTGCTTCATCATTTTGCTTGTCATATTATATCTTGCTCATATAACATATTATGACATCATTTTATGTCCATATCAATCATCTCATGTCAATCACATCATTTCATATCAACATTTCATGTCAATCATATCATTTTTTATACCTGTCATCATCATTCTATACATTGAAACATCATTTTATATACACATTCTTATAATGCAATACATCCTATCATTTTTTATAGGAGTTTTTAATTTTTGATCCTCCATAAATTAGAAAATTATTTTTTAGTCCCACCGTTTAACCAACTTATTTCTTAGTCCCATTTTTGTGTATTTTAAAATTTTTAGTCCCCTCCGTTAATTGAAAGAGTTCATCCCTGTAATACCCCTCCATCCCCTGCAGAGTCGTGCTGCCGTGAAACCCATTCGATTCACCCCGACGGTTCAACGGCTGCTAAATCCCAAACCCTAGCTCGCTCCTTGGGGAGTCCAGCTACCCTGTGACAACCGCCGAGGTGGGGCTTCGTCACTGTGACTGCCTTGTGACAGCCACCAAGGAGGGACGTCCAGCTGCCTTGCATTGCGACAACCGTTGAGGGGGGGCTTCGTCACTTGGTAAGTGCACAGGTCCTCCCTGCTCGCCGGAACTCTCCCTTCAATGCCTCTCTCGCCATGCCAACCCTGCTGGGCATGAGCACCGGTGCCTCTGCAGCCTCTCCTACCCACACTCCGCCTCTCTCTTGTAAGGAATCGTCCATTAAAATTTGGTGCAGCGGAAGCGACGATTCCTATGGGTTCCTTTAGAATCCATCTCAATCAGAACCGAACGACGAAAACCGAAAACCGATCAAATCGGGTTCGAATATACCTGATAGGGATTCATATAATCCCATGGAGAGGAAGGAGATGAGCTTCTCAAGCTCTCAAAACCGTTCAAGTGTCCGGTCTCCAGCAGTATCCACACGAACTTCATCCACAGCAGGTTCTCCCTTCGCGCCGGCCTCGAGAACTCTTCCCGAACGGAGCTCCATCGACCATGGACACCTTCTAGAGAGAGGAGGAGGTAAGGAGGAGACTTGGGACGTGGTTTTCACCCTTGGCTTGATGGGGTTTGGCTGAAACCATTGGTATTTATAGAGAATTATGGAATTTTTCATAAAAACCCAAAATCTCTATAAATTACGTCCCGCTTGTACTTGTGGATAAGTCCTTTTGTGTGTGACCCACTAGGCCCAATAACCTATTTGGTTGAGGCCTAAATAAAATAGAACAATTCTATTTAATTTAATTAAATCCGTTATCCGATATGATTAATCGGCACCTACCGATCATGAAGGGTACAAGCCACATCCCATGATCCCAAATGGCTATGGGGTTAATCTCATCTCCATTGAGCCTTTCCATCATCAGTTACCACATGGATATAAACCCTCATCCATCCAATGTCCCGGTCGGAAAGGAGTACGGCATCGACTGTCAACTCCTTAGTGTACCGACTCTATAGGATACTATACTCGGAATTGGATCAATTGGAAAACTCCTTTTCCAACTATCCTATCTACCCTGGCCAGGGATTTAGAGTACTATCCCATAGGACATTCACTCTCACTTACCGAGAGTGGACGATTCCTTGTTGTCCGCTCAATTGCCTCCATCGGATTTTCCTTGTACCCGATCCATCGCTATATAGGACCATCTAAATTGTGATCCATAAGTCAATGGTCAAAGCACAAGTTCCATTCAACAAGGCATCTTTGGCGACTCAGGTCAAAGGTCCAACCATGCAACCGTGATGATAGAAGACCCCGATAGATCAGGTTCGGTAAGATACCATTCGGGGTTTCTAATTCGGTCATTTCGGTGAACTCATTCAACTAATGAGCACCCGCATGTGTATCTCGGTCTCCACACTAATGACCAATGAGATCGGTCGTCCTCATCACATGAGAAGACATCACATACACTAGTCTATCCGGATCCTTGATGTCCCGTCTCAAGTATCCTATGACTAGGAACATTTAGATCAAATACCTCAGATGATCAATCTCATTATCATGATCTCATCATGATTTAATCATCATTGTATTTGATCAAGGACTTCATTATTATATTCGCATCTAATAAGAGCTTATAATGAAGATTTGCCTAATTAATGAATGAGATATTTCTAGAAATGTCGAATCATATCATATATGATTGGCTTGTAGGGCATACATTTCTATCGATCTCCCACTTGCACTAAAGCCAATCACCCATCCTGGCCGATCTATATCGCCTCGAGGTGAAGCTCAAACACTCTTTTGAGTATCGCCATTAGTGGATCCGCAATGTTATTAACGGTAGATACTTTATCTTTAATTATATCTCTATAAGTTGCAATCTCTCGATTGTATGGTATCGCATGAAGTTCTAAACTTCTGATGAGACATCGGCTTTACTCCATTGTTTTCTCAAAACAATGATACACTTTAAGAGAAAATTGGGACAATCCCATACCTTAGATGAGAATCTTCATCTAGACTACTTCTCAAGTAGTGTGCAACCACCATGTAAACTTGTTTACATATGTTGTAGAATTTACAGTGTTCTATCACATAGAACTCTTTCAACTCACTGCACCACCATTATTCTAACTTAATATCAAACTTATTTGATTAGAAGCTTGTGTTTGTAAAACTACAAGACTTCAAGTCTTATCCTCCAGTGTATAGAGATACATTCTCAGTGCTTCTCAAGTACCAAGTGATATATCTCTAAACTATCCAGTGACTCTCACTTGGATCTTCTTGATGAATGCTCATAACACTTAGAGCATTAATCACATCATGTACGTAGCATCTTATAAATGATAGACCCTATGACAAAGGCATAAGGGCTCCATTTATGTGATCTCTTTATCTTTCAAGAAGTCTACAAAGACAACACTTTACGAGAGATCATCTCCATACCACATAGGTAAGAAACCTATCTTGGAGTTTATCATGTCAAACCCTTTGACTATGGTGACTACGTACATTAACTGGGCATTGATTTTAGATCTATCTTCATAGATCTCAAAACCCAAATTGTGTTTGGAGGATCAATTTGATAGTTAGGTTAACTTATGATAACACACCTACTTCATTCTTAATGAGTAGTATGTCATCATCATAAAATGTCAAGAAAGTAACAGCACTCCACTTATCTTGTTGAATACACAAGGCTCCTCTTCGTTCTTAACGAAGTCATAAGATTTAATCTCATTAAACCTTATATATGATCTATGGGGAAGTTTTACTTCACCATAAATGAACTTAATACACACTTCTTCTTGGATGTTATTGGGACTTGATTCCCTATAGTTGTATCACAAACACCTATTCCTCAAAATACTTTAGAGAGGAACACTATCTTAACATCCAATTAGCTTATCTCATAATCATAAAGTGTTACTGATCAAAATCCGAATGGATTAATCCATGGAATAGGTAAAAGATCTCATCATAGTCAACCATTTGACTTCAATGATATCATTTTCAACTATTCTCACATTTGAAGGTATCTACCTTTTAATCCACTCCAATCTATTCTTTAGTGATCCATTTATTCCTTATGGATACTATATCCTTGGGGTGGATCTATCAAGTTCTAAACTTGATTAGAATAGATAAAGTTTATATCGGATTTTATTGTCTCTTCCCATTAATGAATCAATATCTCATATTGGTTCTATATAGATCCTAGGATCAATATCCTTATTATCTTATGCCTCAATTCATCTATCAGAGACATGTCTCACATATCTCTTAGGTAGAATGGACACAAGAAAAGACCTATCATTAGTCCTTGTGTAATTATTAACTAGCACCTTAATAGAAGGGTTGTGGGACTGGAACATCTTCCATATATACCTTGCTCCCACTATCTTTCTTAAGAAGGAACTTTTCCTTTAGAAATATAGTGAAATGAGCAACACATACCCTTATACATAAGGGTCGTATATTTAATATCCAAAAGTTTCCTTTGGATATCCCACAAGCAACACTTCATAGTCTTATATTCCAACTTGTTAGAGTTATACTTCTTCAACGGGTCGGACATTCCGAAACCATAACTTGCTTAAGGTCAAGTTTTAACCCCTTTTCCATATCCTATATGGAATAATCGAAACAGAGACTTAGAAGGTACCTATTAAGAACAAGTGGTTATAATGAGTACTTAACCAAAATTAGACAAAGAGGAAATTTCCAGAAAGCTCGTCATTGTTCATATTATGTCTTACATAATATGACTTCTCATTTTAGCTACTCAATTAAGCTAAAATGTGTAAAGAGGTGTCCATTAGATTCTATTATCCTTCTATTATATGTAAATTATGTACTTAAGTATTCCCCTCCTTGATCTCATCAAAGAGTTCTAATACTCTTTCCATAAGTATCTCTACTTCATTCTTAATCTCAGATAATTTCTCAAAGGTTTTAGATTTGTACTTCATAAAGTACATGTATCCATACCTAGAGTCATCATCTTTGAAATAATGAAATAGAAATATTCTTCTTTAGCCTTACTAGATATGGGCTAACATACATCTAAATGTACGAGTTCTAATAACTCATTAACCCATTCTCCATGTCTATATAAAGCTAAAGTGTAAATTGATCTAAATCAACCCATTTCCTCTTAAAAGGAATATTCACACATAACATGAGAGCTAACATATCAAATATGATTAAACAATTCATTAAGCTCCCACGGCAAACACTTTGCCATTCAATCTATTAGAACATCTATCATTTCCATAGCTAAGAATAAATCAACATTTATTCAAGTAGGAAATCATATAAAGTCCTTGTAGAAGGATATAATAGCAATATTAATTATTAAGACATCTCCATAAGGCTATTAAAGAATTGCACCTCCCACTAATAATGATGCAACTTTTGCACCATTTCATATGTAGGTCAATATCTTCTTTATTAAGCCTTCATTTACTTGTCATCATCTACAACTCCTTGTAGATATAAGATGCATATCAGGTATCTCATACCATTAGATGCATTCATAGTATCTAATATTATGATATACACATATAGTATCTAATACTATTAAGTGTATATTTAAAACAAGTAAGTGCCAATGACTTGGATACATGAAGCTTCTCAAGCTCTACCTTTGCATTATATACAAAACACTTTGTACTTCTCTTCCACTTATCATCATCATGATAGTGTAAGAATCATGTCTTATTAAAGCTTTATTATCTTGACCACCTTCTTTTACTCTTAACACTCTCATATTTCTATCTAATGATTTTACTTCTTACTATTGGTCTCACCAACAAGACATAATTAAGATGTATTGTTGTTCTAACTTGCCCTTTAGTTAGCTCATCACTATGAGTCATGATGGATCTCATATCCATCTATCCATGTTGTCTCTATAATTTATGTCTCATAGAGACTAACATCTAGTTTAAGGCAAACAATGCATCTTTTCTATGAGATAAGATCTTATCTTTCTTTCATATCATTAGATAATTTAGGAGACACCTACTTGTCAAGTAGAATAGTTAATTGGTCAACTATGAGAACAATTCTCTTAGTTCTAAACTTGATCTAAGAAGTGTGAGCCATTAAGCTATGTGGCATCTAATATGCCATACTAATGGTGGTTTATTATCGTATTCTACAACGGAGAGATATAATTTTATCAATATAACATTGCAGACATTCATTAAAATTAAGATATGGTCTTTGATCCTAATTTATGCTCCCACTAATTATCGACGAATTTGCATAACCCTCATTATGCAGGATATCACGATGAAATCCTAGTGGGGACTAAGACCCTATTAACTTTATGGTGATGACCTTGTGGTAGCACAACAAATCACCCCATACTTAATAGGTAGGCAACTATTGCCATTGCAACTCTTCGCAACTCTTAGTCATTTAGCCTCTAGAGTTATGACCTTGTGGTAGCACAACAAGCCATATACTCTAGTTAGGTCAAACCCGCTTGTTACGTTATGAGAATGGATTCTTCACACCGGCCTTGTGGTAGCAACAAAGCCATGCAAATGGTCCACCCAAGGTTCGGCAAATGCCTTAGCCATGATCACCAATCCTTTGAATGAGTCTTGTGGTAGCACAACAAACCCATCCAATCTAAGATTGGCTCATCAAGAACCATAACAACGGAAGGCTACGTGAGTCATTCTTAATGTCACACGTTTATCAACCTAATTATGACAAGGAGGGATTTTATTTTAGTCTCATCAAGAATATGTGCTAAGTATATATAATACCTTTGGAATATCATATATCTAAGGTATAAAAGATAGCACACAACCACATATCAAATATGCACAAAATCAGTGATGTGGACTTAACCCTAAGCATGCACCTAAGGCACCCCTATAGGTGCAAATCCTTGCCTTCTGATGCTTGAGTTGGTATGCTCCCACTTCAGAAGGGTGCTTCTCCAAGTGGTCCCGCTCTCCAACCTTGCACGAACCAGCTTCTAACTCTTACAAGCGCTTAAGGGTATGCAGACCCCACAAATGTACATAACTCAATAAGAAACCTTGGTTTTAACCAAAGGGGAGTACATTAATGGAGAGGAGGTAGAATGTACAATCAGATTGTATAGAGAGAGAGGAGGCACACGCAGGCCCCATTTAATAACATAACCAACATAATTAAAAGCAATCACAAGCCAAGCACAATTAAGTCCGTGATCACCTCATTACACACACTAACATTCATCGCACGAACATAGAGCGCATACGTGATAATTATATGAGATATATCATATATATATCAGCATAAAATTATATATAATTTATTTTGAAATTCTAAATTTCATGCATGTCGAATTTTTCATGAAATAAATAACATGAAAATAACATGACAATAACATATAAACAATTTATATGAAATGAACATATAAAACTAAACTATTTAGAACATTCATGCATTCCCAATACTGTGCAAGGTCAGAAATTAATGTCCCAATTTATATTATGTAAAATCTCATTTTACATAATTAGTCATTAAGACACTAATAATTTAAGTTAAACCTTTAAAACAATTTTAAAGTTTAACCATGAGTGAATCTATGTAAATAGGGCTAAACATCATCTAACATGTCATTAAACACTTTAAAACATGTTAAATAATATTATATAATTTTTTAGAATTTTTATGGATTTTATGGCATTTTTTTCGGATTTTTCTATGCTTTTAAACAATTTAAAAACATTTAATAAATAAAACTGGCGCATTGCGCCGCGTACGGCGTGAGCCGCGCTGCGCCGCGGGCGCTGGCGCTTTGCGCCGGCGCGGCTCTGTGCCGCCGGTGCGCCGCGGGCCCGGTCAAACCGGGTTTTACCCGGATCCGGTTCGAATCCTTCTTCTCCGCCCGATAAGAAGGGGGCGGTGCACTATTCATCCGGAGGAGAGTTAATCTCATTAACTCGGGCATATCTCCCTATACCGGACTCCGAAAAATCAGGAAAAATATGCGTTGGAATCCTTATCAAATAAGGAATTCAAAAAAGTCGGCCTCATATCCAGGAAAAATCGAAGTCGTCCGGAAAATGAGGAAGAAGAGGCGGCGATCACCCAAATTCCGTAGCAGAAATCTCTATCTTGCAACGAGGATAACTCCTTATCCAGGAAGCCAAATATTCTCAAAAAATACACTTTAGAATTATCATCATATGACGTTTCCAAATATGTATATATAAATTCATAGAAAAATTCTCTATCAACGGGAAATCAGGAAGAAACAAGTCGGCGCCGCCAGATTCCGCAGAACCCTAGTTCGTCGGAAAACTCAAAAATTCTCATCCTCCGCCGTCGTTCAAAGCGGGATATCAAAGGTAAAGGCTAGGTAATCATATTACCCATCTCCTAAACCCTTTAAAAGCCTCAATTTCTTCTATGGACGGAGATTTCACAAAATCCCCAAATCCGGGTGTTGGTTCGGGCATGACAGAAACACTAACTTTTGAGGCTTCTCCCGAACACTACAGAGATCCAAACTTCAAACGGTTTGCGGAGTTGGAAAGCCCTATATCACGAGATTCTACCAAATCCAACCAATCTATTATCTTAGTCATACACAGAATATGGTGGCCTCGTCAAAACAGACGTTTGCACAGATTCGGGAACACAAATAACATGAAATAATGTCGATTCGACGTCGGTTTCGACCGAGACTTGAACCGGGCTCTGATACCACTGTAAGGAATCGTCCATTAAAATTTGGTGCAGCGGAAGCGACGATTCCTATGGGTTCCTTTAGAATCCGTCTCAATCAGAACCGAACGACGAACCGAAAACCGATCAAATCGGGTTCGAATATACCTGATAGGGATTCATATAATCCCATGGAGAGGAAGGAGATGAGCTTCTCAAGCTCTCAAAACCGTTCAAGTGTCCGGTCTCCAGCGATCCACACGAACTTCATCCACGCAGGTTCTCCGCTTCGCCGGCCTCGAGAACTCTTCCGAACGGAGCTCCATCGACCATGGACACCTTCTAGAGAGAGGAGGAGGTAAGGAGGAGACTTGGGACGTGGTTTTCACCCTTGGCTTGATGGGGTTTGGCTGAAACCATTGGTATTTATAGAGAATTATGGAATTTTTCATAAAAACCCAAAATCTCTATAAATTACGTCCTTGCCCCTGTACTTGTGGATAAGTCCTTTTGTGTGTGACCCACTAGGCCCAATAACCTATTTGGTTGAGGCCTAAATAAAATAGAACAATTCTATTTAATTTAATTAATCCGTTATCAGAATTGTATTAATCGGCCTACCGATAATGAAAGGGTACAAGCCACATCCCATGATCCCAAATGGCTATGGGGATAATCTCATCTCCATTGAGCCTTTCCATCATCAGTTACCACATGGATATAAACCCTCATCCATCCAATGTCCGGTCGGAAAGGAGTACGGCATCGGCGTCGCTCCTTAGTGTACGCAGGCTCATAGGATGCGCGCTGAAATTGGATCAATTGGAAAACTCCTTTTCCAACTATCCTATCTACCCCGGCCGCAGGATTTAGAGTACTATCCCATAGGACATTCACTCTCACTTACCGAGACTGGACGATCCCTTGTTGTCCGCTCAATTGCCTCCATCGGATTTTCCTTGTACCCGATCCATCGCTATATAGGACCATCTAAATTGTGATCCATAAGTCAATGGTCAAAGCACAAGTTCCATTCAACAAGGCATCTTTGGCAACTCAGGTCAAAGGTCCAACCATGCAACCGTGATGATAGAAGACCCTGATAGACAGTTCGGTAAGATACCATTCAGGGTTTCTAATTCGGTCAGTTCAGTGAACTCATTCAACTAATGAGCACCTGCATGTGTATCTCAGTGTCTCCACACTAATGACCAATGAGATCGGTCGTCCTCATCACATGAGAAGACATCACATACACTAGTCTATCCGGAGCCTTGGTGTCCCGTCTCAAGTATCCTATGACTAGGAACATTTAGATCAAATACCTCTAGATGATCAATCTCATTATCATGATCTCATCATGATTTAATCATCATTGTATTTGATCAAGGACTTCATTATTATATTCGCATCTAATAAGAGCTTATAATGAAGATTTGCCTAATTAATCTGAATGAGATATTTCTAGAAATGTCGAATCATATCATATATGATTGGCTTGTAGGGCATACATTTCTATCATCTCTCCCCCTCCCCCACCAATGGCTGGATAGGTGCGCAGTCCACCCTACCCTCGTCGCACGCGAAGTTGAGGGCTGACTGCAGCCGCTGCTTGCCCACCCTGCTCGCCCGCCTTCGCGTCTGCCACCCACCCGATCTGGACGCATACATTTTTTTAGATATTAGACCTTATTCATGTAATTCAGGAGCTCATTCTTGTTGCCAATAGTGACCAAACAGATGCTCAAGGAGCTCATTTACGTAAGAGGGATCAGGGGTAAAATTGGTAAAAGAAGAGTGCTCAGTTAACTTTGATGGTGCGAGGGACAGATAGGGGCGGGAGTTATAACTATTTTAGATTTGGGATTGAAAAATAAAAATAGAAATGGATGGGACTAAAAAATAAAGAGAAGTCAAAAAGTGGGGGCAGAAGTTGATTTCTCCTTTTTTATATTCGTGTTATTGTCATATCATGCATCATGTCATCATGTCATCATATCATCATCTGTCTATGATCATCATACAATACATCATATTATCATTTCATCAAAATATTAATCATGGTTATATAAAACATTGTATCAATTATTTAATCAAAGTAAACATGCTTAAATACAATACCAACATATATAAAAGTACAATAACATAGACAATGTCATGTTTTTATGTTATCTTTCTTTCAAATGAGCATATCAAGCATATTCTTCTATTTTAAATCATAGAGAATATGAATTCTTTATTAATAGAATTTATCATGCTAACCACACCATACTTGACAATTTAAGTGCATGCATTATACTTGAACAAATAGCATGGAAAGAAAAGAGAATAATAACATACTTCTAATATTTCTTGTTGTTGAATGAATATTCTTAAGCATATCCTCATGTTCTCAATCATATAGAATATCTAAACTTTATCAATAAACTAATAATGTCATTTATACAATATTTAACAGTTTAAGAGCATGTATTCCACTAAGGGTCTATTTGATTGACCGTAAAATGGCCTCATGTAAAATGTTTTCCTGAAAACTTGGCACCGTCTTTTGTTTGGATGTCCTGGAAGTACGAGTCAACGTAAAATGTTACCCATTGACTGCCGTAAAACGTGGATTTCGGCATCCCGTATTTTCATTCGGATGCCGTTTTCGGAGAGGCCAGCGCCCACTTTATAGCATAAATTGAGTTGTGCACCGTTCAATTTTAATTGTTAGTAAATACTAACTTTTAAATAATATTTTTATGGAAGTGTCAATTTAAAAAATACTATTATAAAATTAGTTTAAAATGATAAAATCAACAGAAAATAATTATAAAATTATTTTTATTTAAAATTTATAAGTCATGTAGTTTTATTATAGGTTTTAAGTTATTCTAACAAAAAATTTAATTCAAAACTCACGTGATTTTATTATATAAATAAGAAAAGAACAAAACTTATATATATTTTGTAAAATGATATAACTAAAATATTTTTATACAAGTGAAATTAAAATTTTAATAATAATTTTTAAAAAAATTACACACCTTATTAAGTGACCGGACATATTTTATTTTCTTTAAAATTATAGCATGAAAAGTATTTCTTTAAAGATATTTCCATGGACTATTTTATCACATAAGGAACTTTGATTAATAATTAGTGTTAAAGTTCTAGAAAATAAAAAATATTATAATATTTTTTAGAGGCGATGTGCATAGTGAAACATGTGTTGCTGGAAATTGGTTTACATGCTACCAAATAAGTTGCCTGATTTTCTGTTTACATGGAAAAGTCATTACATGGAAATGGATATCATGAAATTTTAATTTTACATGGAACCAAACAGACCCTAAACAAAAACCTATCTATATCCAAAATATAATCATGATAATCTAACATGAACTAATAGGTTTACCATTATACTTTTCTTCTTTTTCATGTTTTTTAATCAATCTTATAAAGATACTAGTATATAGCTAGATTACAAGTTTATCAAATATTCTTATACTATCATATCATAATGGAGTCAAAATTACTATAGTGGGGTTGAGGCACACTATATAATTTTTTGCATTTTCTAGAATTTTCTATTTTTTGTAATTTTTATTATTTTTCATCTAATAAATAAAGTGCTAAATATCCTACTAAACTTGACCGGTTTGGGTGACACTACACTGGTAGCGACTCAATGGCTTCTTGCATTCTGTGGAGGCAGACACACTTGGTCGATGTAGGTGGACGCCCATAGCCAACGGTGGTGGACGTGACAACTGCAGGAAATCTCCAGCAATGGCAATGACAAAGACAACGTGGTGATGATGACCAAGGAGGAAGAGATGGTCAGTGGTGGCAAAATGAGGCAGCACCAGTGATGACGCAATGGTGCAGCGGAAGTACAATGCCAACGAGGGGATCCGACGATGATGGTGGTGAGAGGGAGAGAGGGAGTATACCAGATAAGTGGGTTTCTTCGATGGTGTAATGTCCTTTAATATCTATACTTTAATTTTAGTTTTATCTTTATATATGTACTTTAATTTTAGTTTTCATTTTACTATTAGTGTACATTCTTTGATTTGATTGTAGTCAAATCATTGACCGTGTTAAGACTAAAACTCTAAAGAAATTTAGGAAATGTTTGCTTTATTCTAATTGTTATTTCAAATTAAATATAACTTTTGTTTTTCAAAAGAACAGTTTTTATTTTGTTAATTTTGAAAAGGGTATGAAAAACAAAGTAAAGGACCTTAAGATTGTCACGACCCGGAATTTAAATAATATAACCTCAAAATATGCAACGGAAATACACAACGTCGTGACAGTGGGATGAAATCCAACACTCGGATTCCACAACCCAAACTTAAACAATTAATTTCATAAGATCCAATCATACAAGAGAATAGAACAATACTTCTAAGTCTAACCACACTCTTGTTCAAAAACAACCAAGACCATCTACCTAAGTAGAGAATATCAGGAATTTCCAAGTGCAAATGACTCTGATTCCCTTGGTTCCACCTGATCCTCATCTTCAAGCTCTTAAATCTTCAAAACCTGCTGAAAAATTTAACCCACAACGGGGTGAGTCCGGGGACTCCGTAGGATTTACACCCATTTCCCGCCAATCGGATACTAACATATAAACATGCAATGATAGATAACATATCTAAATTGAGATGTAATTACAAAATATATAGAATGTCTTCTATATTAAGCTCATAACCCATATCCAGATCATGAATTAACATTAAGAAAACAATTATGCCAATGCTGCATACTTCTAGACCAAAACACACAAGACCATACAAGCTAGACAAAATTCATCTAAATGACCTCAAGACTTAGCTTAACATGACCAATTTAAAACAAGACAAATCTGATTTTCTAACATGACATGGTTTAACATCTATACATGACACACAAGTAACATGTTTCATATCCTTTCCAGAATACATAGCCAAAGAGCAAGGAATTGGTCGTCTTGCTTCACATGTACAAATACTTTCACCAGCTCTAATATATATAGCTGTAACATATAATAAGCTAGCCCAAAGTGCACCTAGGCAGTGGTGACACTAAGGGAAAACCGCGGTAATCCGGGATCTGTGGGAGGGCCGGATTCATCTAAGTTACCCGCTGCCCACGGGGCAATTTACTAACATAGGCTGGTGAAGCCTTCATAGCACGTCATATCAAGAGTTCAGAACATAATTTCAAATCATGACATACTTGACCATACCATACATACATGACATAACCATCCAATTTCATAGCCTTTCATGCAAGACATAGCATTCATAACGAACTTGACAAGACATATGATAACCCGACTTAATTGAACTTGTTCTCAATGACAACTTGTACTAATCATGACCAAATTGACATAACTAACTATGCATAGCATAGCCCATGATCTGAAACCAAATTAAACATATTTCACCATAACTAGACAAGACTTGTACTAACCGACATGGTTAACATATTCTAGTCAAAACTCATATCAAACTTGTCTATTTGAACATAACCTCACCATGCATGACATAATACATAGTCTAAAACCATACTAACCAAAATTTACATAACTTACATACATGAAATGACAAGCCCAACTAGACATACTTAATTACATATGCAAGACATTTAACCTAAATCAAGCTGGGCATAAACTAATCAAATTAAGTTCTGAGGCAAATCAACCACAATCTAACCTTAACAGGTTCTAAAAGGTATGATTTGATGATCCATAATTTTTCCAAATCTACACATAATTATCTTTCAATTCTAGGTCCAATGTAGCATATGATCACCTAAACATATACATAAATAACATATGGTCAAGTCTCATGAAAAATAGTTCTACCCATCCATAATCATGCTAAACATGTCCCACAATATTCAAAATATCATTTTCAAAGTTCTGGTTTCAAGGATTTTTTGAGAAAACTCACTAATCATGATTCAAAAGTCTAAACTAGTCAAATCAAGGTCCATAAGTTAAATCATGCATATTTTCTAATCAAAATAAGATCAAATACATAGACGAGCTTGAGAAACCTACCTGTAATCTTCTGTGAATTTTCCGGATTTTTCATAATTTTTCTGCTATTTTTATGGCCTCAAATATAATTTCCGGATTTATTAAATTCTGGAAATCAGAAAATCCTGAACCGGCGTCGAACCGGGCGGTTCGACCGGCTGAACCGGCGGCTGGACCGGGTGGAGCTGGGCCGGGCGGAGCTGGACCGGGCGGCTGCTGGCCGGTTCACCTTGGCGGCTCGCGACGGCGGCGACGGCGGTGCTCGCGGCGGCCGGCGGCGGCGCTCGACGGCGATGGCCCGGCGACGGCGACGGCAAGAGGAAGGCTGGCCTCAGCGGTGATGGAGAGAGGGAGGCTCGCGGCGGTGCTTGACGTCGACGGGGTAGATGACGCAGGCGGAGCTGGCGGCGGATGGAGGGGCTGACGCGGCAGCGGCCATGGCGGCTGGCAGGGCGACGCGGTGACGCCGCGGGCGCTCGGGTGAGGCTGCAGATGGCGTGGGGCATGGCGGTGGGGCTGAGCATGGCGTGGCCCGGGCGGCGCTGCAGACGGGGCGGCACGACGGGAGGTTTGGCGATGGTGCAGACCGGCAAGGCGATGGCGGCGGCGGCCGCAGGTGCGCGCACAGGAGGGTGGCCACCGGCGGCGGTTGCAGCCACGGTTCGCGCAGCCCAGGTGGGTGGCAACGCAGCCGCGGGTGAGCGCGGCGTCGACGACGTGAAGAGAGGGAGAGAGAGCTCGCCGGGGGGGGAGAGGCATCGCGACGATCACGGGGGGGCGGCCGGCGTTACGGCGGGGACAGCATAACTGATGAGAGAGAGAGAGAGAGAGAGAGAGAGAGAGGGCGGGGCGGGCGGGTGTAACCGACGAGAGAGAGAGAGAGAGAGAGAGAGAGAGCGGGCGGGGCGGGGTGGGTGACCGGCGGGAGGGAGAGAGAGGGCAGGGCGGGCGGGCGGTTACCATTTTTTTTTCACGCCAGATATTACAAAGATAATTATAAGTTATAAGATAATTTTGTTTTAGTTTTCAATGTGTAATTTAAAACAATAATAATTATCTTAAATTCATATAATATAATATATTAGGAAATGATTTTATATCTCAATTTAAAGTTTATATTCAAACACTAATTTCATTAAAGTTTAAAAGTCCTTGTAAAAAGCCTATAAAGGAGGAAGCAAGAAAAAGAATGGACATATTAGGAGCAAAAATAGCATTTACAAGAATAAAATATCTGATTATTGTTATGAAGAAAGGTTAATGAAAGAATCAAAAAGATTAAGATACTTATAAAAATAACAAAAATTATGTTGTTAAAATATAACCTATCCAATTGATATTCGATGAACAACTTAGAAATAAAAAGAAGTTTAAAAAATATAAAAAAGAACATAAAATCAGATATCTTAAATAATCATAGAAACTAAAATACAAGAAGATATTTAAAATAAAAACATCTAAGAAAACTAAGAAATGTAAATGTTCTATATGTCAAATACAGGTTATTATGCAAATCAATGTCCACGTAAAAGAATTAATCACAAACAATTTCAACAAATAATAGAACATTTAACACCTATAAACTCAAATTCAGAGTTGGACAGTGAATTAAGTTATTATGAAATAACCTCTGACTCAGAAGATGAATATTAATTATAAATAAGTACTAAAGATAAAGAATTAGTTATAGAAACAGATGAAGAAGAAGAAAATTGTTCCGAAGAAATAATAATTGAAAGAAAACTTTATGATGCCATTATAAAAAGGGATTTGAGTTTATCAAAAGATAGTGGATTTGAAAATAGTCTAATGTCAAAATTAATAGAAAACATATACTATATTATAGAATAACAAAGAAAGAATTACCTATGTTAATAATAAAATTAATACTCTATTAATAACTAAACAAGATATTTAGCAAAAAATAAAAGAAATATAAGAAGGTGAAAAAATTGGATGGATACATGTAGGAACTATACAAATTATGATAAAAGTAACATTTAGAGAAGGAATAGATACTCTAATAGAATTAGTATTATTAGATAACAGAATATCTAATAGAAAAGATGCTATACTAGAAATTATACAAGGAAATGAATGTTATCAAAAAATAATATTTCATGTAAACCCAAAATTTGAAATCTCACTAAAAGATAAAAATATAAATCAAGTATTATCATTGGTACATAACTTGAACAGAATTCATGGAAGAAGGAAGTATGCCTTATTCAATAACCTATGTGGTTAGCTATGCCTTACGGCCTGTTTGGTAACTGTATTAGGTACCTGTATCAATATTGATTTTAAAAGTGATATTGATACAAGGCACTCACTTGTGTTTGTATAAAAATATCAGTTTTAAAATTAGTAGTAACAAGGTGTATCAATTTTAAAACAGCTACGCACCTGTATTAAAATCAATATTATATGCCTCTCGACCTACTCCCCCCGATCATCTCTTCGCCCGCCGCCGACACCCATCGAAACCCTGCGCAGTACAACCGTCTCTCCTCCTCTCCACCTGCGGCTGTGCTCGCGGCTCCGCGCCGGCGGCCGTTGAAGCTCCCGTCGAAGCCCTCTAGTCCGCACCTCTCGCCACAACCGAAGCTCCGACCGCGGCTGCCGTCGAAGCTTTCACTCGCTCGCCCATCTCCTCCCGCGGCAGAAGATCACGTGGAACATCTCAATCGCTCGCGGAGGGGCTCCGGCGGGGAGGGGCGGGAGGACGCGCGAGGAGGCGCTGCGCGGAGGGGGGGGGACTCCGCGGGGGGGCTCCGGCGGGGGGCCGGGGGAACGCGCGGGCGGCCGCGCGGGGGGGTGCGCCGCGCGGAGGGGTGCACGGGGGCCCCGGCAGGGGAGGGGTGGGGGGCTCCGGCGGGGAGGGGGGGCTGCGCGGGGGGCTCGGCGGGGAGGGGCAGGGGGACGCGCCGGGGGGGGGGGGGGCTGCGCGGAGGGGCTCCGGCGGGGGGGACACGCGGAGGGGCTCCGAACGGGGAGGGGGGGGGGCTGCGCGGAGGGGCTCCGGCGGGGGGCTCCGGTGGGGAGGGGCGGGGGGACGCGCGAGGAGGCGCCGCGCGGAGGGGGGGCTCGGCGGGGAGGGGCGGGGGACGCGCGGGGGCGCCGCGCGGAGCAATCGTCGCCTCGTAGATAGGGAGAGAGAGGAGGGAGATAGGGGGAAGGGAGGGGGAAACTTAGCCCCATATCTCTCTCCCGGTGAAGCCCCATCGAGGAGCCGACATGGGGAGAGTCGCCGCGAGCAAAGAGGAAATGCGAGATGACCACCTGGGAGGACTGGCGACCGGATGATTATATTATTTTTGTTTAAATTTATTAGTTTAAATTAAAATATTTAAATATATATTTAATTATGTAAATAATATAGATATTTTTATATTTTAACAATAATTTTGGTATTAAAATATAATTTTGATGTTAATTAATCAAAATATTTAATAGTGATTTTCATATTGATATTGTATTACCAAACACCTAATATCAATTTTAATATTGATATAACATTACCAAACACTTAAAGAAACTTGATACTATCACTTTTGATATTGATATTACATCTTCTTGAAATATCAATATCAAAATTGATATTGTATCAATTTTGATACTCAAAACAAACAGGGCGTTAAGTAATGCACATCATAGTGATATTTTTAAAATTTAGAAGTTATTACTCTGCCAACAATATTTCAACAAGTTGGAAAAATATATAAACCAACTATTGAAGAAATAGAAATCCTAGATTTTTATGATATTGATATAATGAAAAAACCCTTATTAATAAATGATAAATCAAGACTATCTTTTTCAATAAATAATGGGAGATTACAAGGAAGATAATCTATAGGATCAACTTTAAAAGGAAAAACAGAATCTCAATTAATAACATATACACCAAGAGAAAGTACATTAATAACATATATATTAAAAGGAAAATATTATGATGGATTAGAATGGGGGGATACACAAATATTAATAGACACAAGACCTTTTGCAGATTTTTTAATAGAAAAAATGGCAAAAAAATCTTCCAAAAAGAAAATTAGATAAATTATATGTATATAAAAATGTTGAAGTAAAAATAAGTGAAATTGATTATGAAAATATAGTACAGTTATAATTACAAGATTATACATTCAATTTACCATTAAAGATACATAGAAATTATAGTTGGCAAGATCATGAAATATTACTAAGAACAAGCTTCCTAATAGAAATGAAACCATTTCAAATACACAAAGATAAATTAATATTAATTTATGAAGGAAAAGAAATAATACTATTCGGATGACAAGTTCAAATAGTACATATATACCAATATGAATATTAAGAGAAAAATGTGAACTAGAATATGTATTTGCCTTTATTAATAATGGTTCAAGAATGACTTAATGTAAAGAAGGAATTCTACCACAAGAATTAATAATAAATGTACCAAGTACAACTGACATAGATATTTCTGGTCAAACACACATAATGAAGAAAGGAACACAAAAAACTTAAAATACTTTTAAGAAAATATGTAGTTAAAATAAGCATGGTATGTGTTAGTTCGATTACAACAAATGATTTTATAGTAGGAAATGATTTTATATCTCAAGTTAAAGTTTATATTCAAATGCCAATTTTAATAAGGTTTAAAAGTCCTTGTAATCATTGAATAACAATATTTAGAAGTACAAAAGCATTTCAAAGAAAATTACCTATTCATTGGATGCATAGCCAACGTGGTGATAAGATAATAAAATTAAAAGGTCAAACAAGAAATTTTGATTTGAAAAAACCAATACTACAATTAACAATTTCTGAACTTGACCAACTATTTGAAAGTAACTTCTCTAAAAATCCTTTAGCATTTTAGAAAATAGGTAGAGATTACACACATATAGAATTAAAAGATAAAAATATAATTATAAGAGCCAAACCTATGAGATATAACCAACAAGACATGGAAGAATTTAAAGTACAGATAAAAGATTTGTTAAAATGAAAATAATACAAAAATCAAAATGTCTTCTTAGTAATCCGACCTTTATGGTAAGAAATCATAGTGAGATAAAAAGAGGAAAAGTAAGAATGGTTGTAAATTATAAACAGTTAAATTATACAGTTTTTAATGAATATTTTGTACTGCACAAAGAAAAATTTAATAAATCTTACTAGGAAAAAAAGATATTTCTCAAAGTTTGATTGTAAGTCAAGATTCTGACAAATACATCTAGATGAAGAATCTATACCTCTAACAACTTTCAATGCACCACAAGGACATTATGAATGACTCGTAACGCTATTTTGATTAAAAAGTACACCTTAGATTTTTAAAAGAAGAATGGATAAAATATTTGATTGTTTAAATAAATTTTGTTTAATATATGTAGATGATATATTAATATGTTCAAATTTTTTGAAAGAACACGAAGAACACTTAAAAATATTTGCTAATAAATGTAAAGAAATTGAAATAGTTTTATCCAAAAAGAAAACTGAATTAAAAAAATAAAAGATAGAATTTTTAGGATTAACAATAGATTCTACAAGAATAGAAATTTAACCTCATATATGTGAAAAATTAAACCAATTTTTAAATGAATTAACTGATAAAAATCAATTACAAAAATTTCTAAGATGTCTAAATTATGTAGAAGGATTTATTGAAAATTGCTCGAAACTAAGTAGCCATTACAAACACTTCTTAAAAAAATATACCATTTATATGAACAAATGAGTTAACCAAGCAAGTCTAAATAATAAAAGAAAATGTAAAAAATTATCCATACAAGAAATACCATTAGAAGAAGATTTCTTAATCTTAGAAACTGATGCCTCACAATGCTACTAGAGAGTAGTTCTAAAGAAAAAGTAGAGAAATAAGAAAAATATGCATATATACATCTGGTTCTTTTACTTCTATAGAACAAAACTATCATATAAACGAAAAAGAACTCTTAATAGCCAAAAAAAGAATAATAAAGTTCGCATATTTATTATTACCTAAAAAGTTATTGTTAAGAACTGATAATACTAAAGTAAAAGTTTTCTTAAAAACTAACTATCCAGCATTACCAAAAAAAAAGACTTTTACTTAAAAACTAACTATCCAGCATTACCAAAAAATAAAAAAGACTACTTGCAAAGTTATTTTTGTGAGTTTGATTTTGATATTGAAGTAATCAAAGGAACTAACAATGTTCCTACAAATAGCTCATCTTGAGAATGGCAACAATGACTCCATAAAAGGTAAGTAAGAGAGTTGGAAAGATCTTAAAAGAAACAAAGAGAGCAACTGAAGAAAAAATAGAGCTTCAAAGAGAAATAGAAAATCTTGAAAAATCAATAGAAATGATAAAGCATAGAACATAAAACAGTATATAGAAAGAAATAGATTTGCAAGCAGGTATACGAGGATTGCAAGAAGAAATTTCAATTTTCATTCAGAACATGACAAAGCTACAAAGATAGGTAAATGTATAGTTCCATCCAAGCAACAAAGTATAGAAGCTTTAGCTTCAAAGTTAGACAAGTTTAGACCTCGACAGTAAATGAGGATTCTACCTCGAAAGCATAGTCAGATTCATCTGACAAGAATTCTTCATCAACTCATCACTTTCTTCTCCAATATCTTCTTTTCAAATTGTCCACAAATTTCAACCATAGACTCTAGAAACAAAGAAAAATCTCACCACTCCAAAACCAAATCACCAAGAACTGATTGATAAAAGCTCAATTTTTACGAACAGTACATTTCCTCTTTCAAAACTTTATATTCTCTCGAGCCATCCATCACTATATATCCTGATCACATCCTAGAGTACATCTCCTACAAAAAAAAATCTCCAATTTTAGTCTAAGATATGTTCCAACATGGAAAAATAGCTATTATTTATATTTAAATCAAAAAATGGAAGAAACTTCACTCCTTCTAAAGCATGTTCAGAACTCTGCCAGGGAATACTTCAAATACAATCTATTGGTTCAAAAGGATTCAATTATCTTTATGAAGTTTTTCAGCACAAGCTCAAACTTTAAAAAAAGAAATACAATGAAGTATTATTCAATTTGGAAGCATAACCGAAAACTGTAACAAAGTAGTGGATCTTACAAAAAAAGAGATTATCCAGGAATAAATCCTAAAGCAATTAGTTAAAGAAGAGCATTTGGACTAAAAGTTCTAGTTCAACAAACTTAGAAGTTGTTATAAGTATGGACGAACATGATTGCATTACCAAAGTAAAAATTGTCTTATAGTCTCCACATGGAAGAAATCAAATGAGTAAACCGTAAAAGCTTTAAAAAACTTAAAAAACATATGTCCTACATGTTTTGAAGAAGATGAAGATATGATTATGCCTTGAAGACAAGATGATATCTTCCATAAGCAAAGTGAAGTCATGGCTCAAGTCATTCATAAATATATAAGAAATATGAGATAAGCAATGACCTCATAATAAAAATGACTGAAGGACACCTGTCCAAAAGAAAAATCTCGAAGCAAGACAAGTCATACAAGAAGACACAATGTTATCTTGAAAGCAAGAAAACCTTATCTACAAAGCATCTTCTAGCCGAAATTGTGGACAACAAAGCACCTTCAGAAAACCTTGGAGCAAGGCCTCAAGATTATAAGAAGGGAAGCACCCCAAGTCCAAGGGATATCGAAAGTTGAAGAGTGAAGGCACATAGCAACATCAAGGCTTCAGCAGCTAAGTGTTTGAGTGTTTTGAGAGATTTTTCAAGAGAGTTAGAGAGTATCCACCTTGAGTGGGTGAGTTTTTTGTAAATATGGAATGAGAAGTCTCTTCAGGGAGACTACTGCTATACATCTACATATAAAGACATAATGTATGCTTCTTTTGTTCGAGTATCGATTGCACTCTTTTGTTCCCGATGATATAAGATGCTATTATGAATCTCTATCTATGTTATAATGCTCTATATTAGTCATCTTTTTCTGAAAAAAAACCCCAAGAAAGGAGAGAAGAACTCCAACAAGTTAAGACAATTTTTGTTTGCCTGAATATCTTTGGTATCATATGATTTGTAGACAGAAAAAGTTTGCTCAAAAGCCAAGAGTAATGTTACTTGACATACCGAATATGTGATTCAGTTGAGATGATAAGTGAGAGTAGAAGACGTGATGGATCCTTAATAGTACGTTTTTAGGTAGGAATAAAAGATTTAGATAAATACTTAACATCATTTTTCTTTGTCTTTACTAAGTAGATTTTACGTAGAGAGTCTTTCTGAATTTTTCATTGTTATTTCTACTTTATTCATAGTCTTTGTTTGAATCATAACAGTGGATTTAAAATAACCTCCGCCAAATAAGTTATTATGAAATATAATTATTTTTTCATAATTACTCCCATTGGTATCAGAGTCACACGGAACTAAATCAAACATAAACAAATCCGCAGATACCGCTGGTTAGAGTCTAACCGTTAAACAAGCTTCCCGCGCTCTCTGTGGCTCTCCACGCTTCCGATCCACGGTCGCCGGCGAGCCACGCTGTCCGCTTCCCCATCGCCGGAAGTTCAGACGTCGCACCTGGGGTAGAGCGCTGTCCGACGAGCCACCATGTCGCACAACGAGAAATTTTTTGATCTAACACGGTTTAAAATTTGATTTCCGGAAGTAGCACACTAAAGATTTTATTTCCGGAACTAGCAGGGTTTGGGCGAAATCGCTGGATTACCCAGCGACTTCGCGGCCGGGAGGACAAGTCGCTGCTTAATGCAGCGACTTTCTCTTTTTTTTTTTTTTTTTTTAAGGCATGGGTGAAGTCGCTGGGATACCCAGCGACTTCACCCAAATAATATTTATATATTATAAATAATATTTATATATTATATGACTTTCTCCTTTTTCATGGGTGAAGTCGCTGGGATACCCAGCGACTTCACCCAACTAATATTTATATATTATAAACAATATTTATATATTATATATACCTCAATTTAAAATATTAATTATAGATATAATGAATATTAATTTAAAAAACACATAAAATAATTTAATCAAAATTTATTTATTTTATTTTAAAATTTTAAAATTTTTATTAAAATTTTTAATTTCTATTTATAACATATAATACTATAAATTATTATGTTTACTTAATTAAGTATAAAAATTTATTTATAATTTATTATATATTTTATAAATTTTAAATACATATTATTTTAAAGTAACATAATTAAAAAATTTATTTTAAATTTTATTTCATTTATTTAATAATATTGTAAGATTTATTTTAATTTTTTTAAATTATCTAGTGTTATATTATATATTATCGTATGTGAACTAATCTATCTTATATATTTTATAAATATTTATTATAATATTATTTTAAATTAAAAATTAAAAATAAAATAAATTATGAATACTTTTATTTATTTTTATAATACAATTTTAGGTAGTTTAAACTATATAATAAATTATAAATAAATGTTTATACTTAATTAAGTAAACATAATATTTTATAGTATTATATGTTATAAACAGAAATTAAAAATTTAAAAATAAAATAAATAAATTTTGATTAAATTATTGTATGTGTTTTTTAAATTAATATTCATTATATCTATAAATAATATTTTAAATTGATGTATATATAATATATAAATATTATTTATAATATATAAATATTATTTGGGTGAAGTCGCTGGGTATCCCAGCGACTTCACCCATGCCTTAAAAAAAAAAAAAAAAAAAAGAGAAAGTCGCTGCATTAAGCAGCGACTTGTCCTCCCGGCAGCGAAGTCGCTGGATTACCCAGCGACTTCGCCCAAACTCTGTTAGTTCCGGAAATAAAATTTTTAGTGTGTTACTTCCGGAAATCAAATTTTAAACCGTGTTAGATCAAAAATTTTCTCGTCGCACAACCCCTCCCAGCTCCTTCCTTCTGGTTTCTTTCTTGTTCCTTTAGCCTTTGTGCTAGTTGGTGTTTAATCGCTCTTCTTGCCTTCCTGAAGGTGTCTGTTATTTTTTTCTCCTTTTGTCCTTTGGACTTTGAATCTGTGTGCTGTCTCCTTTCCAGAGTTGATTGATAGGTGCATCGGCTCCAAGATATGGGTTATAATGAAAGGCGACAAGGAGCTCGTAGGAACCCTAAGGGGTTTCGATGTGTACGTCAACATGGTACTCGAGGACGTGACGGAGTAGTGAGTTTCTATTATTGCCTGCTAATTTTATGTCCTTATCAGTCCATTTAGTACGAAAGGGTCATTATTTACTTTTCTGAGTGGGTTTTTGATGAGAAAGAATCGTCTGTTGCTGAGCTTTCCTGTTCGTCATTGGGACAATTTCGTACTTAGTTCCTGTTTTAACTGCTGAGTTCGAATTAAACATTTATAACTTTTGATTGAATTATAAGCATCTCAATTTCAGATAGTAAGGATGATGTAAATTAGTCATTGTTGTTCTTCTGTTTATCGTTAGTTCAAAAACGTAGTCAGTTCTGCCAGCAGTTTCGATTTATATTTTTTTCCCAACCACTGACCACGTGAAGCATACAATTTCGTTCAGTCGAACTTCTGTTTCTCATTTTTGGAAGGAAAAAATGAACGTTGCTTATGTTCATCGTCGTTACTATAAATAACCATGGTTATCAAGGCGGCAGTGTGACTAAGGCACGCAAGAGGTCTTTGGCCACTGTGACAAGGCACCCACTTAAGTGGCGCTTAAGCAGTAGGATTGGTAGAATTGTATGACCAAAAGTTACTATATTATTTGTAATATATAAAGTATAAACACAAAACTTGTTAATTTCACACAAAAGATGAATGTACTAAAAATAATCTTAATGTGATAACTTGACATAATGAAATTTGTTTGTGGATAACATAAAGGAGAAAATGACTTACCTAATGTTTTGCACTTCTTAAAATAAATCTGCAAGATCTGTCAACAGCATACATTATGCAATCCATATTTTCCTAATACAAAAATTATAGTAAGCAAATAACAACTATGAAAAGGAAAGTTCAATAGTCGATGGAAACAAGAAATAGCACAATTAGTACACGTCTAACAAATTAGACCCAATAAGTCAAGTAGAAAAATGTAATAAGTACAAAATATATCCAAAAACCAAATAAATTACATAACTTTCTAGTTCAGCACCATTAAGCGAGTATAAGTTCCTAACTTTAAAACCAAGAATAGGCTTCTCTATACCTAGATCCTTGTTGGCACCTAAAATTTGCAATAATTTAGGCCCACTTCAATTCTCAATTTATTAGGAAATAACCCAAAATCAATGTCTATTTTTCTAGCTAAGTTCTCATATGCATAGTGGGCTGCGTGTGTCTTAAACCAGACCCATTAGAGATCAATTTTAACACAATTTGATATCAATTTTGCAACCCTTTTTTATACATTTAATCATAGATTGCAGAATCATTGAATCAGATTGGTCGATTCTGATTCGATTATTGGTTGAAGTACCGATTCCTCCTAAAATTCTGGGGGAATTGGTCTGAATTGGTTGAATTGGTCAGAATTAATCCGATTTTGACCGATTTAGGCTGGAATTGGTCGATCCGACCAATCCGCCAGAAGGATAAGGCTTCCGGTAATGGTTCGATACTGGGTCCAATTCACACCTAGTATCGATTTGATTCCGGGCTTAAAAGGCCAAAATCAACCCTTAACTGTCAGAGCCCTTGCGAGCTCTTGGCATTTCAGTGATTCCCTTAGTGCTGGTGGCAATTCTTGCTAGAACCACTTGATTCCGGCCCTTGCAGCATGATCCAAGCGGAATTGGTTTATTCTATTGCCGATTTCGACGATTCCAATGATTCTTCAGCGATTTCAGCAATCCTTTAGCGATTCTAGCGATTCCTTTAGCTGATTCTAGCGATCAAAGTGTGATTTTAGCTTGGTTTAAGCTGTTCTTTTATCATTTAAAAGTTGGTAAGATTTCTTTGCCGAAATCCCCAGATGCTCATTTCTACACATTTTCAACAACTTTGTAATCGGTTAAACAAGATGTTCTCTTTCTTAATAGCTTTGTTCAAGCCATTGCTTCATCGTTTGAATATTCTTGGTAAGATATATTTGCTTATACACGTTGATTTCTCCACATTTTCGACGACTCCGTAACCCTTTAAACATACTGAACAACCTGTTAGACGGGCTATTCTCTTCCCGAATTGCTCCAATCAGGCTGTTTCTTCAATGTTAACATCCTATTGATAACATTTTAGCATGAGAATGCCTATACGTTAATTTTTACGAGTTTTCGATGACTCTGAAGTGGTTTTAACATATCGAAAATCCCATCTAACATGCTATTCTCTTCCCTAACAACGTCTAAACTATTTGTATGCATGTTTAATAGCCGGTATGAATTGTTTATGTATGTTGCAGGTATAAGCAATCACCAATCACAATGATGATGTAGTACCGGCACATCCTCCTGACGTCACTTGGGAACATGGACACTGATAGACCTATCAAAAAAGAGGGTTAAATACAAGTGGTGTGGAAAAGAGATGAATGAAAGTGTGTTTCAATTGAAACAACACATTGTTAGAGTAGGTGGCAATGTCAAGAAATGTGATAAGGTGCATAGGAAGAAAAGCGAAGAGATTAGAGGTTACCTTACAGGAAGAGCTTCTCAACGGGAGATTATGATTGAATATAGGGAGAAATTACATGATGAGCTTCTTGAGAGGAGGAGGGGAGAGGTGTCAATCCACAAAGGAAAAGATGTGGACAAGGCAAGAGCCGAACCAGAGTCAGAGAGTGAGGACTTATCCATAGACTCCAAGCTCAGGAGAGTTAGGCATGCTAGCAAGGGTGTAACATCAATGGAGGAAGAGCGGAGGGGAGTAGGAAAGTCTAGAGTTAATCCTATTTTTGACTAATCAGCATCGGCTCGACCTACCTGAGAAAAAAAAAGAAAAGAAAGAGAAAACAATCTTGATTCAATGGGCCACTCATATATGACTTCGCTCTTATTGGACCAAACAAAGTGTTTCTTTACAAGGCCTTTCTGAGCTTAATTGACATAATCTTTATCTTTTTTTGAATTTCTTAGGCCTTGTTGGGCCTACTTGCTTTCTTTTCATTACTTGGTTCCTCTTTAAGCTCCTAGGGCTTTACCGAGCTCAGCTTGTTTGATCATCTTCTCTCCTTTTCTTTATAATTCTCAGGCCCAGTTGGGTCCAACTTGTTTGATCTTTAGTTCTTTTGGGTTTCATTGACCAGGCATGTGTTGCTTGATTTTTCATATTCTTTGAATTTCTTAAGCCGATCTTCATTCATTACTTGGCATTTCACTGGTTAAGGGTTGAGCTGATTAATGGGCCTTGAATGGTCTTGCTCATCCATTAACCAGTATTTCTCACATGGGGGTGAACCAGGTTAATGGGCTTTCAATGATCTTGTTCATCAATTGATCGGTATTTTCCGATCGGGGATTAACCAGATGAATGGACCTTGGGGAGATAGGAGCCACTTCGTCAGTCTAGTAGTACGAGATTTACACCGACTGATGAGTATCTTTTTAGGAAGCAGAATGCCTCACAGATGAACATTAATTAAACTGTGAAAGGGGTGAAGGCAACAGGAACGGCTGCAAATAATGTAGTGAGGCACGTTATAAAGTGGTTTTTACATGCGTGTATAACTGTTAAAATGTCATGTATGTATGTTTTATTTAATTAACATTGTTTATGGCTGATAGATTTTTTATCTTAATATAGGCATCCCAGCATATGCAGCCACCAGCCCTTACTTTCAGACCATGGTTGATGCCGTTGCTGAGGTTGGATCGAGAATGCAAGTCTCGACCAATAGGCATATATATGCTAGTGGGCTAGATGAGAAGGTGCGGGAGTTGAGGGAGTGGATTGATGGTTTTGAATTGGTATGAAAGAAGAGGGGTTGCACAGTTATGTGTGATGGATGGACAGATATCATCAAGAGGAGCATGATAAATTTCTTAATGTATTGTTTTGAGGGCACGACATTTTTAAAGTCGGTTGATGCTTTGGGCCAGATAAAGAACATCGACTATTTTTTTTTTGATGGATGCCATAGTGGAGGAGATTGGGAAGGAGATTGTGGTTAAGTTAGCTACTGACAATGAACTCTCCTACAATGTGGCAAGAAAGAAATTGATGGAGAGAGGCAACATCTTTTCTGGGTATCTTATGTAACGCACTCTATTGACTTCATCTTAAAGGATATAGACAAGTAGGAGACAGTTTCCACACTTGTCAGGCAGGCGCAAACTATCACTTTTTTTTATTTATTCATATCCTCGTCTGCTTCACATCATGAGGTCATACACTGAAGGGCATGATCTTGTTAGGCTAGGTCCCACTCGCTTTGTCACGAATTTTATGGCATTGAAGAGTTTGCATCAACACAGGTATGCACTGATCAGCTTCACCCAGTCTAAGAAGTACTATCAATATATGGTGGTCAATTTGCATAATAAGGAGGACCAGTTAGAGATTGTTGTCAAGTTTGAGAGATAAATCACGGACAAGAGATTCTGGGAGAGGATTGTCTACTACTTGGCAATTATAGAGCCACTGGTAATTGTGCTGAGGTTGGTATACTCAGATGATAGAAACTAGATAGGCACCTTTTATAATGCAATGGATCGGGCCAAATTGAAAATAAAAGAGAAGAATCCCAGATGTTACAAGAAATGGTGGAATATCATAGATGATCGATGGGATAGGACTTTACGTCATGATGTACATGCTGCGGGTTAGTTAGTGAATAAAAATTCTTTGTGGTTATTTATTTTTTACTTAGTCAATATTTGGTTTGTTCATAATGTAATATGCTTAAATGACTGCAAGATATTTTTTGAATCCCCACATCCAATATGGAGGACAAGTGTCGAACGATAATGTGGTGATGCGAGGTACACTCAGTTATTTAGTGCCTGTGTTGATCTCAGTATGATAGGGTATAAGCTGAATTAAAAGTAAGTTGGAGTTGCATTAATAATTGAGAGTCAATAATTAACTGGAAACAACTAATCATTTTTCATATGTAGAGATGTAAGATGATAGTTGGGGTATACTCAGATATTGATTTGTATGACAAAGTTTTTCTTGGTATATTTATTTAACATCATGTTTTTATTTTCTTATTTTATAACTTATAAGTCCATTAATTCAAGTGAAAGAGGGCTGATTGTTTGTTTTTTTTTTTTATTATTGTAGCTGAGTGGTGGGTGCAGGTCAACACTATGAGTGGATGAAATCCACTTGCTTTAGTTGATATCAGGATTTTGAGTCAGAGCACTATTTCCTACCATTGTGAGAGGAATTGGAGTATATTCAACCTAATACATACAAAGAGGAGGAATATGTTGACCTCTGACAGACTGGAGAAGCTAATATTTTGTCATTACAACATGAGGCTGCGCATCAAGAACATAAAAAATTAACAAAAAATCTCAGAGGAGAGATTCACATAGTTTGCAGGTGGTCTATGTGAGCAGAGACAAAGATCATAAACATCACCATCGGAGGAGGTTGACCTGGAACAGATATTTCAGGAGGAGCATGCACTTGCTTCTTAGATAGAGGAAAGGGCAGCTAGGGATCATCCAGTTGAGTTTGATCCTGATGACTATGCATAGGCAAAAAGAGAGTTGGATGGTGTAAAGACTGAGGATGTTCTATCTACTCAGATTCATGCAGGGTCATCTTCTGCCCCAACAACTGTACAGCAGCTGCCTCCAGCCTTAGCCCCAGCTCCAACTACAACCTTAGCCCCAACTCCAACTACAGCCCTAGCCCCAGCTATGCAGCCCATTCGTAGTGCAGGTAGGACTAAAACAAAAGTGATAACATGAAAAATGAGCCAATTTTTATAATTGAAAAAATTTTTGGGTTGTGGTAAGACATCAAACATAGCAGAAGAAGTGAAGAGAAGGAAGTTAGATATTAGGTGACGTCCTATGTGACCATATGACAGCACATAGGCTCCTTACTCCTCAGTTGATGATGACGAAGAGTATATACCGGCCACGCAGCCAACAGGAGGGGGAGAGGTGTATGTACCAGATGTAGGTGCAGTAGCTCTCGACTCACCTAGTTTATGGTAGCCAAAGCCATATTTCAGCCTGCAGTAGTAGCCACCGCAGTATCATTATATGGAGCTAGCTTATCTAGAATTTTATGAGCCCCAACGATCATAAATTCCTCCATGTGAGCTTACCTACGTGCCATAGTCCGATCTCTACAATTTGGGTGACATGACGAATGCATTATTTTTATATAGATATGCATCAGCATTGATAAGAGGAGTGGGGACAACTTAGTTGTGACAAGAACAGAAGGAGGAAGAGGAGGATGAAGACCAATATCATGGATATTGGTGAACATGTCATCAAATGTATAATTTTACTTTTATGTTTTTATGTGATCATGTTACATCTTATTATACTTTTTACATCTTATCATGTTATTAGTATCTTCTTAAGTTTATTAGCATGTTGTCTTGTTATAATGTTACAATTATTAGCATCTTATTATTATCAAGTTACATCTTATTCTTATCTAAGAAAGAAGACAAAAAACCTTCTTACATGATTTCAGAATCAGTTGATTCCGATTCGATTCAACCGATTTCATGAACCATGACATATAGATGCATGCTAAATATTACATTTCCTTTTTTACAATTTTTTTAGGCCATTTCTTATTTTTATCGATTTTTTCTGATTGTTTTTAAATTTCTTGAAAAAAAACTGATTTTAGAATCAATTCCCTTCCCAAGAATAGGTCCAAGGATTAGAATCCGGAATCTTTGCATTTAATGGACTGGTTTTAGTTCCAATGTAGGCCTACTGCCCACTTCAAAACCAATTTGTTGATCTGATAAAAATACCGTTGATGGGCTTTGATCTAGGTGCCAAGAAGGCCCTTAAGGGTATTAATTCTGATCCATGTGCAATTATCCCTACTATGCCATGTCAGCATGCATATTTAGGATATTATTTCCTTGCTCTTTGTGAACAATGTAAGCTTATCTTGATCATAGCAACCAATGGTCATATGTCCTACAAGATGGGCATCCTCAAGTTAAAGGAAGCCTATCAGAGGCATGCGGCAGGTTCTCTACATGATATCGGGTCTAAAGAGGCCTCGGGGTGTCCTACAATCAAGAAAGGGTCACTAGAATCTTCTAGCAGGGAGGAAAATGATGCAGAGATTATCTTGAGCTTCCCACGATGGCTGTAATAGTTATAGCAAGTCTGCATAGTCTTCTACAAAGTTGGGAAAGGCCGTTGCTGTCAAGGGACTTGCCAAAATCCCTCGGAAACTTCAAAGAAGGCATCAGAGGGCCCATTTTAAGATTGAAGAAGGATCAAGTGGGGAAGGATAATGATCCCACGACCCTTAGAAAAAGGAGGCGACAATCATGGGAGGAATATAATTAGCAAGAGGATCTTTCCTGACAATGAATAGGTCCTACAACCTATTTAAAACACCTTGCGACATCAAGTGAAGGGTTCTGCTGGTCGGAGACATAAAGAGAGAATCCAAGAGGAAGGGGAGAAGCCATCAAGTCGCCTACCTCTTCTGACACTGCTGTTGAAGCTCCATCGTCGAGGTCATCAACACCCCTCATTGTCATCATCAAGGGAGTTTACCTCCCCTGTTGATGCCGTCAAGATCTTCCGCCAATCTTACTCTTGTTGAGACCACCCCTCCCATTCCACTATTATCAAAGTCGCCTGCTTCCCCTTTTGAGACCATCAAACCTCCTATTTTGTCTGTTGTTATTGCCAGCACTTTCTCCTCCTTTTGTCATCTCCATCGGCATCATTTGCTTCTTCTCCGGTCACTGGCAGCCCCTATTGCCACTGTCGTTGGAGCTGACCACTTCATCTGATGCCATCGTCGATCTTCACTGTCCCTCCACATCAACTGCCGGTGTCATTTCCCTCCATGGCAAGGGTTATCTACTACGATTGTTGAAGCTGTTGAAATCCTTACAATGTCGGGCAAACAGGCAGGTGATAGGCACACCCTGGGTCCCTATCCAAATCTGATGTGGGCCTCGTTGGGTCTTATCATTTAAAAAAGAAAGAAGAGGAGGAGCCCCTCGCGGATGCTACTGTACATAGGTAGAGCAATAAGCCCATTTTGTCAGGATTAAAAAAAGTGGGTTTATTAAGCATATAAAAAACACTAAAATAAATAATCAACTCTAAACTAAATGAAAAATTTACAAATTTATCAAGCAAACCGAGATTAGTTGTAGGGCCGGGCACACCTCTATGTCTTGGCAAAATTGAAAAGAATCATAACACTCGGATAGTCAGGGGGCCGAGCATGCCCCTACGTCCTTGCGTTTGTCATCCAAAGGTCACAAAGACCCCAATGCAAAGATTGCAGAATCGGAATCGGAATCGGTTAGGCGGATCCTAAGAATCGGTCGGAATCAGCCAATTCCTAGGAAGGGAAACGATCTAGGAATCGGCATGGATAGATTTTTTTTGAATTTTTTTTCATCAAAAAATTTATAAAAAATCATAAAAAATTTATAAAAATAGGAAATGAGTTAAAAATTTCTAAAAAAAAGATTAGCATTCATCCACAAGACCACCTTGAATAATTACTAATGAATATGAAATGAAGTTAAGTACATATTCTATTGATTAAAAAACTAATTAATTTATACATCATGAAAATATAAAATATAGGAATTTACATGATATCAATCTAATACCAATATCTAGGATATGGATATTGGCTTTCCTCCTCTTCCTATTGAGTTGTGCATAGTCTTGTATATTGTCCGGAACTATATTTATATGAAAATAATGTCGATGTCATGCTATCAAGGTCGTAGGCATTAGACTGCGGGACAATCGGGGTGTAGGCAGACTCTGGTGGAGCTAGTGGTGGTGCTGGAGGAATCCACTACTGTTGAGCCTCGCCAAATGTTGGATACTGTGGCTCTATAAAATGATGTTGTGATGTCTGCTCATCCAGCGTGTAATACGGCTTTGGCCGCCGTGAATCAGGTGATTGGGCTGCTGCTGATGGCTGCATTGCTGGTATGCACTCCTCGTCATCATCAACTAAGGAGTGAGAAGGAGTCTGCATGCTATCATCTGGGCTCACAGGATGCCTGATCTCCAGCTTCCTTCTCTTCACCTCTTCAACCATCTCTAAAGTACCAGAACCCAAAGATTTTTCTAGTTTTGCAAATCAGCCCATTTTTTGTTCAGTCACTTTTGTTTTCCAGCCGGTATGAGGTCAACCTATTCCTCCTTTATGTATGTATCAGGTTGAATGTACTTCAGTTCCTCTCACAATGAGGAACTGGTGCTCTGGCTGAGTATCCTGATACCGATGACAGCAAGTGGATTCCATCCACTCCTGGTGTTCGCCTAAACCCACCACTCAGCTATAAAAAAAAGAAAGGTAAACAATCAGCTTATCATCTTCAATAACTTATATGAAAAGAAAATAAAATCTTCATCATAAATTAGTATACCAGGTGACACTTTGTCGCACGAATATCTCAGATCGGCATCTGAGTATACGCTGAACATTATCTTATACTTCTGCATCTGAAAAAAACTTTAAAAAATTCATTAATTGTCTAATAATTAGCTACTTCAAAGTATTGAATAAAGTCAATAAACTCCAACTTACTTTTATCTCAGCCTCTATCCTGTCCCGTTGAGATCGACAGAGACGTTGAATAACAGCTAATGTACCCCGCATCACCTTGTTGTCGTTCACCACCTATCCTTCATATTGGATGTGGGGGTTCAAAAAATATCCTGCAAGAATTTAATAGTTAACATTATGAATAAGATAATTATTGAATAAACTTAAAGTAGGTAAGCACTAGCACAAATGTTTTTTGAACCTACTAACCTGCAACATAGACATCGTGGTGCAAAGTCTTGTCCCATCGGTCATCTATGAACTTCCACCACTTTTTGTAACTTCTGAGATTATTCTCTTTTATTTTCAATTTTACCTGGTCTATGACATCGTATAGCGTGCCCATCTGGTTCCTGTCATTCGAGTCTACCAACCTAAAAACAACTACGAGTGGCTCAATTATTGCCAAGTAGTAGGCAATCCTCTCCCAAAATCTCTTGTCAGTGATTTGCTTCTTAGATTTGACAAGAATTTCTAGTTAATCTTGCTTGTTGTGTAGGTGGTCCACCATATAATTATAATATTCCTCGGATTACATGAACCTAACCAATGCATGCTTGTGCCGGTGTAAACTCTCCAATGTAATGAAATTTGTGGTGAAATGTATAGGACCGGGCCTGACAAGAACGTGCCCCCTTATGTGTGATCTCATAATATGTAGCAGACGGGGATGCGAATAAATAAATGACGTGATTGTCTGCGCCTACCTGACAAGGGTGGATACACTCTCCTCCTTGCCTATATCCTCTAATATGAGATCAATAGAATGTGCCGCATAGGGCACCCAGAACATGTGCTTCCTCTTCTCCATTAACTTTTTCCCAGCCGCCTTATATGAAGGTTCGTTATCAGTGACAACCTGAACTACATTATCCTCCCCGATCTCCTCCACCACCGTATCCATCAAAGAAAAAAATGAAGTCGGCATTTTTAATCTTCCTAGAAGCGTCCACCAACTTCAAGAACGTGGTCCCCTCAGAACAATACACCAAGAAGTTTATCAAACTCCTATTGGTGATACCTGTCCTCCCGTTACACAATGGTGCAACCTCTCTCCTTCCACACCAATTTGAATCCATTCATCCATTCCCTCAACTCTTGCACCTCCTCATCCAGCCCAGCGCCATATATATGCTTGTTGCCCGGGGCTTGCAGACCCGGTCCAGCCTCACTCACGGCATCCACCATCGTCTGGAAGTAGGGGCTGGTGGCTGCATGTGTTGAGATGCCTACATCAAGTTAAAAAAATTTAGATCAGGCAAAACTTAAGCTTAAGTAAATAAAACACACATAAATGTCATTTTAAAAGTGATACCTGCATGCAAAAATTACTTCACAATGTGGCGAACGACTTTCTTTGTAGCCGTTCTTGTTGCCTTCACCCCTTTCATAGCTTGTTTAATCCCTATCTACCCAGCACTCTGTTTCCTAAATAAATACTCATCACTCGGCGTAAACCGAGTACTGGTGGAATGGCGGTGTGCCTCCTGTCTCCATCCCTCCGTCTCCCGGTCCCGGGTAGGGCGAGCCGATGCTGATCGGCCAAGAGTTGGGTCAGCTCTGGACCCTGACCCTCCTGCTCCCCTTCTCCTATCCTTCTCCTCAGCAAATGCATGCTTGCTAGCATGCGTAGCATGTCTAACCTCGGAGTCCATAGAGTCGCCCTCATTCTTTGGCTTCAGCTCAGCTAATGTCTTCTCCTTGCCTTTTCTTTTCTAGATAAGCAAATCTTGGTTTCTCTTCCTCCAGAGTAGCTCATCATGCAACTACTTCCTCTGCTCAATCCTAATAGCCCGTTGAGAGACTCTACCTGTCATATAGCCTCTCATCTCCTCACTCTTCTCCCTCGGCACCTTATCACATTTTTTTACATTTCCACATATTCTGGCAATATGTTGTTTCAGCCGAAACACCTCCCTGTTCATCTCCTTTTCATACCATTTGCATTGCACTCTCTTTCTGACTGGGTCTACTATATGCCCGTGTTCCCAACCTACGTCAGAATGACGTGCTGGTGTTGCATCACCTTGATCGGCCATTGCTTAGACCTGCAAAAATTGTAAACAATGCATTAGAAATTATTAAGCAACATAAAAATTGCTCTAAGTGCTGTTCGAGAAGCAGACAGCCTGTCAAACACACTATTCGATATGTTTAGAGGGTTACGTATTTGCCGAAAATGGTCGTAAATCGACATAGGGATATCCAAAATTTTTCCCGTACAAAGAACATCAAATTAATGTTTTTACAACTTGAACGGAGTTGTTCAATCAAAAATCACCAAGTTTAACCATACTCGGAGTCATCGGAAATGCATAAAAATAGGCGTACGGGATATCCAGAATTTTTTCCCTGCAAAGAACATCCAATCGATTAGTTAGAACTTAAACGGAGTTGTTCGGTCGGAAATCACCGAGTTCAATCACGCTCGGAGTAGTCAGATACGCGAAAGAATGGGCACACAGAGTTTTTGGCGAAGAAATCTTACCAATAATCTTCTAAAGATCGAAGAAGAGGTTGAATCGAGGCCGATCGGAGCTTGAATCGGCGGAAACTCTTGAAGAAATCGGCTGGAATCGCCCGGAATCGGCGCAAGGAGCTGGGATCGACCTCGGAATCATCAGAATCCTCGATTCTGAGGGTTGATATCGCCAAGAATCACCGGTAGGCTTCTTGTTGTGCTGCTGGATCGCCGAAATCGACCAGCAACGGTCGATTCTGGCCCTTTTTAGGGTTGGAATCGGTTCGATTCCCAGTCTGAAATTGAACCGGGAATCGAACCGGACCGGCCAGACTGGTCTCCCATGGAATCAGTCGGGATCAACCGATTCCAGACAGAACCGTCGGAATCCTAACCGATTTTGACCGATTCGACGAAATTCCTATTGGAATTGGCCCTTCCGTATAGGATCGGATCGATTCCGGAATAAGTCGATTCCGATCCAATTTCGGCAATTCTGTAATCAATGCCCCAATGTCATACCATGCCCCATTAAGGGAGGAACACCAGTTAAGCTATAACTTTGGATTGCAGAATCGGTGGAATCAGTCCGATTCCGACCGATTCCGGGATCCGATTCCAAGCGGAAGGACTGATTCCGGGAAGAATTCCGTGGAATCGGTATGAATCGCCTGGAATCGGTCGGAATCAATCCGATTACGACCGATTCCTTGTGGAATCGGTCGATCCGACTGATTCCGTCGGAAGACCGGGTCAATTGGCCCGGTTCGATTCCCGGTTCGATTCTGGATCGGGAATCAAACCGATTCTAGCCCTTTTAGGGCCGGAATCAACCCGCGGCGGTCGATTCTGTCGATCCCGCCGCGGCAGAAGGTCGATCCGGCGATTCCGGCGTGATTCCCAGGCGATTCCGACGATTCCGGCCTTGATCCCAGCTGCCAGCATCAATTTCGGGCCGATTCCGTCGATTCCAGCAAGGATTCCACTAATTCCGGCGATTCCAAGCAACGTCTTCAAGGGATTCCACCGATCCAAGCTTGGATCGACCTCGAATCAACCTCTTCTTCGATCTTTATAAGGTTTTTGGTATGATTTCTTCGCCGAAAACTTCTTACGTCTATTCTTACGCGTTTCCGACGAGTCCGAGCGTCGTTAAACGTTGTGATTTCCGACCGAACAAGTCCATCCAAGTTTTGAACTATCCGTTTAAGTCCATTTTGCACGGGAAAAATTCCGGATATCCCGTACATTAATTTACGACCATTTTCGGTAAATACGTAACCCTTTACGTTGGTGTGGAAGGAGTGGATGGATGGTTTTAAGTTGGTGTGGAAGGAGAGGGGTTGCACAATTATGTGCGATGGGTGGACAGGAATCACCAATAGGAGTATGATAAACTTCTTGGCGTATTGTTCTGAGGGGACAACATTCTTGAAGTCGGTAGATGCTTCTGGGAAGATAAAAAATGCCGACTTCCTTTTTTCTCTGATGGATGCGGTGGTGGAGGAGATCGGGGAGGACAATGTGGTTCAGGTTGTCACTGACAACGAACCATCATATAAGGCGGCTGGGAGGAAGTTGATGGAGAAGAGGAAGCACATCTTCTGGGTGCCCTGTGCAGCACATTCCATTGATCTCATATTAGAGGATATAGGCAAGGAGGAGGGTGTATCCACACTTGTCAGGCAGGCGCAGACGATCACATCATTTATTTATTCGCATCCCCGCCTGCTACATATCATGAGATCACACACAGGAGGGCACGATCTTGTTAGGCCTGGTTCGACTCGATTTGCTACGAATTTCATTGCGTTGGAGAGTCTACACCGGCACAGGCATGCATTGGTTAGGTTCACACAGTCCGAGGAGTATTATAACTATATGGTGGACAACCTGCATGACAAGAAAGATCAGTTGGAGATTCTTGTCAGGTCTGAGAAGCAGATCACTGACAAGAGGTTTTGGGAGAGGATTGCCTACTACTTAGCAATCATTGAGCCACTGGTAGTTGTCTTGAGGTTGGTAGACTCAGATGACAGGGACCATATGGTGGGTACGTTGTATGATGCCATGGACCGGGCAAAGCTGAAAATAAAAGAAAAAAATCCCAGAGGTTACAAAAAGTGGTGGAAGATCATAGATGACCGATGGGACAAGACCTTGCACCACGATGTCCATGCTGCAGGTAACTTGGTTAAAAAAATATTTTTGCTGAATAATTGTCTTATTCACAGTGTTAACTAATAAAATCTTGCAGGATATTTTTTGAACCCCCGCATCCAATATGGAGGACAGGTGGTGAACGACAATGAGGTGATGCAGGGTACACTTGCTGTTATTCAGCGTCTGTGCCGATCTCAGCAGGACAGGATAGAGACTGAGATAGAAATAAGTTAGAGTTCATTCAATACCTTGGAGTAGCCTTACCAAGCAACTAATGTTTGTTTTTATAAAATTTTCAGATGTAGAAGTATAAGATGAGGGTCGGCGTATACTCAGATGCTGATCTGAAATATTCAGTTGACAAAGTGTCACCTGGTATAGTAATAGCTTGATGAATATTTTATTTTCTTTTCATATAAGTTATGGTAGATTATGGGCTAATTGTTTACCTTTTCTCTTGTTTTTTTCTTGCAGCTGAGTGGTGGGTTCAGGTGAACACCAGGAGTGGATGGAATCCACTTGCTGCCATCGGTATCAGGATACTCAGCCAGAGCACTAGTTCCTCCCATTGTGAGAGGAACTGGAGTACATTCAACCTGATACATACGAAAAGGAGGAACAGGTTGACCTCAGACCGGCTGGAGAAGCTGGTCTTCTGTCATTACAACATGAGGCTGCGCATAAAGAACATCAAGGATCGACAGAAGATCAGCGAGGAGCGATTTGCACGATTCGCAGGTGGTCCATACGAGCAGAGGCATTCCTCCGCCACACCACCACCCGAGGAGGTGGACATGGATCAGATATTCCAGGAGGAGCATGCACTTGCCTCCTGGATAGAGGAGAGGGAAGCCAGGGATCATGCAGCTGAGTTTGATCCCGATGACCGTGCATGGGCTGAAGGAGAGTTGGATGGTGTTGAAGCCGAGGAGGATGCTCCAACTCCACCTCCATCTACTTCTCAGGCTCAGGTAGGGCCTTCTTCTTCCTCAGTAGCTATGGAGCAGTCACCTGCAGCTTTAGCCCCAGCTCCAGCTCCAGCTCCAGCTCCAGTCCCAGCAGCCGCTACCCAGCCCATTCGCAGTCTGGGGAAAACGAAAACAAAAGTGATTGCACGGAAAATTGGAGGATTTGCAAAGTTGAAAAAAACTTTGGGTTCTGGACCTTCTGGTACTTCAGAGATGGCTGAAGAGGTGAAGAGAAGGAAGCTAGAGGTCAGGCATCCTGTCAGCCCAGATGACAGCACGCAGGCTCCTTCTCACTTCTCAGGTGATGATGACGAGGAGTGCATACCAGCGACGCAGCCATCAGCAGCAGCCGAGTCTCCTGATTCACGGCATCCAAAGCCGTATTACACGCTGGATTCGGATACACATGATTCTTATATACAGGAGCCACAGTATCCAGCATTTGGCCAGGCTGACCAGCAGTGGATTACACCACTAGCTCCACCATCCTCTGCTTACGTCCCGGTCGTCCCGCAGTCCGATCCGTACGACCTTGATAGCATGGCATCGACATTATTTTCATATGGATATGGTCCCGGACAGTATACAAGACTGAGCACGAGGGAGGAGCGTCAAGCGCAGCAGGGAGAGGAGGAAGACCTATATGTATATCCTAGATTTTGGTAGTAGATTGATATGATGTAAATTTATTTTTTTTCATGATGTATCATCTCTTTGATTTTTGAATCAATGGAATTGGAATATGTACTTAACTTCAAGTCTTCAATTGGAGTTCATTAGTATTTATTCGATGTGGTCCTGTGGATGAATGCATTGGTTATTTTTAAAAATTTTCCTAACTCATTTCCTATTTTTTTAGAAATTTTTTTGAATTCTTTGAATTTTTTTGACGAAAAAAATTTTCAAAAAAAAAATGATTCTGGGCCTATCCGAAATCGATTCCCTTCCCAGGAATCGGAATCGGAATCGCCGATTCCGGAATCCTTGGCTATAAGCTATAGGGAGGCTAGGTGTGTTTGGCATGCTTACTTGCCAAACTTTTCTAATGAGAATTATAAACAATGAGACAGTCCTCACATACTTGTTCAAGGGCGGATACACTCGATCTTACATCAATAGGGAAGGATCACCTCATGCCTTTCAAAGGCTGGGTGTATCCGATCCTAAACCAAATAGAGGAGTCCCCAATGCCTATTGAAGTTTGAGTGTACTCTATCCTAAATCAATGGGACAAATCTTCGTATACCTATGAAAGACGGTGCATTCCATCCTAAATCAAGTGGGATAAAATTTATAATGTCTGTCAAAGGTCACATGGATTTAATCCTAAATTCATTCAAGTTCTAGGAATTATGGCATCCATGCTTTCTATTTCATGTAGTTGTATCTCAAATTGAACAAAGCAATGAAGAACTTGCCATGTCAAGTGCAAACCTGGATGTTGAAGGGAGTGTAGAACCGTCCCATAGACTTAAAGGAATGGAAACAAAAACAGAGGAGAGAGAAAATATATAATTAATTAATTTAAAAATATCAAAAATCTGGTCAAACTGGTCAAACAGAAATTTTAAAACTCAAAAATAATTTTCAGACAACTAAAACATCAAAAACTGAATTTTCTAAGCCAAAACACTTGATTAATTAGCTCAAATAAACCCAATAAACCAGAAAATAAACCAATAAAACTGAAAATATCCAAACGGGTCAAATTTATTAAAAAGACCAAAATAAGCAAAGAAACCCAAAACAAGCAAAAAATTTCTAAAAGATAATATCCACTCATTTTCATAATTCTGAACAAGTTAAACAAAAAGAGAAACAATAAATAAAAAAAATTTGCACAAGAAAATCTGCATAAAAAAAATGAAAACCAGAAAATAAAAACTCTAAAATGAAAAAATTGAAGTTCAGTAATTCAAAAATCTGAAAATTCAAGAATCAAAGTTTAGTAATTCAAAAAATCTGAAAGTTCAGTAATTCAGTATATCTATTCTACCATTGCAATCCTTGTTACAAAATGTACATCTAACTAAATCTCTTTTTTTTACCTATTAAAATTTTATATTTTCATCTGACATATTTTGATTTAGGAGCATGTCTTGAAATTTAAGTCTTTGTTGTAGTTGGCAGTTGGGGGTCTGACCTCGTCCTCGAACTATGATCTTTCTCTATGGATTGAGACATCTTAATAAAAATTAAACATCAAGTCAATTAGGTACAAAAATAGATTCGTACCTAAAATATAATCACGTGGAGAAGAAACCAGTACCTTATTAAAACATAAATTTAAACATAAAGAAATATAAACAAACTAAGTTACAATTAAAAAAACCTAAAAAATAGCTCCAAAAAATGAAATTATAACCTTGCTGTGACTTCACCATATTTGGAAAAATGAAATCAGTGTGTGCTAACAAATTAACTAATTAACAAAAGAAAGGAAGTGAATATGAAAATAGGAAATATATATAGAATGTATGCATTAAGTTAAGATGAAAATAAAATTTGTTATCAACCCACTAAAGAAATTTTAGCCTACACATGAATGACTTTGCCAATTGAAGATTATTAATTACATGTATGAACCACTTGTATATATGTTTGACTGCTCGTTTTACTGTAGAAGTAGTTGTCTTAACCCCTTTAAATGCTTGTCTTATTGTTCTCTGTGAGCTATTTTGCACTTGAACATGTGTGGATCCTCAGTGGGGTGCATCGAAGAAGATTGATGGAATGGACCTTGCCCCTCTCTACCTCCCACATTCTCAATGGGTATGGATCGGGTGGATTGTGACCGATGATATGCTGGGTCTCCAGCTCTAGAGCCTTCTGCTCCCCTCCTCCTCTTCTCATCTTTCTTTTATGATTGTTTGGTCACCTAAAATGCTCTTCTCAACCCTTTATCTTCATCAGACTCGGATGATGACTCAACCTCCTCAGCTCATCCTTTCCCCTTGCCTTTAAGACTAAGCCTCTCATCTCTTCTTCTCATAAGTTTCTCATACAACTCTTCCCTTTGTTCAACGCGAACTCACTTTGTGAGGATCTTCTAGTAAAGTACGTTCTCATGTTTTCTTTACTTTTCCTGGGCACCTTATCAAATTTATTTACATTTCCAACCATACCTCTTATGTGTTGCTTCAAATGGAAAACACCTTTATTCATCTATTTTCTATACCATTTACATTATACATTTTTCTTGTTGAAATCAACCATATGTCCGTGTTTCCACCCATTATCCCTGAAAGAAGGTGTAATAATGCCTTTATGCTTGGCCATTGCTCCTTGAGTCATTGGGCTACAATAAACAAGAAATTGAAGCCGTTAAAATTATTTTTAATATCAGCAATTAAATAGGGAATTTGGAACGGGGGGGTGAAATGAATAGCATCAGCCTCTTAGGGGAGTTGTTCAAACTTATGAAGGCCTGGAGATTGAACAGCCCTGGTGGACATCAGGGTGATTGAATAGTCCCTTATCGGGGATGTTTGGCCTTGATAGTCACCTAAGGAGTGACTATTGGGCCAAGGGAGGTTAAACATCTTTTTATTGACCTTAAATAGTCACCAGAGGGACTGTCTGTTTTGGAACAATAAGTGGAATTGGGAGTGGGGGAACCACATTCACCCCCTTCGCAAGTTGAAAGGCCTGGAATCTACTGGAATCGAGAGTGAGGAGGGGGAATTGCTCGAAGATCACTAGAAGAGAGAGGAGTCAAAGAGGAAACACTCAAAAGATCACCAAAATCACAGCTAGATCGATAGATTCACAATGGAATTGCTTGGATTACCAAAACCCTACCTTCTTGGGTGAAAGGGGAAGGGGAGGACCGATTCAAACTGATTCACTCTTAAAATGGTGATATCGGGTCGATTTCATGCCTGAATCAGGCCCGATATCATTACTTGTCTGGGACATAAGTTGTCGCAGCAAATTGGTTTGAATCGGCCGATTCATAATCGATTAATACCGATTCAAGTGATTTGTGACTGATTGGCCCTATTCAGATTAATTCTGTAGCATAGTTGTCAAGGCGACAAGACGCTCAAGATATTAAAGGGTGCCAAAACCACTTAGGTGACAAGGTGGCTAGTTAGGCATTGCCTAAGCGGTCAAGACAATAGTGTTAGTTTATATATATGTATATACATATATAAAATATGTATAATTAGATGTTAGATATATATATATAAATATAATTATATTTTTATGTTATAATTAAATGTGTGTTTTTGTTTATGTATGCATACAAGTAAGGTGATTTATTTTTGTGATTATGTTGTATTGATATATGTTGGAAAGAGTTAATCTCAATTGAGAGGGTAAAGAGGGTTAAGAAATTTTTTTATAAGTTTTAAGTATACTTCATATATTTATAATCACAAATCTTAATTATATGTAATATGTAATAGTATAAGTGAGGGAAAGATTTTTATACTATCATTAAATAGGCTCTCATGAATCGTTGATCGATTTAAGTGAAGAATGGGACTTGGGCACCTAGCCAGGTGCCTTGGGCACCAAGATGGACACCTTGGTCGCCTTGAGAGCATTAAGGCCCCCTAAAAGGTGGTCTTGGAAAAGCTCCAGGCCGCCTAGGCGGTAGTGCATAGGTGGGCGCCTTGACAACTATGTTCCGTAGGGAGACACATCTTAATCGGTGCTCAAGACTAGAATTGGATCGACATCGGCTAATCTAATTCATGAATCAACTGATTCAATCCAATTCAATCTGATTCAGACTGATTTAGTGAATCATGGGTTAGTGGATGAAACATCTAAATCAATGAAGGCCAACTAATTCAGTCAAGTCTTGATCGGGGATATATTGTTTAGTGGATGAAATATCTAAACCAGTGAAGGTCTATTAACTCGGTCAAGCCCCGATCTAGGTAAATATTAGTTAGTGGATAAAAGAGAGAAGAGTACAACAAGCCAAAGCTATCCAAGGTTAGCTAATCTGGTCAAGTCCTGATTAGGGAAATGCTGAATAGTGGATGAAAGAGAAGAATTCATAGAGTCAAAATTGTCCAAGGCCCAATAACTAGTCAAGCTCCGAGTGTGAAATTGTCGGTTAATGGATGAAAAGATCGATGAAGACCCACTTAGAAAGTTAGGCCCCAAGCAAGAAAATGCCGATTAGTAAGTGCAAAGATCATTGAAAACCCATTAACTCAATCAAACCCAAAGTAGGAAATGCCAGTTAATAGATGAAAAGATCATTGAAGGCCCACTAAACTGATCAAGCCACTGGATGGGGAATGTCGGTTATGGATGAAAGAAGAAATAACAAAATAATTAAATAAAAAATGCGAAAAGCATATTAACCCAGTCAAGACCCTAGTAAAAAATATCAAGTAATGGATAAAATTTGTTCTTAATAGATGAAGATTGTCCAAGGCCCATTAACCCAGTCAAATTCCATGTGGGAAATGCAGGGTAATAGATGATAAGTATATTAGACCCATCAATTCGATCAAGTCCTAGTTGAGCAAATGTCGTTTGATGGATGGTTGAATGCCGATTAAGTCAATCAAGTCCCTGTCGGGGAAATGCTACTTAACGGATATGAAACTTAAAAGCAACAAAGTTGACAAAGATCTGTTAGTCTAGACCTAAGAGTGATACCGACTTCTCATACTCAAACCCAGTCTTAAAAAATGATATGTAACAAAAATGATGATACAAAAAGAGCAGGAATATTAACAACACATTTATTCTTTCATTACTCAAGTACAAATTATTTCTTGAACTTAATTCTATCTTGCATAGATGAGACTATAGCAATTAATCAAGGGTTACCAAACTACCACTCGATATAATTAACATCAAATCTATTCATAGATTAGTGGAGAGAGATCCAATCAAATTTAAAGAAATCACATTGTAACCTTGTCGCATCTTTTTAATTAATTATAAAAAATAAGGCCAAAGATATTGTCATGATCATCATCATAATGTCCACGTCAAAAATAATAAATAAATATACCTTTTATATTTTTATTTATTTGAACAAAAAAACATGAGTTCAACACTTGGCCAATATCTCAAATTGATATGGTTTGTTGTAACTCTGCATATAATCTATGTAGTCAACTGAATGAATAAAATAACTTAATAGATGTTCGTGTTTGCTTAAATTTTTCAAGACAATAAATTGGTGACAAATTGAGTAGGGCCAAGTGTAATTGAATCATGCCTATCTGTATGTTATCCTATGCTTTGAAGCAAATGATGATGACTGTATATAAATGATGTAATCATTTGAGCTTGATTAACATGTTGACAAAAACTTTCTTTTTATTATCTTTTATTATAAGGTCTATGAAATATGATATTTAGTACCCAAAACATGTTCTAATTTTTCTATCAACTTATTACCTATAGCTTTATAGTAAAGTTGATTATCTGGCATACTTTGAACAATATTTTTCTCTACAATTTCTTGGACCACATCACCCGTCAAAGAAAATAAGTAATCTGAAATTTTTGTATGGCCAAATATATCAATAGATTTCAAAAACATTGTACCATCAAAGCAATACACAAGAAATATTATCATACCCATTGTGATTTCTATCAATCAATCACACAAAATGGTACAACCCCTCTCCCACCAAATTAGGCAAAACTCATCAATCCAGGAGGAGTTCATTTCATCAAGCTTCTCATCAAATCTAGTTTCATAAATATACCTTAAAGTTAGGACTATTAATCTTGGGTTAACTTCTTCAATAGTGCCCACCGTAGTAAGAAAATATAGAATATATGTTGTATGACTCAGAGATTGCAGAATCGGCCGATTTGGATCGAGATCAGTTGATTCTTAAATTGAATCGGCTTGTGGCATACATTGCGAAATTGGCCGATTCCTAGATTAGATCGGCCATTGCCCAATCTAATTCTTAGCTTAAGGACTGATTCCAAAAAAGTTTCGGCAGAATCGGCCAAGTTGGTCGGGATTGGATCGGAATCGATTCAAGATCGGCCAGATCGGTCGGGATAAGAATCAAGATCTGGTGTTTTTTTACTTACCAATTTTGGATCGGTTATGCTCTAGTGGATTGGTTGGGATCGGACCAATCCCACCTGGATCGGATCAATACCCACCGATTCTAACTCCGATTCTGATCCCATAATCCTTGGCCCATGGTGATCCAATTTTCATCAAGAGGGGTGATTTAAGATAAAATCAAGGTAGAAATGGCTAGGATCGGATTATAATCAGACTCTTGATTTTTTTATATGTTTTATAAAAAGAATCAAGGTGAATTGGCCAAAATCATATTGGAATTGAGATCAGAATAAAAATATTATTTTTTAATTTTTGATTTCAGATCAAGATTTCTCTTGAAGGACTGGCTAGGATCAGTCGATCCTATCCGGATCGGATCCAATACCCACTAATCCGTGTACCAATTCTGATTAGGTGATAATTGGTATAAGTTAAGACAGCTACATAAACATGACATGGAACTAAATCCGTGTACCAATTCCTAATTAGTTAACAGGGGTCAATTCTCAGATTTGACCCATTAATTGGGATCCACTTTAATATTTATCTATTGAAAGTAGCCCAATTTGATGTCAATTTCACTGCTCACATTATTTACTCCTATTGGGCTATGTTTCAACTCTCAAATGGATCCATTTTTGGTATCCATTAAAGCCCATTCCTTGCCCCTTGCACAACCTACTTTTATGTAATTAATGAACTATATTTCAACTCCAAAATGGTCCCATTTAAGTGGCAAAGCTGCCCACTTGCTACCTATTTGCACAAGTAATCCTATGCTTGAAATCCTAGCTTCTCCAACCATGGGTAGGTCTTGGCTTGGAATGTCGGGTTGGGACCCAGGTCGCAACCCGGGCTTGACCCGGTCAATTTGGGTGCTAACTGGCTCGATTGCGACCTAGTCGGGCCAACCCTCCTACGACCACGCGACCTAGCCTTGCAACGTGACCATTGCAGGCATTGGCAATGGTCATTTGACCATTGTCAACGTGCAGGGGGTCTTCAAGCCTCCCCTTCCAGCCCCTTGGGGGCATATTTAAAACTAACAAGGGCCTCTTCTTTCTCCTCACCTCACTTCTTGTGCTATTTTGCTCTCAACTCAATTTTGCGCTCTCTTTGTTGTTTAATTATTTATTTTCTTTATTATTTATTTCTTTATTTCATTACTTAAACTTGAAAGCTTAGTTAATTAGTTCATAAGTTATTCAATTAGTTTATTTTTTTGAATGCTTAGTTAGTTAACTAATTCATTAGTTACTTAATTAGTTAATTAGTTAATTAGTAATTTAATTTCATAATTAGTTATTTATTTAGTTATTAGTTATTTAATTAGTTCATTAATATTTTAATTAATTAATTAATTAATTAGTTGTTTAATTACTTTGTTCATTAGTTCAAGTGTTCAATTACATTAAGTTTTAAGTTTTAATTAAAAGCTTAATTAGTTTAATTAAAGATGTTTTCTCGAAGCCACACAACTCAAACTTTTGGTGCGACCTGTAATGATCTGACTTAGACACATTACAACTTGCTCTCCATGCCAGACATAAAAGTGTAATGTAAATATTATGACAAAATTATAGTGGATGGTATTTATTGATTGAAATTTCATCATACAGGAATGAAGAGCAACGTTGCACATTGCACACAGACTCCACCAGAGATAAGAATTCAATTTCATAGGCATCTACAAGAGATGGAACAAGTGAATAGAACTTCCAAATGGCATAAGGAGACATTCGAGAAGAAATGTTACAATGGGCGAGACATTACGTACATATTTACGAGATCAGACAAGATCACCCGAATATTCGTTGAGATCACGACTTCGATAATGGTATGATTGTATTACTCATAAAAGTAGTTCATTATCTTTTTTATTTATCATTAATTACTTAAATATTTTTTAAATAGATGACCTCATTCGAGCAACAGAGGTAAGTCGAAAATCCTTCGCCGACGAAAACCTATATCGATGCACTGGCTAAATGATGGGTCAAAGTTTGAAAAATGGGAGTGGATAAGGAAGTGGAAGAGGATCCAACAACCAATCAGAAGATAAGATTCATGATCTCACTCAAAACGATGACTCGACAATGGGTCTCGTGGATCTAGTTATCACTAAACCATGGCCATGTCAAAGCACTATCACAATGGCAATAAAGAACCTAAAATAGTGCAAGGAGAACATTGGTCGAGCAACAACAAGATAGTTCTTCGACAACAACATACTGACAAATACTGTGAGAGGACCGTACTACGAGAACATGATCGACATAATTGCAGATGTCGGGAGAGGAGTGCACGGGTCAAACTCGAAAGAGATATATAACATATATCTTTCTATGAAGGTGCAAGATATAAAGAAATAAGTGAGTTCATTTGAAAGAATTTGAGAGGAGAGATAACACATTAATGACCAACAAATGGACCAGTAAGTAAAATTATTTATAGTACATTTATAAATGTTTTTGTTAGTATAAAGTTCTTAATGTGTTATTATTAACAAATATAACTAGGAAGATGATCGATTTTCTAGTGTATTATTAAGCTGGCATGGTCTTTTGGAAGTCAGACGATGGATAGAGATATGTAAAAAATGTTGAGTACCTTTTCCATTTGATAGATAAAGTTATCGAAGAGATAGAAGAGGACCGGGTTGTCCAAGTAGTCACAGACAACGCGGCCGCATATAAAACAGCCGGATAGATGTTGATGGTCAAAAGACCAAAGTTGTATTAGACACCTTGTTCTGCCCACTATTTAGACTTGATGTTGGAGGATATATGTAAGGATACACAAATAGATGGGATAGTTAAGTTAGCCCAGTTTATTTTCTCTTTCATTTACAACTATAACTATGTCCTTCACCTAATGAGGGAACATACCAAGGGCTGAGAGTTGCTACGATCTGGTGCAACCCGGTTCGCCTCCAACTACATTTTGTTAGAGAGCTTGTTGAGTCAGAGGAGACCTCTAACCCATATGATAATATCACCGGGATGGGGTAGTTGGATTGCTAGATGTACCCCCTTCAGATAAGAAAAAAGGAAGAAAAGTTGAAGAGACAATAAAGAGTGGAGATTTTTGAAAGGTTGTAAAAAAGACTTTAAACATAGTCCAATCTATAGTCAAGATACTTAGGACAGTTGATGGAGATAGAAAAGCAGACATAGGGTACCTATATGATGCAATTGAAAAAGCAAAGAAATAAATCACGAAGACAATGTCCAACTTCACTAAGTGGTGGGACATCATTGATTGTCAGTGAGAATGTATCTTACATCAACTTATGCATGCAACAGGTATATTTCGTTAGTCATTTACTTAGTTTGTGTATTTTACATACATACATATAAGTTGTTTACTAACATCATTTCCTTGATAGGCTAATTTTTCAACCCACGGTATTGCTATAGCCAACATTTTAAGGTAATAAATGAGTTTCTTGATGACGTCAAGTGCGTCATTCGACAGATTCTCGGTGATGACAACCAATCTATTATCGCCTACAATAAGATGTACGATTACAGAATGTGGATATTTCACTTCGAAATGAACAGAGTGGAACAAACTGTAATGCTTTAAGCCCAGGTACGTAGCATTTACATTTATCACTTAGTTAGTTAATCACACTGTAAAAGATAATTATTTGTTAATGAGTTGAATTTATACAGCTACTTGGTGGATGGACTATGATAAAGCACCAGGCTATGAAGACTTGTTGGATGTAGCCATCAGGGTCCTAAGGCAAATCACTTTGACTTTAGGCTACGAGAGAAACTAGTCAATATTCAGCTTAATCCACACGAAGCAAAGGAATAGGTTGACATTACAAAGACTTCAAGACCTCGTGTCCTATTACTACAAGCTGAGGCTAAAACTAAAGAATTTGGAGAGAATGAAACAGAACCAGATGGAACAAAAAAATTGGATATCATAAACTTTGGGACGACGGATCTAGAAGCCAACAATTAAAGTAGAGGAAATCGACTTGGACAAAATATTATACGAGAAGAAGTCATTGAAAGCTTGATGTCCCTCTCTCCGAAGAATTCTAGATTTCTACCTCTCTAGCAAAGCGATAGAGGACTAATAAGGATCTAGTCGGGGTACGCAAAGTAGAAGAAAAGATAAACAAGTTTTGACTGATCCTCTTGACAATGCAGATGCTGATACAATTGTAGAGGATCGAGAAGAGATGTCGGAGCCGAACATTCGAGTCTAGTACTAAACTTCGGGGGATTCTTCTTCAAAGAGCAGCAACGATGATAAAGTTGGACACTAGGACTGCACCGCTTCACGTGGACAAAGGTCCCTGGATGTGGGGAGAGTTATACAACGGTTGAACGCTTCACCGGTGAGACCAATACACCCATACAACCCAAGACATAGATCATGTTGCAAGACCTCAACGTGGAGGAGTTGAACACTCAGCGAGCCGGAGATCAATATCATGATATCTCCAATTATGCATTTGATTCATCCTAAGGTTTTTGGTTCTCTACGTATGGCCAAGAGCATTATAGATTAAATTATGTGGATTCATCAAATATTTTGATCCAATTCATCTATGACTATGATAGTTATGATGATTCTTTGGGATCTAGTGTCAGGATGATTGTCCGATAGAGTGATGAGTATAATTATCATGTATATTTGTACCATACTATGTATTTAACTTGAATAACATGGGGAGAGTATATAAATTATATAGAAAATATAGATGATGTAAGATTGGAATAAAATCAATGAATTATTTTTTCAAATCATGTTACATATTTTTCTTGATTTTTTGTATTGTTTTCAATTTTTGACATTTTTTTCATTATTTTATTTTTAAAAAAAAATAATAATAAAATAATGTCTATGACCCGATCAGACCGAGTCAGTTCGAGGTCTCAACTAGGGTACAAAAGAGCCGAGCTGAGCCGAGTAGTATGGTGTTCAAGCTCGGCTCGTTTATTTTACACGAGTTCGAGTTCGAGTTGAGCATGAGTTTTAATGAGTACGTTGAACCCTTGTTCAAGATTGGTTCGTTTATTAGTCAAGCTGAGTCGAGCTCGAGCTCGAGTAGTTGCTAGACTAAAATTCAATTCACATTCAACCTTAAGCTATATACAAACTCGTTTATAAAAGTTAAAATCAATGAAAAATCATTTGTGAAATTCTATATTTAGCTCATTTACGAAACTCAATCTAAGTTTAAACTCAAATTTTGAATTATTTAATATATTTAAGTAACAATATATAATTATTAATACTCATAATTTAATTTTTAAAAATAAATAAATAATATAATATTTAATCAAGCTTCTCACAAACTTATCGAGCTAAGTAGGTGTCTGTTCAAGCTCGGCTCGTTTAATGAGTCGAGCTTTATTTTTTGTTCAAGTTTGTTGATTTAACATAATAAACGAGCCAAGTCAAGTTTTTATCGAGCTGAGCTTCAAGCTACTTGTCGAGTGTATTGGTTCGTTTGCACCCCTAGTTCGAATGACTCGGTCGCAACCTTGGATTCGGCGATCCCTGGGTCTTGGAGAGGTGACTTCTGGAACTTTATTCATCTTCTCCCACATCAGCAACTATAGCTGGAGCCATCTCTTGCTATTTTTAAGGGCTGCGACCTTACTTGTCAATCCAAAATCTTTCTCCCACCTCCGAATATATCTTGCAGGTCCCGGATATAGCAGCATCATCTTCTAAAATCCAAGATGCCAATCGGGGCAAGCAACCTTCCAAGATGCCATCGCGGTTGCATCTGCCAGCATGTCTCCTAAAATCTAGGAACACCAAGGTAGAAAGATCATCAACATTGTTAGCTGAGGATCCTCAACCTACTAAATCTGCCATGACCCTTCCTTGATGGCAACTTCCTACAAATCAAGCTTCTCCAGAGGCAAAGATAGCAGCGCGGCCATCCCATGCCAGTCGGATCTACCACTGTATCATCTCCAATTATCGGATTTATCATTCAAGGATCTAGGGACATCTAAAGGTCAATGGAGCAGTTATAGGGCATGTTGGCTTCTCTCCGGAAGAATAGAGAGCCATCGGAGGTCCCTACAAACAAGAAGTTGCCATCGGGGGACCAATAAGTTACCAGATTAAAAGGAAAAGACCCTGGAGGATCTTGGAAGTTAAGAGTCCATCGCAACCTTCCTTCTTGACCGCATCTTCCATCCGGATAGCCCAAAGCCAGTAGTGCTCATTCCCGATAAGACTAGGCCCTTCATTTATATAGACAAACACACGAGCATCCTTCTATTGGTCCATAGCAGTAAGACATAGAAGAAGAGCACCAAAGGAGCATAAATAGGCATCCAACACCCCCGCAGTCATCCTCTGTATATCTGAGAGCAAGCCTTCAATATAGTAGCACCTGTCAGAGGCCAGTAGCATTAGAAGAAGAAGAATCGCAAGGGCCTTGATGTCAAACCAACTTCTAGAAGAAGAAGAAGAAATCAAAAGAAGAGAAGAAGAAGGTAAGGTAAGGAAGTCTCCCCATGGCATTGATTAAGGAATCAGTGGAATCGAATTAGATTAGGTCAATTCCTAAATTAGATCGGTCGATTCGATCTGATTCCTAGCGGAAGGACTGATTCCTTCAGGAATTTCAGAAGAATCAGTTCGAATCGGTGGAATTGGTTAGGATCGATCGATTCTGTTGAGACAACTTAAGTCCCAACGATGGATTGATACTGGGCCCAATGCAGACCCGATATCGATATGATTCCAGCCAAATAAGGGCTGAATCGACTGATTTCGGCGGCCTCCTACCCTAGTAGAAGTCTTCAGTCAATTCTGACAATTCCTTCAACAATTCCACCTTGGCATCGGTCGATTCCGGCAGCGACGACGTCAATCCCAGTGATTCCAGTGAAAATCGGTTGATTCCGATGGCAATTCAAGTGATTTCCAAGCGATTCCGATGATCCAAGTTGTGATTCCGATGATCCTTCTTGTATTCCAACGAACTAGCTCTCGATTCCAATGATTCATAGGCCGTTCATCCCTCTTCCTTTTCTTGGTAAGATTTCTTTTCCAGAATTTCCGTATACTCATTTCTACGCTTTCCAACGACTCCGTAATGGTTTAAACATAATGAACAACACATCTAAAGGGCTATTCTTTTCCCGAACATCCCATAAACTAAATATATTCATGTCTAACAACTGTGATAAATTGTTTACATACATTGTAAGTGCAAGCAATGGTCGACCACGACAAAGGTGATATGTTGACACGTCCCTTTGATGTCGGTTGGGATCATGGACACATGGTAGATGTATCCATAAAGAGGGTTTAATGCAAGTGGTGTGGTAAAGAAATGAACGAGGGTGTTTTTCGCTTGAAACAATACATTGCCAGAGTAGGTGGCAATGTTAAGAAATGTGATAAGGTGTCTAGGGAGATGAGTAAAGAGATGAGAGGCTACCTCATTGGAAGAGCCTCACGATGTGAGAGTATGATTGAACAAGAAGAGCAATTGCATGATGAGCTCTTTGAGAGGAAAAAGGGAGATGTGCCAACTTACAAAGGGAAAGGGAAAAGGAAAGGCAAGGCTATAGTCGAACTGGAGCCAGAGAATGAGGACTCATCCATAGACTCTGAACTGAGGAAAGCTAGGTATGCAAGCAACCTTGTAGCAGCAATGGAGGAAGAGAGGAGGAGGGGAGCAAGAGAGTCTAGAGTTGACCGTGTTTTGGCTCATCAACATCGACTCGACCTAGTCACACCGAGGGTTTTGATGTGGGAGCAAGAGAGAAGCCATTACTTTGGTTTGGTAGTATGAGATTTACACTGATAGAGGAGTATCTCTTTAGGAAGTAGACTGCCTCGCAGATGAACATTAAATAAGCAATGAAATGGGTGAAGGCAATGGGAATAGCTATAATGAGAGCAGTAAGGCACATTGTAAAATGGTTTTTACATGTAGGTATAAGTCTTAATATGTATGTATGTATGTATGTATGTATGTATGTATGTATGTATGTATGTATGTATGTTTTATTTAATTAACATTGTTTATGGCTGATAGATTTTTTAACCTTAATGTAGGCATCTTAGCATATGCAATCACCAGCCCATACTTCTAGACTATGATTGATGTTGTTACTGAAGTTGGACTAGAAATGCAAGTCTTTACCAGCAAACATATATATATTGGTGGGTTGGATGAGGAGGTTTAGGAGTTGAGGCAATTGATAGAAGGTTTTAAGTTGGAATGGAATGAGAGGGGCTACACAGTTATATGTGATGGGTGGACAAGTATCACTAAGTGGAGCATGACCAACTTCTTGGTATATTGTTCAGAGGGAACCACCTTTTTTGAAGTTGGTTGATGCTTTGGGTTAGATAAAGAACATTGACTATATTTTTTCATTGATGGATGCCGTAGTGGAGGAGATTGGGGAAGACAATGTGGCTTAGTTTATGACTGACAATGAACCCTCTACAAGGTGGCAGGGAAGAAATTGATAGAGAGGAGGCAGCATCTCTTCTGGGTACCATGCGCAGCATATTTCATTGACCTCATGTTAGAGGATACGGACATGGTGGTTGCAATTTGTACACTTATGAGGTAAGCACATGTTATCACTTATTTCATTTATTTACATCCCCGTCTTCTGCACATCATAAGGGAGTACACTGTATGGCATATGCTTGTGATGGGGGACAGACGACCCAAACAAGGACCCAAATGCAACGGAGCAGCAATACTCAAATATAAAAAAAAGTAAACGTTGATTCTAGATAGATATCAGGGAACACAGGTAGTAATTCAAGAGAAACGAGAGGGTTAAGTGAACCAAAGCATGCGAGAACCAAGAGGATGATACATCATGCTTGATAGGATAAACCCCCGGATAATACCGATATGCTCAGACTCTTAACATAGCATATTTAAATCGACTGGAGCAGGTAGCATACGAAAACTCACTGAATATATCCAACAGCAATCATTTAACAGGCTAGGACCTAACTCTCAAGCATGGCATAATCGAACAAGAATAATAAACTTGCAAATGAACCATCACAAAGAGGGTGATAGAGGGTACCTCATACGCCGAACTGAAAATATATCAGAAATTACCAGAAAACTTGAGCAGACCAGATCCAATGCTACAGACTGGGCTCGAGCCGCTGGAGGAGTGATCCAGTCATTCCGAAAACTGCAAGTACACAGTTCAAAGATCCAGAACCCAGGTAGTATATGGAGACAAGCTCAACCATTCACAGCAATGAGGGGGAAGAGAGTGGGGTCAGTGGATGCCGACTGATGTCATTCCTCATTGGGGATTGTGGGGTTTGATACTGGCATCCGGAAGGTCACCTGAGTATCAATCCTGCCAGACCGGTGGGGTCAGTCTGGGATTCGGCACCCTCAGTAGGGACGCAGGTGCTTAGCAACATCAGCCAGGATCACCACTGAGAGCAGACCCAAAAACCCAGTCCAACCAGCCATCGGATGACTACACATCCATCATCATCCCCCTGTCGGGACCAAGAGACTGCCGATCAGTCACAGCCGTGGAGGGAGGAGATCCACGCTGGTCGATAACGAGCAAACTGAAGCCCACCGATGTTAATGGGGGAAAGAACTGGGGGGAGGGACATCTTTTTCATTCCTGGACAGGGCATGATCTGTCCACACATCGTATAACCAGGCCCCCATCTCCATTCTTTATGGTTTGGAGTACGTAAATAAAAGAGTAAGCAAGGGAGGACCCACACTTGACAGCAAATACCAGCCACCGAAGAGAAGTAGATCGCGGGGATCACCCAATCAGCCCGGAGAACCGGCCGACAGCATCCTCCATCATGCACTACTCCTTCCAACTTTCCGCTCAAGGGGGGAAGACTCACCGATCCAGGGAATGACCGGTATACTCAGGAGGAACCTAGACTCCGGACTCCGGAATCGAGAACATGCAAATAAGAGCAGATCGGTGAAGGCTTACTGCAGGGAAGACCTATCGAGGGATTTTTCTAGCTTTATCCATGCCATTGTTGAGCAAATACCAACGATCGGGGTTCAAGAGCCGCAGATCTACCGATGAGGAAATCGTAGGCCGACAGGAGGGAACAATTCCCTGATCTGATGCTCCGATTCCGCTGGAGAGTGCCTTGACGGAAGAACTCAAGGAGAATAGGGAGACACGGAGGAGGAAGGGATGCTTTTCCCTTAGCAGCAAGACCCGATGGACACCACAGGGAGCGGATCTGAACGGAGAATGGGGCAGAGGGAAATTTGATGGGAACCGAATCGTGACACAAGAACCGATTCATGTTAATAATTGAATCGAGATGCAAGAACCGATTATTGATTTTCAAATTTCATGTAATTCTTGATTTTTAGTTTAATAATGGGTTCATTTAGGTAATTTCCTAAATTTTAGGATTTTTAGTTGATTTGTTTGAGCATTTTTTCAATTTCTTATCATTTGCGGACTTTTTCTGAATTTTAACCCTATAAATAGGGGCCCATGTATACGATACTGCATATGAGATGTTGAAAAATAATGAAGTGTGCTTTCCTTTGGATTTCCGGTTTTGCCCTCTCTTCACTTAAGTCCTCCCTCGGGTTCACTCTCTCTCCCCGACGCGAAACAGCGTCGCTTCTTTCCTTCTCCCTCGCGATGGCGTAACCTTAGCGACGGCTTCATCTCTTCGATCCGCCTCCTCCCGCGGTGATTTCGGCAAGCCTCCGTGGAAGAAGCTCTTCCTCCCGGCTCCTTCTTCCTAGTTCCCTTTAGTCCGGTCGGTATTGGAACTTCCTCCCGGCAGAATCTTCATTGTCCGCTGTTGTTTGGGACAACCATGGTTGTCGATGTGGTGTTCTTCCTCTACGTCCTGCTATTTTCTTCCTCCTACGGCTTCAGAGGGTCGGTTCCTAGTTGAAGAACCTGGTTCCTATTGATCTTCACTTCGAAGCGAACTCGTTGGTGATGCATCGGAAGGGGAAATTTCATACAAGCTTCGGTTGGCTCCAGATCCGATCAGATCCAGTCCGTTCAGCTCCGACAAGGGTTTCTTCTTTCTGGTTCGAATATTTCTGGCTTCCAAATGGTAAACCCTAACTATTCAACGTTCTGTTAGATGTTTCTACCAGTAAAACTGTTGATGAGGTTATGTGAGGGTTTGAATACAGTCCGTTGATGGTTCATTTAGCTTCATACGAGAGTTGCCCAGATTTACTGTTCCGTTGGTAGCCTCTACAGTTCGATATTTCTTTGGATTATCTTTCTAAAGATTGAAGAAGCTTACATTAAATTTCTTCATCTGATTGCTACACATGAGATGGAATATATTCGAGACTGGTCCTCTCCAGTCAATTTGGTTCTGGCTGTGGTTGTTATGTGAAGCTATCTTGATTCCCGTCTGAATATTGGCCTAATTTTTTCTACGAATATTTTGATCGATTGGAGCCTACAGTAAATGGCATCTTTCAGACTGTGCCTACATTTATGAATGGGAAGATGATGATGAAACCAAAGAAAACATACCTTGGTAGCTTTAATTAGTTGCCGGTATTGTTATTGGGGAATCCCGAATTATATATGTTGATCAAACTGGTTTCACTGATTCCGTTTATGGCTGTGATGACAGTTTTCTGAGCCAACTTCATTGAGACATCTACCTATTCCTATTGATATTATTCTGATGATAAATTGCATAATCTGTTGGAATTTAAAACTACTGGGTTCTTAGCATTTCTGGTCTTTAATCTGCTTGCTATACTGTTGGGTTATGATCTGAGCTTATTACTGTTGGAAGTCTGTTCATATTTGGTCTGTTACCTGCTGGTTCATATCTTTGAATTCTGGTCAGACTGCTGGTTCCTGGTTATTTTCTGTTTGATATTTTATCTTCTGGGAGATATTTCTGGATTATTTGAGAACCATGGGACCCCCGGTCCCGTCCCGCATCAAAATCGCCATCGCCGGAGCTCGGGAGTGCAAGGAGCGAAGCCGCGAGCGGGACGTGACCCGCAGACGTCGTGTCCGGCTGAAACCCTCACGGATGCCACGCTCGATTTAATCGCGTTAACCGGACGGGCGTGACAATCGCTTGGACCCGGGAACAGTAACCAGCCGATCGGCCTCAAATTTTCTCATCTTCTCTATTCAATAAGAGACTCGAGGCTCCCATTAAATAGGGACCTAGGTGCGGAATTACAAAAAGGACCTCAGATGTATAGGAAATGCGCAACAAAAAGTGCTAATGCAGATGATGACATGTTGAAAGTATCGACCAGGGATATAGACAAAATAAAGTAGAATATGTATAGGCATGCTAATATTTACCCAAAAAATGTAAATAAGTGATTGTGACCATATAATAAAATAACTATCAGGTATGCATATGTACGTAGGTATGTATATATATGTATATATATAGGTATATGTTAATCTTCAAAAAGAGAGGAATACGTGCCACTGTCAGAACCAGAGGGAGCCCAATCTCTGCGGTCTTCTTTTGTAAACCTTTGAAAAATAATCAAATTTGTCAAGGAACCTGGTGTCCGCACCAATTCCCCCCGGCTAGGAAGAAGTCGGCTCTGCCGAATAAGGCCCTGTCTTACTCAAGAAATACTCCAGGGAATCAGGATCGATCTGCTGCACTTCTTCCCGGGTCAGCCAAGCATCCTCAAAATGGGGTAAGCCTTTCCAATGGAGGAGATACCTCTGCACTAACCCTCCTGCTGTGGCTATCACCTGCTCATCCATTATTCTATCGATTTGCTCATGCTGTAAAGGAATAGAACGCTGGATAGGTAGACTCTCTGGGGTGTCATCTCGCAAAAACGGGTGGTCCGACTGTAGAAACTCCCGGGGAATTGCTGTTGGTTCCAGATATTCAACTAAATCTGAGATGTTAAAAGTAGAGCTGATCCCATAATCAGGGGGAAGATCTAGAATGTAAGCATTATCTCCTACCCTCTTGATTATTTTGAATGGTCCAGCCCCCCTAGCCTTCAGTTTCTTAACAACTCCAACAAGAAGCCGTTCTGGTCTGATTTTGACCATGACGGAATCACCCACCTGAAATTCCTTTTTTCTCCAACGTGAATCAGCGTAAATTTTATACTAAGCATTGTTGGCCTCAATCTATTTTCTAACATGGGCATGTATCTCCCTGATATGATCGGCTAGAGACTCAGCCGATGCTGAAGACCTATATGCATGAGGGAGAGGAGTCAGGTCCATCGGACGCCTGGGACGATAACCTTTGACTATCTCAAATGGGCTCTTACTTGTTGACCTATTGACAGAGTCATTGTAGGCAAATTCAGCAATGGGCAGGAGAGAGTCCCATGACCAGGTGTTTTCACTAACTAGACTCCGTAGAAGGTTTCCCAGGCTCCTGTTCACCACCTCTGTTTGGCCGTCAGTTTGGGGGTGGTAGGCAGTGGAGAATTTAAGTTTAGTGCCCAGAAAATGCCATAGGGTTTTCCAGAAATAGCTAACGAATTTGACATCCCTGTCGGACACAATGGACTTCGGTAGCCCATGCAATCGGACCACCTCACTAAGAAAGATGTGGGCTACTTTGAAAGCATCAAATATCTGGGCACAAGGAATAAAATGGGCCATTTTGGAAAATCTGTCCACCACTACCATAACTAAGTCATGTTTCCTAGCAGTCCTAGGGAGACCCAAGATGAAGTCCATACTGATGTCCTGCCAAGGGGCATCGGGAACAGGCAGGGGACAGTACTGTAGACACGCCAATTTGGCCTTATTTAGAGCTTAAACCATTATTCCATTGGCAACATCTCTTGTAGACCATAAAAATCATGATGAACCACCCTTCTGGATGATCTGAGGTTCTTATTGGAAATATGAGGATCATTTGCTAATTTTTAATCAAATCCGTGTTTACCGAACAAGAGACTCTTGGTGGTGTGCCAGATTATGCTTTTCCTAGCATATCCTCTATTTGGAAATTTTTCACAGGATTATATGGACGTCTAATGAAGAAGTATTCAACATGAATAATCTTCTCCTCTGAGTTATATTTCCATTACAACAAACGGCATTCAATTCTGATCTCCCATTTGTCTGCAGCGCCCTTTGGAAGTCAGATGCGCAGTTCTGTCCGCACGCAGCACCTATCAAGCCCAATTGCATGCAAGCCCAGCCCATTGGGCACATATCTGACCAATTCACGACCTTACCTTCCTTTTTCCTCCTCCATATCACTTGTTATAGTATCTGGAAGCTTCATGGTCAAAATTAGCATCATCTAATGTTGGCAATCCAACTTGTTGTCTTGTATATCAAGACTTGCCCTTTTTAGACTAGATTTGTTTCCTCTTCAAGTGGAGGAATATTTTGAGCATGGAGAAGGTGATCCACGGTTTTCAATCTCTCTCAATCATTTAGGTAAGTTTCTAGATACCTCAGGATGAAAATCAGCAACATTAAATGGAGGAAATCCAACCTAAGGTCGGATGTATCAAAACTTGCTATTTTTTGACCTGTTCTTCATCCCCTATAAAGGGAGACTCATATGAACGACCTAAGAAGGGCATACCCATCCTCCATAACTTATCTCTTCGTCCTAAAGCCACCATAGTCTCTTCCCAATCTCCCCAAATAGTTCTATCTTCATCCCGGTGCCCGGAGATCATCCCAAAGTGAAGAAGAAGCCGGTCTATGCTCCAACGTGCTGCACTGCTGATCATCGGCTTCTACAGATATTTATAGTCATTTTATGGCCTGACTTCCTTCATACTAAGTGTGTTTCATCAAGATATCTTTCATCTCCAACAAACAGATATCAATTCTGACATTTCCTCTGCTTGTTATGGCTTCAACACCGGCGCTGCACAGACAGATCCGAAGTCTTCTCTTCTAAGTCATTGTTTTCTCAGTCAATTTCAGTACATTTAATGGTGGATTCAGCCCATACATACTTCATAGAAATTGTTCCCCGGTGAGTTATATTTTATCTCCAACAAGAATCATTTAATTTGGATATCTGTGGTTCCCATAGCATGTCCTACATCAACATTGTGCTGGGAGTTTCCAGAACTTCATTGTCCAAGATCCAAATTATCAGGTAAATTCAGATTACTTATCATAAGATTCAAGCAATTTTGTCTTCATATCAAACCACCCTCGGTGAGTCCTATTTATTTTAAAACAAACATCACTTTATTTTGACATTTGTGCTGTTCATTATGATCTCTGCATCAGAGCTGCGCAGTTTACATTGAATCTATCCAACCCGGTTGCCACTTTGCCTGGGTTGTGTTGTCTTTAACCATTCATATTCTCTTTTCCAACTCTTCATTCATATCATTTAATTCATGTTTAAGCATCATTTTATTCTATTTTCATCATTTCATATATCACAAAAAACCAAAAAAAGGGGTTAGGGCTAATCCCGAATCCGGTGAGTTTGTTTCCAATTGTCGTTTTATGTTATTACTTTTACAAGTTACTACACTTCACTCAGTTCTAATCATTCTTCACTTGTTTTCTTGTCTTATTGTCTTCTAGTTGCACAAATACATCAAGCTAGCATCGGTTGGACTCTTCTTCATCGGCCGGCCGAAGAAGAAGAAGGTTGAACCCGCACACACTTTCTCCCACGCTAAGGTACACGGTCAAATTCAACTTTCTTTCTATTTTCATTCCATAAAGCGGAGCCCGCGGCTCCTGGCGACCACATCTTTCATGTTTTAATTTCATCTCTTCCTCACTCTCCTCCCACATGACCCGAACCATCTCCGGTGCTCGAGCGACGCCGTGAGATGAAAGTTCGGGGATCAATGTGAGTGTGGGATCGAGGTAAGGAGTCTTTACCACTTTCCGAGTGTTTTCCGATTCACTCCCTTTCCCCGATCTATCTTTCACCTTATCTTGAGGTGCCGATCCGGAACCCATTTCTGGTGTCGACATCTTTTTGGCGACCACGGTGGGACAACCAATGTCTTCAACCGTGCTAGCTTGATTGATCCGTGCAACTAGTTGTTTTCCGACTTGGTTCCCGCGTGAACCGGCTTGTCCTTTACCCTTTTCCATGTCAATTTACCTTTAAAAACTTGCTGATTACTCTTCCTTTAAGATTGTCCCCCATGTGAACTTGATTTCTTGTCTTTAATTTCAGCACGGTTCCCGCGTGAACCACTTTTCTTCTTATAAACCGATTCCCGCGTGAACCACCTTTCTTTTCCAACTCGGTTCCCGCGTGAACCAACTTACTTTCAGATTGGTCCCCGCGTGGACCACCCATTTGCATCACCTTTAGATTGGCACCACGTGGCTCTCTTTTCATTTTGTCAACTTTTACACCAGTTCCCGCGTGAACCACCCTTTTCTTCACAAAAACCGGTTCCCGCGTGAACCACCCCTTTTTCTTCAAAAAAACCGGTTCCCACGTGAACCACCTTTCTTTTCCAACTCGGTTCCCGCGTGAACCAACTCACTTTCATATCGGTCCCCGCGTGGACCACCCCTTTGCACCAATTAGATTGGCCCCACGTGGCCCTCATTTCCTTTTTCCAATCAAACAAACCGGTTCCCGCATGAACCACCCATTTTCCCTTCAAAAACCGGTTCCCGCATGAACCACCTACTTTTCCAAAACTCGGCTCCCGTGTGAGCCACTTTATTTTCAATTCGGTCCCCGCGTGGACCATCCTTTTACCTTTACTTCAGATTTGTCCCCAATTGGACACTCCAACACAAGCCGGTTCCCGCGCGAACCACCTTTTAATTGCTAGTTTCTAGTTACTTGTTTTACTTTCTCATTGCTTATCTTGTTTGCATTCACTTGCTTGGTTTATTTAATAGCCTTCATTCATGTTTGCATATTGATTGCTTCTTCTTCTCCTACCCTCCATTTTTCATTTTTGCATTAGCTTTTTGCATCGGGTACCGGACTTGTTCCGATCCGTAGGGCATTCGAGGCGGGGGCTCTCTCTCCCAACACACCGTCACCCTCCAAACACCTTCTTGGTGGATTCTTACCTCTCTTCTGGGATATTCCTTCCTAGTTGATTTGGTGGTTTCCATCAAGACCTCCGTAAGTCCCCATCCGTGGAGTATTCCTCTCCGCACGATTGGGCCGGTTGTACCACTTTCCCAAAACCCGAAGAACCCAAGTACCTACTCGTGGTGATTGAGTGACAACCTTAGGTCTTGATGATTGAAGCAATAGGAACCATGCCCATTTGAGTGAACAATTGCTAACAATCTATCTAATCTAAGGTTTCAACCCAAAAATTGTCGAGTAGTTATTTTAAAAACTTGTTTGCACAACTTGCTTGCTCACAACAATTGAAAACAACTAAAAAAATTTTCTTCTTACAAAACACCTAAAAAAAAACAAAACAAAAACATTTTTAATTTTGTGTTCAACTTGTTTTCCAAACAACCAAATTGAAACAAAAAAAATCAAACAAAACAAACATACAAAAAATCTTCAATTGTGTGCTTTGGTTGCTCTTTTTTTAACCATCCTTATAGAAAGATCGACAAGATGCCCATGATGCTAAGGTCCGAAAGACACGTCGGGATGCTGGACTACTACAAGACGGGTCACTACATGCTACAGCAACCCATGGTCCAACCAGAGGGCCATGTCAATACCATCAGGGAGCCTGAAGTTCAAAATCCTACTCATCCACCTACTTCACTTAGTGTGGAACAAATCCTCCAGGGTCTATCCCTCCATTTAGATCCTGAATCCTTTTCACTTGTGCAATCTTTAACAAAGGGCAAGATGCCTAACAATCAAGATCCGGTCGAGGGAAATCAATCCCCCTCACCACCTCAATCGGTAACTAGGCCCCTCATCATCAACTCTCCTGCACAATCTTGTCGTGCTACCTTGCCTACTCACCCTGTTGTGGGTCACCCACCTGATTCCATGCTAGTTCCTACTTCCAAGCCACCTCTTCCAACCCATTCATCTAAATACCTTGCACCGGTGGCTCAGGAACCCAGCCTCACTCAAGCATTCATGGACAAACTCAACCAAATGGATGAACACTTTGAAGAGCTGAGGCACCATTTGGACTCGAAGGCCATCCCTAAAATATCTGCTCCATCTTTCCCAGTCCCACATATCCCTCCATCACAAATGCCAACCTACCATCGCTACAATGGCTCAGGTGATCCCTTCACCCATCTCAATGATTTCCTGAGCAAATCATCTCGATGGCAGAATGATAGAAAGACCCTTGCCTTTCTTTTTAGGAGATCTTTAGAGGGTGTAGCCCTAGATTGGTTTTTTTCATTGAACGAAGTAGAGATATGGGATTTTGAAATTGTCAAGGCCAAATTCTTGAAACGATATGGGCCAGGCTATTCAATAATTGGGGAAGCAAAAGAAGATGTGGAATTAATGCAATATTGTGATGAATTGAGGCCCGGGCTTGAGAGGAGCATTGATGCTATGAACCAACCTAGGAGCCCTCTCCAACCTCACCCAGATCATCATCTTCGGCCAACTCCTCGACGCCAGTTGATTAGGCCACCCATGCCACAATCTCGGCCGGACATGCAACCCATGTCAACGGCACAATCAATTGTGCACAATCAAGCTCCTCATGTCAATTGTGCCAACACCTCACTATCAAAATCAAATTCTCAGCCTATTTCACCAACAACCCCTCGGCCAATCATCCGGCCCTTGGCTTCTCAACCTATTCCACCAACAACCCCTCGGCCAATCATCCGGCCCTTGGCTTCTCAGCCTAATCCACCAACAACTCCTCAGCCAACCATTCAAGCCATGACTCCTCAATTAATTACATCAATAGCTCTTCAGCCTGAACCGACTTCTATGCCAACACCAATTAAACAACCCTTGGCTATTCAATCAACCCCTCAAAATAGGGTTCACCCTAAGTCGGTTAAGGCCCTTATTTCTTCTATTACTCCTGCCACGGTAGAGGAACCAGTCACTCCGATCATCTATGCTCCTACCATGGTAGACGATTCAGTCCCTCTGACCCTTCGTGCTCCTGCCCTAGTAGAGGAATCAATCACTCCAACCAATTGTGCTCCTGCCATGGAAGAAGAATCAACTCCTCAACATATCCTTGCTCTCTCTCAAAATCAAAGTCAGTTAGTAGGGGAGGTCGAACCAAACTCTTCTATCATTCTAGAATCCTCTAAACTAGGCATGCCCTCTTCCCCAGAACAACCTGAGGAGAAGCCTACTGTAGGGAGCTTAGATGTGGGGATCACAAATTTAGTTGATTGTCAAGGACTAGGCAAGGATTCTCCAGGTATAGATCAAATGTTGCCATCATTAGAATTGATCCCTGAAGTTTGTCAGATTGAATTGACCCCTGAGCTAGGAAGTAAGGGGACCAAATTGGTTAGTGAAATGGGGAATGAATCGACAAGCCTCCTAAAGGATGTAGACCTTAGCAAGGGGATACTAGGACCTCCTCCAGCTAGGCAGGCAAATCCCTTAGCATCGATCTTAGGGCCACGACCCTTACCCCATTCTTCTCCTGAGCAACAATCCGGCCCATGGGCCCATGATCAATCAATCTTAGGGCCACGACCCTTTCTTTATTCTCCTCCAAATCAGCGATCAAGCCCATGGGCCCACAATTCCTCAATCTTAGGGCCAACGCCCTTTATTTATCCTTCTTACAACCTTCAATCAGGCCCATGGGTCCAAAATCTGTCAATCTTAGGGCCATGGCCCACACCCCATCCCAGTCAATTGGGCCCTTATGCCCCATTTTCGGGCACATATGCCCCTTTTCGTCAATCGGGCTCTTATGCCCCTTTTCATCAACTGGGCCCATGTGCCCCTTTCCATCATCCGGGCCCATGTGCCCCCTTTATCCAACCGGGCCCATGTGCCCCTTTTAATCAACCGGGCTCTTATGCCCCTTTTCTTCAACCGGGCCCACGTGCCCCTTTTAATCAATCGGGCATGCATGCCCCTTTCCTTCCACTGGGCCCATATGCCCCTTTTCCCCAATTGGGCCTACATATTCCTTTCCTTCCATCGGGCCCACGTGCCCATAATTCTCCCCGATCGGGCCCATGTGCCCTTAATTTTTCTAAATCGGGCCCACGTGCCCGCAATTCACCTCAACCGGGCTCACATACCCATGTTTTTCTACAACCAGGCCCATGTACCCAAATTTCTTCTAAATCGGGCCCACGTGCCCACCTTCCAACGAACTCGGGCACACATGCCCACACTCCTTCAACTTCGGGCCTATATGCCCCCATTTCTTCACCATCGGGCCCGCGTGCCCACACTTCTTCAAAATCGGGCCCCCGTGCCCCCACTTCTTCAACTTTGGGATTACACACCCATACTCTTCAATGGCGCCGGCCGAGCCCATCACAAATCACAATCTTGCTCCCAACCATTTAAATCGGGTCCATGTGCCCACTCTTTTCATTGGGTCCCTCGGGCTCAACCTCCAATTGGGCCCTCATGCCCATCAACATCAACCGGGCCCTCTATCCCACATTCAAATCTTGGGCACACGTGCCTCTTGATTCCAACTACTCCCAGGCCTTCAAGCCCACTTTCAACTCACGGGCCCAAGAGCCCATTTTAACTCACTTTTGTTTCCAAGCATGTTTATTTCCTTTTGAATTCTCTTTCTTTTCCCAAGTTTTACTTTCAACAAAAAAATCAAGGGTAGAGAAATTTTCTGGGTGATACCACAATATTTGCCTTTTACATCATTAATTTTGACTCCGCCATGCTAAATCAGATCCTCCACATTTTCACTTCATACTATGACTATGAATCTTCAATCGAATGCAATATGGTGCATATCAAAAGTGGAAGCAGTTGGGCAAGGCAAGGCAAGGCATGGCAGGCAAGGCAAGGCAAGCACAAGCAAAGCCGTCATCAACAATGAACTTCTCCTTCTCTCAGGTATTACATGAAATTGCATTCGTCATCATTATGTCGTCCGCAAGGCAATAAATTTTTTTTAAATGATGTTTAATCTCACATGACAATCTTACTTGAGAAAAATTTATGATTGATGATAACTAGCTTTTGTTTTATCCTAATGAATTCTTTACAATGCAAGGCATGTTTTCAATTGATTCGCCCATGGAATGTAATCTACCTCAAAAATGGAGAGAACTACCAGTATGACTTAAGTCAACATGTTCTAGGTTGTTGTCTAGGAGTCGAGGGTAGATACCATTCTACACACACAACACGTCCTGATCCCAGAATCTGGATGACTTGACACCCGAGAGAAGCTAGGCAAGGCTTAGAGATGGAAGGAAAACCCTTACCCTACTCTCTTCTATTCGGTCCAAGATAGGTGAAGGGGATTAGAGGGGGAGAGTATCGAAAGCACCCGCCACCCTAGTAGGAGGCCGTCTCAGAAGGTCCAACTTCTCAAATAAAAAAAGGTGCCAAAAGATGGGCAATGAACCCCACAGGTTTAAACAAATATGAGCATGTCTGAATGAGTACCCAAAAATGCAGAAAATGAAAAAAGGCACAAAAAGATGGGCAATGACCCCACAGGTCAAAGCACCTGTCCGAATGTGTGCCACAAAAATAGGTTTGTCGATAAAGAAGAAAAGACCCGAAGAGGTTGAATCCCAACGGGCAATTGGGTGTGAGTAGAGAAATCCCTCTCGACATCTCCAAAGCCTATCAAGGACTTTCCCTCAATTCTTCATTCTTACCCCCAAGGTGTGGGTGAACCAACCAAATCAAAGCTAAACTCTAGCCGATCAAAGGTTGAAGGTCGGAAAGATTTTGGGTAAGGAACCCCTTTTTTCATATGATGTCTACCAACGAAACTAGAAAAAACAACCAAGTAATGAGAACTTGTGTCAATACTGATTTTTCTCTCCAAAAAAATATTTCAAAAAAAATTCTAAAAAAAAAGGTTGAACATTTCAAAAACTCCAAAAAAAAAAGTTTAATATTTTCAAAAAAAAACTACAAAAAAAAGTTGAATATCTTCAAAAACTCCAAAAAAAATAAATATTTTTAAAAACTCAAAAAAATAAAATAGCATTTTCAAAAATCCCAAAAAATTGAATCTTTTCAACAAAAAAGAAAACTTCTTTTTCAAATTCAACAAAAATTTTCAAAGTTTTTAAAATATTTTATCACCATGCTTGGTTTGAATTTTCGTCTTTACATTCATGTTTACTTTCAATCTCTCATGTTTCAAATTCTTCATTGCATATTTGCTACTTGATTTTTACACTCCTAATAAGGCTATACCCCTTGACAAAGATCAAGGCATACTGCAACTTGCAAGGGGGATAAGCCGCATTGTTGTTCTAATCTCTTCCTTCTAAGTGTTTCAGGCACAAGAAAAACTTTACACCCCTTGACAAAGGTCAAGACATACTGCAACTTGCAAGGGGGATAAGCCATATTGGCATTCTAATATCCTTTTTCTAGTGTTTCAGGCACGAAGAACAAATGAGGAGAACTTCACAACAAGGCGAAGCTCGCCACTTCCCTCCCCAAGGATTCTTAGGAGGAGGTGCCACCATCACCTCGATCTCAACTTCGTCGAGGAGCATTTTCAAGATTTCAATAAGGCGATGCTCGCCACTTCCCTCCCCTGAGGATTCTTAGGAGGAGGTGTCACCATAACCTCGGCCTTAATTTTGCCGAGAAACCTTATAAGGCAATGCTTGCCACTTCCCTCCCTTGAGGATTCTCAGGAGGAGGTGTCATCATTACCTCGGCCTCAACTTTGCCGAGGAATTTTCACTCTGTGTCCTCATTAGGACACATTAACTCTTTTGTGAGAATGCATGTCATCACACCGCAAACTCACCGTTATCATTTCCTTTCTTAGCATATGTTAGGTGCATTACTATTTATTTTATGCATTGATGTTGAAGACCGTGAATGCAAAGAAGACCAGGCCCGAGATCCCCTTCATCAAAATCAACGACGGTTGGGTCATTCTTTGTGCTCACGGATAAGCCAAAATTGTGCAGTGAGGGACGATGGTTCCCGAATGGGTATCTTGACCTCATAGACAATCTATATCTTCAACTAATTGTTAGACAAGTTTTGTTTTTGTTTTCTTGAGCCCATCATGCATCATATAGTATTAGTTGCATTGCATTTTTCATTATCATTGCATACGTCATTTCATAATCTTCACCTTCTCACCCTCTTGTATCATAATTCTGATCATTCTGAATCCCATCATGTTTTCTAATCCCACTGTGTTTTCTAATCCCACCGTGTTCTCTAGTCCCACCAACCTTTCTAATATCCCACCGTGTCTGTTAATCCCACCATGTTCGGTAATCACCTTGTGCCTTCAAATCTTTTATTTCTATCCCCACTGTGACCACTGCAACACCCTTCTTGCTATTCATCTAACCGTGGCAGTCACTTCCTCTCGCCAAGGGCCTCCTATTTGATCTAAACTTGCACCACCACGGTCTGAGCTTAAACATTTGCCTTTTGGAATTCGAGATCATTCCATTCCGAATTGAATCTTGTCTCCTGGAAGACTTAAATGAATCTAAGAGCCTGAATGTGCTCGATTGGTATTCTTTTACTTTTTCAAAACAAAGCTCTTTTTAAAACTTTAGCCCATCACAGTACAGGAACACCGCAAAGATCGGGTTACCGACTGATGATGAACCTACGAACCCATGTTTCGGGGACTCCCCACCGCGTTGGGGGTTGGCTATTCTCTCTCGTGCCAATGGCACATCTCTTACCAATTGAACATAGGAAGACTTGATGAAACATGGCAGTTAACCAGGAGACTTGAAGAGATTCTCTTTGCCGAATTTGGTCGTTGAGCGTGTCTATATCTACACCTTGATGCCACCTTTTCAGTCCATCGCTATTTCACTCCGCTGCATTCCATTACAACTCATTTCGCTTCTCTACATTCCTCTACATTTCACTTCCCTTCACTACATAACATTCCCTTGCAAAGCCGACATCAAGGCGAGGCAAGCTGTAGACACGCCAATTTGGCCTTATTTAGAGCTTAAACCATTATTCCATTGGCAACATCTCTTGTAGACCATAAAAATCATGATGAACCACCCTTCTGGATGATCTGAGGTTCTTATTGGAAATATGAGGATCATTTGCAAATTTTTAATCAAATCCGTGTTTGCCGAACAAGAGACTCTTGGTGGTGTGCCAGATTATGCTTTTCCTAGCATATCCTCTATTTGAAATTTTTTCACAAGATTCTATGGATGTCTACTGAAGAAGTATTCAACATGAATAATCTTCTTCTCTGAGCTATATTTCCATTTAAACAAACGGCATTCAATTCTGATCTCCCATTTGTCCGCAGCGCCCTTTGGAAGTCAGATACGTGCAGTTCTGTCCGCACGCAGCACCGATCAAGCCCAATTGCATGCAAGCCCAGCCCATTGGGCACATATATGACCAATTCACGACCTTACCTTCCTTTTTCCTCCTCCATATCACTTGTTATAGTATCTGTAAGCTTCATGGTCTAAATTAGCATCATCTAATGTTGGCAATCCAACTTGTTGTCTTGTATATCAAGACTTGCCCTTTTTAGACTAGATTTGTTTCCTCTTCAAGTGGAGGAATATTTTGAGCATGGAGAAGGTGATCCACGGTTTTAAATCTCTCTCAATCATTTAGGTAAGTTTCTAGATACCTCAGGATGAAAATCAGCAACATTAAATGGAGGAAATCCAACCTAAGGTCGGATGTATCAAAACTTGCTATTTTTTGACCTGTTCTTCATCCCCTATAAAGGGAGACTCATATGAACGACCTAAGAAGGGAATACCCATCCTCCATAACTTATCTCTTCGTCCTAAAGCCACCATAGTCTCTTCCCAATCTCCCCAAATAGTTCTATCTTCGTCCCGGTGCCCGGAGATCATCCCAAAGTGAAGAAGAAGCCGGTCTATGCTCCAACGTGCTGCACTGCTGATCATCGGCTTCTACAGATATTTATAGTCATTTTATGGCCTGACTTCCTTCATACTAAGTGTGTTTCATCAAGATATCTTTCATCTCCAACAAACAGATATCAATTCTGACATTTCCTCTGCTTGTTATGGCTTCAACACCGGCGCTGCACAGACAGATCCGAAGTCTTCTCTTCTAAGTCATTGTTTTCTCAGTCAATTTCAGTACATTTAATGGTGGATTCAGCCCATACATACTTCATAGAAATTGTTCCCCGGTGAGTTATATTTTATCTCCAACAAGAATCATTTAATTTGGATATATGTGGTTCCCATAGCATGTCCTACATCAACATTGTGCTGGGAGTTTCCAGAACTTCATTGTCCAAGATCCAAATTATCAGGTAAATTCAGATTACTTATCATAAGATTCAAGCAATTTTGTCTTCATATCAAACCACCCTCGGTGAGTCCTATTTATTTTAAAACAAACATCACTTTATTTTGACATTTGTGCTGTTCATTATGATCTCTGCATCAGAGCTGCACAGTTTACATTGAATCTATCCAACCCGGTTGCCACTTTGCCTGGGTTGTGTTGTCTTTAACCATTCATATTCTCTTTTCCAACTCTTCATTCATATCATTTAATTCATGTTTAAGCATCATTTTATTCTATTTTCATCATTTCATATATCACAAAAAACCAAAAAAAGGGGTTAGGGCTAATCCCGAATCCGGTGAGTTTGTTTCCAATTGTCATTTTATGTTATTACTTTTACAAGTTACTACACTTCACTCAGTTCTAATCATTCTTCACTTGTTTTCTTGTCTTATTGTCTTCTAGTTGCACAAATACATCAAGCTAGCATCGGTTGGACTCTTCTTCATCGGCCGGCCGAAGAAGAAGAAGGTTGAACCCGCACACACTTTCTCCCACGCTAAGGTACACGGTCAAATTCAACTTTCTTTCTATTTTCATTCCATAAAGCGGAGCCCGCGGCTCCTGGCGACCACATCTTTCATGTTTTAATTTCATCTCTTCCTCACTCTCCTCCCACATGACCCGAACCATCTCCGGTGCTCGAGCGACGCCGTGAGATGAAAGTTCGGGGATCAATGTGAGTGTGGGATCGAGGTGAGGAGTCTTTACCACTTTCCGAGTGTTTTCCGATTCACTCCCTTTCCCCGATCTATCTTTCACCTTATCTTGAGGTGCCGATCCGGAACCCATTTCTGGTGTCGACAAGTACAGGCCAGTGTTTTGCTTCCTCATTTTGGAGGTGGTGCAGGTTCGGCATTGGGCGATGATTTTACCTACATCCCTCTTCAGACTGGGCCAGTGGAAGCGACGCTCTACCAGGTCGATGGTCTTATTTTGGCCAAAATGTCCAGCCATACCACTAGCGTGCAGCTCACAGATGAGAAATGCCCGAAGGGAGTGTAGACACGCCAAATTGGCTAGATTCGGAGCCCTAGACTCTTATTTCATAGGCGATATCTTTTATCTGACCGTTATCTGATCCGGACTAACTCATGGAGATAAGCTAAGGACATTGGTGGAGCCCCTTGTGAGTTGAGAATGGACCGAAGATTTCCGGAACAATGCCGTAATCTTCAAGCGAGAGCCGCGCGTGAACCATAAAAACACGAAGCCTGCTCAATGACCGACCTTGAATGGTCCATAATTGAAGGTCTCGGGAGTCCCGCATGTGTTCCGTAACATTCAGGGTTTTCGAGAAGTCATTTTCGGTAGGCGTCGGTCAATGATGGCTTTCGTTACGGCTTTTTCGATCTGTGCTGACACGGCTATCCCGGACCACATGTTAGGCCTTTCCGGTCATCACCGGGTCTTTTCAGGTCATCCGGGTCGATTCTAGCCGTATATTTTATCAACCGGGGCTATAAGGCCGGTTCGGTCAATTTTAGGGTTTCGCGGCTTTTACGGCTTTCGATTCACGTTTACCGGGTTAATCTCATATTTTCGATGACTTCGGATTGTCCGATCATACCGGACTTGTTCGGTCATCATTTCAAGTCATCCCGAGTTGACCCGAGATTTCTCGACCGGAACCGTGCTCTTTCGGATCTTCGCCCCGGGTTTCGGCTTTCCGCGAGAGGGTAAACCGGTAGAAAGCCCCGTACGAACATCTCGGGAGTCATGCGGCTGGTTTACTGACTTGAGGAGGTGCGGTTGAAGGCCCTCTTTCCAACGCGACAAACGGGAGCCGAATCGGACATCCGGTTTGCAAGATACGGCTCGCGGAACACGCGCGCAGGAGAGAGAGTGTACCGCGCCCCCGCTCCGCTTGAAAGGGGAGGGCGCGCCCTGCGCGCCCTCAACCCGAGGGCGCGCCGTGCGCGCCCTCAAAGTGGGGGCGCGCCCTGAGCGCCCCCGGTTCCTTTGAAATGCGGGGGCGCGGTCAGTTGCTTTAAATCGAAAATTACCCCGATTAGCACCTTCTAAACCGGGTTTTTGGAAGGTTTCCGGGGAGGATTTTCACTTATTTGTACCGCGCCCCCGTTTCGGGGGCGCGTTACGTATGTCAAGTCGATTTTTAGCAATTTCCGGAAGTTTCCGTCGATTTTTAGCAATGAGACGCCGAACGCGCCCCCACCACCTTTGAAACAGGGGGGCGCGCAGACCGCGCCCCCGAACTGGGGGCGCGCCCTGCGCGCCCTTGGTTTGAGGGCGCGACCTGCGCGCCCTCGTCTCCTTTGAAACGCGGGGGCGCGGTACATCCAGTTTCTAAATTTTGCACCGGCTCTCTTCCCCTATAAATTGAGGGCCATTCTCAACGACCCAAGGTTGAATCCCCCTTGCCTAGCTCGTCCAAAGGTCGTCCAAGCTCTTCTCCAAAGCCGTCCCGACGTCCAAAGGCGATCCGAAGTCAAGAAATCGATCCCGAGGTGAAGGAGAAGGCTCGATCTGGGCGTTCTGCATCCACCATCTTCATCGACTTCTGCAGAAAATCCGAGGCTTCTGCTGCAAAAGTCTTCAACATAGAAGATGTTCATCTCTTCGTCCTCTTTCATCTCCAACTGACGGCACTCAATTCTGACTTGCCGTTTGTTCGTGGCAATTGCTACACCCAGGGCGCGCATCCAGGTTCTGTTTTCCACATCCGCCCCTCTCATAATTTTTACTGACTTCTACAGGAGGATTTCGGAGAAGTCATCAACATAGGAATTCTTCCTCTCTAAGTTTTCTGTCTACTCCAACAAACGGCACTCGATTCTGACATCGGGGTCGTCCGTAACATCCTCTGCACCAAAGTCGCGCCAGAAGGGTACCAAGCTACCCGAACCGGCTTTTTCTCAACCAACTCGGCTTCAACTCAAGCCAAATCATTCTATAAGCTTTCTCAACTCCATTAACTCTGTTTATTTAATGTTTTAAAGCATATTTTAGTTCATTTACATCATTTTTACATAATCAAAAACACAAAAAAAGGGGTTAAGGCTCACCCCGAAGCCGTTGCACAGGTTGATCAAGCTAGCATTGGATTGGAGACTCTTCTTCATCGGCCGGCCGAAGAAGAAGAAGGTTGAACTCACATCCCTTTCTCCCACGCTAAGGTACACACGGTCAACTTCTTTCTATTTCCATTACATAAAGCGGAGCCCGCGGCTCCTGGCGACCACACTTTATTTTTATTCATGTTTTAATTTCATCTCCTCCTCACTCTCCTCCCACATGACCCGAACCATCTCCGGTGCTCGAGCGACGCCGTGAGATGAAAGTTCGGGGATCAATGTGAGTGTGGGACCGAGGTGAGGATCTTTTACAGCTTTCCGAGTGTCTTCCGATTCACTCCCCTTTTTCCCCTATTCCATCTTTCACCTTCTTATCTTGAGGTGCCGATCCGGAACCCGCTTCTGGAGTCGACAGCTTTTTGGCGACCACGGTGGGACAACCAATGTCTTCAACCGTGCTAGCTTGATTCAACCGTGCAACTAGTTGTTTTCCAACATGGTTCCCGCGTGAACCGGCTTGTCTTTTATCTTCCATGTCAATCTACCTTTAAACTTGCTAATTACTCTTCCTTTAAGATTGTCCCCCATGTGGACTTGATTTCTTGTCTTTAATTTCAGCCCGGTTCCCGCGTGAACCACTTTTCTTCTTATAAACCGGTTCCCGCGTGAGCCACCTTTCTTTTCCAACTCGATTCCCGCGTGAACCAAATTATTTCAGATCGGTCCCCGCGTGGACCACCTCTTTACAGCACCTTTAGATCGGCCCCGCGTGGTCCTCCTTCTATTTTGTCAACTCTTACACCAGTTCCCGCGTGAACCACCCTTTTCTTCACAAAAACCGGTTCCCACATGAACCACCCCTTTTCCTTCAAAAACCGGTTCCCGCGTGAACCACCTTTCTTTTCCAACTCGGTTCCCGCGTGAACCAACTTACCTTCAGATCGGTCCCCGCGTGGACCACCCCTTTGCACCAATTAGATTGGCCCCACGTGGCCCTCCTTTCCTTTTTCCAATCAAACAAACCGGTTCCCGCGTGAACCACCCATTTTCCTTCAAAAACCGGTTCCCGCGTGAACCACCTACTTTTCCAAAACTTGGCTCCCGCGTGAGCTACTTTATTTTCAAATCGGTCCCCGCGTGGACCATCCTTTTACCTTCACTTCAGATTTGTCCCCAATTGGACACTCCAACACAAGCCGGTTCCCGCACGAACCACCTTTTAATTGCTAGTTTCTAGTTACTTGTTTTACTCTATCATTGCTTGTCTTGCTTGCATTCACTTGTTTGATTTATTTAATAGCTTTCATTCATGTTTGCATATTGATTGCTTCTTCTCCTTCTACCCTCCATTTTTCATTTTTGCATTAGCTTTGCATCGGGTACCGGACTTGTTCCGATCCGTAGGGCATTCGAGGCGGGGGCTCTCTCTCCCAACGCACCCTCACCCTCCAAACACCTTCTTGGTGGATTCTTACCTCTCTTCTGGGATATTCCTTCCTAGTTGATTTGGTGGTTTCCATCAAGACCTCCGTAAGTCCCCATCCGCGGAGTATTCCTCTCCGCACGATTGGGCCGGTTGTACCACTTTCCCAAAACCCGAAGAACCCAAGTACCTACTCGTGGTGATTGAGTGATAACCTTAGGTCTTGAAGATTGAAGCAATAGGAATCATACCTACTTGAGTGAACAATTGCTAACAATCTATCTAATCTAAGGTTTTAACCCAAAAATTATTGAGTAGTCATTTTAAAACTTTGTTTGCATAACTTGCTTGCTCATAACAATTGAAAACAACCAAAAATTCTCTCCTTTCAAAACACCTAAAACAAAAACAAAAAAGAATCCCTTTAAATTTTGTGTTCAACTTGCTTGCCAAACAACCAAATTGAAACCTTATCAAATCAAACAAACAACCATAATCAAACAAAAACTCTATTTGCATTTACACCCTTCATTTGCTTTCTTTCAACCATTTTGTAAGGAAATTTGACAGGATGCCCACTCTAAGGTCCGGAAGACACATCGGGATGTCGGACTACTGCGTCCAAGAAGAGGAGTACGAGACGGGCCACTACGAGCTGCAAAAACCCATGGCTCAACCAGAGGGCCATGTCAACGCCGTCAGGGAGCCAGAAATTCAAAATCCTACTCATCAACCCGCTTCACTTAGCGTGGAGCAACTCCTCCAGGGTCTATCTCTTCATCTAGACCCCGAATCTTTTTCGCTTGTGCAATCCTTGACAAAGGGCAAGACCCGCCACTCAAGATCCGGTCGAGGGAAATCAAGCCCCCTCACCACCTCAGTCAGCAGTCAGGCCCCAAATCATCTCTTCTCCTGGACAACCCTGCCGTGTCTCCACTCACCCTATTATGGGGCATTCACATAACTCTGTTCCAATTCCTGTTTCCAACCTACCTCCTCCAACTCAACACTTTGCTCCCGTGGCTCAGGAATCCAGCCTCACCCAGGCATTAATGAACAAACTCAACCAGATGGATGAGCGTTTCGAAGAGATGAGGCATCGCCTCGATTCTAAAGCCACCCCGAAATCTCTGTCCCATCCTTCCCAGTTCTACACCTTCCTCCTTCGAGAGATACCGGTCTTCCAACGTTACAACGGGACCGGTAATCCTTTCAACCATCCGAAAAGCTTTCTTTATGACTCCGCATTACGGAAAAATGACCGCAAAGCCCTTGCCTTCCTATTCCGTCGGTCATTGGATGGAGCCGCCCTTGATCGGTTCTATTCTCTTGATTCCATTGAGGCGGCGGATTTCGACATTGTCAAGACGAAGTTTCTACGAGGTACGGGGATAGGGTGGGGCCACCTGCTCGATAACCGACTTAATTGCCGAAAAGATGAGGCCGGATGAGGACTTTGCCGGATTTGCCGATCGGTGGAGGGGAATGGCCGAGAGGCTTGTGGATACCATCTCGCAGGGGAGCGGTGAGGATGCTCATTGGGAACACCACGCCTAACCTTCGCAACCTTCTGATCATGCACCGTCCAACAACCATGAGTGAGTTGTGTGATAGCGCCCGCTACCTCCAAGCCCACTTTAAGGATGCATCCATGATCAACCCGTTCGACACCAAGCCCCGTAATACTAGAAAGCCTACACCGTAGGACCCACCACCGAAGGGGTAGTAAATAATGAGAGCATCAATGCCATGGGTAACCGGGGTGGGTACCGTCAAAACCAATACCGTAACCCACCACCCAATCAACAATACCGCCCCGCCCCTCAACCAGCTCCTCCGCCACAGCAACAACTTGCATACAACCGAGCACCACCACAGCAACCCACCTACAACCAAGCGCCCCAGCAACCAAATGCCTACAACCGAGCGCCTCAACAACAACATGTCTACAACCGACCACCACCACCACAACAAGCCTACAACCAAGTGCCACCACCAGCCAACCGACCTAGGAGGGGGGACCCAAGAGAGAATACTACCCTCAACTGCCATTCCCCCTCACCGATATCTTCAACGCATTGATGGCTGAACAGCAGCTAGAGCTTCCAAAGGAGAGAGAAGGATGGCCAGCAAATGTTGACATGACAAAATACTGCGCTTACCATCGATATCCTGGGCACACGGTGGATGTCTGTTTCCAGTTTAAAGATTACATTCATGACCTCAACGATCAGGGGAACATTGACTGGGCACAGATGGGAGAGTCTATACAAGCCATGAAGGCACGGCAGAATCAACCTCGGCGACAACAAGCACAACAGCAGCCCGGCCTGGGCATAGTCCAAGATCCGCTCCCGGTACATGCACCCATACAAGCACCGGCACCAGCACCACCAAACCAACGACTCGGCCTCGTCCACTCCGCCATCGAGGAGTCAACCCACCATTCCCAGGGTTGGCAGGTCGAGGATCAAATCACCTCCATGCCCGCCATACCAACCCCACCTACAAACCGCACCATACTCTCCATACCGAGAGCGGCCCCCAGCCCACAAACTATCCAAACACCACTATCCTCACCAACCATTAACCCTCCACGGCGCTTAATCATTAGACCGCCACCAGCCTCCCAACCGGCACCCCAACCATCACCCCAACCTAACCCACCAACCACCATTAATCCTCCACGGCGTCTAATCATTAGACCGCCACCAACACCCCAGACATCACCTAACCTACCTGATCCACCGCCACTCCATGACCTCTCATCATTAGACCATCACCACCAACACCCCAACCAACACCCAACATACCGGCCGCCGCCAGTCCCCGACCCCTCATCATCCGAACCTCACCACCCCTACCTACCAGGGGCTCCACAACCTACCAACCAACCCTACCATCACCATCATCACCACGTTCCCCTACCACGCTGGCGCCGGTACTTCGTAGCGGGGGGATGTTCCAACGGGTCTTCCCCAGGTCGGGATACAACCACAGGAACAAGCAGAAGAGGAGGTGGTAGAAGAACCGTTGCCCGGCACGGCATATGACCTATTGAAGCACTTGGACAAAATGCCGGCACGGATTTCAATTCTGGAGCTGATAAAGAGGTCGAAGAATCATCAGGACATCTTGCAACAATATTTGCAGCGGGTCATGGTCAATGAGGACCTCCCGCCTGAGAAGATCATTACCGTCCTGACCCCGAGGAGTGAACATCCGGCACTCACCTTTACACAGGAGGAGTTGGCACGGCCAGAGATCAGAAAGTACGCCTTGCGCGTTGCAGTAGTCATCCGAGGCGTGGAAATCAAATCCTGCTTGATTGACACCGGAGCATCCATAAATGTCATGCCACCAGAAACATTGCAACTTTGCGGCATCTCCGATGAAGAAATCGAGCCTTCTGCCGTCACGGTGACCGCATATGACAACTCCCGGAAGCCGGCACGAGGGGTGGTTACATTAAAAGTAGGGCTCGGGCCATGTGCCGTCACCACCGAGTTTCACGTTCTAGAACTGGACCCTACATTCAAAGCTATTTTGGGACGCCCGTACCTTGAGGCAATAGGAGCTGTTGCCTCCACTAATCATCAGTGTCTGAAGTTCCCATACAAGGGCCAGGTGATCAAAGTAACCAACATCCCCATTCTGAATGACGTGGATGACCCCTCTTCTGCACTACCAATATCAAAATCGTCCGGCCGGTGGTTTCAACTACAGAGCTACCCGAGGTCATGGTATTGACGACGCCTCCAGATTCGGTTCCGTTGCGGATGATGAAAGGGATGGGCTATCAGCCGGGGAAAGGGGCTGGGAAAGGAGCTGCAGGGGGTTGTGCACCCCATTGAAGCCGTACGAAGACCAAAGAGACACGGGCTTGGCTATGAGCCCAGTTTCACTCCGCGGATGGTCTACCGGCCAAAAAAATGCCATGGGACTCCAAAAATTCTTTATCAAAGGGGAGACCATGATGATGGCCGGGGACAAAGAAGAAGAACAAGTCAAGAGGAAGAAGGCACCAGAGCAAGAGGAGGAGGTGGACAACCTGAGTTCATCTTTGGCTCGGTTGTTCATAGAGGAGGAAGAACCAGTCAAGGGCAAGTCCATCTCTAAACAACTTGTCCACTCGAACCCACCTCCAAACAACATCCCGCGTGAACCGTATCCTACGGTCACATATTTCAAAATCCTCACTCTCTCCCTCTTAGATTCACTTGATGGGCTATCTAGCCCAATTCCCACTTATGGGCCAAAATGGCCACCTGAACTGATCAATGGGCCTGAGAGCCCATTCAAATCTTCTTACTCCACTGGGCTTCTATGCCCATCCAACAAACTTGGGCCCGCGTGCCCACCAGTCGGGCCCACGTGCCCTTTAGATTTATTTTCTTGCTTTGGGCCCGCGTGCCCACCATTTGGGCCCACGTGCCCCTTGGATCTTTTCACTAGCTTTGGGCCTATCTGCCCATTTCTTGTCATCATCGGCCCCGCGAGCCCATTTTTCTTCCATTTGCTTAAGCTTTCTATTTCTGCTCGAGCCCCATCGGCTCATTCTCTTTTTGTTATTGAAAATACCCAAAATACCCGTCCTCTCGCAAACTCAGTTTTCCATCGAGGAGACGTCGCTACTCGTCTCGGAGGGTGCTCCCAACCAGGGACCCCTCTTCTCCAACTCACTGATCGATCTGTTCGATCCTTCACCCATTGTTAATACCACCTTTTCAATTCCGTCTTCTTTAGGAGTAGTTAGGGTAGGAAAGAAGAAAATTCGAGGTAAACGTGTGCCAGAGAGATATCTCCAACAAATAGCTCAAAAGTGCAAGGAATGTGCAAGGCTGCCAAGTTTTTTGGAAAATACTATCCAGCTTGATGAAATCCAATATGAGGATGAATGCAATGTAGATCATACACTGGGAGTTTACGAGGTCTTATCAGAAAAAGATCCTGATTTCGAGGATGAAATTGAGGACTTGGCTGATGTGTATGCATCTGGACTTAAAAGGTTTGAAGAACCATTAGCCACGGTGGATGAACCGACAAAAGAACTGAATCTTGGAACACCGGAAGATCCCAAGACAGTCCTCCTAAGTGCAAACCTCACTCTCATTGAGGAACGAGTTTAATTGAAATCTTGAAAGAATATAAGGACACGTTCGCATGGACATACGAAGACATGCCGGGGTTAGACAACTCGTTAGTTGAACATCGTCTAACTTTGAAACACAGGAGTTACCCCGGTCAAGCAAAAATTAAGGAGATTCCACCCTGATGCTGCACTTAAGATGAAAGAAGAGGTCGACAAGTTACATCAAGCAAGATTCATTAAGGTCGTCCTTTATCCGCAATGGGTGGCAAACGTAGTCCCTGTCATGAAGAAGGATGGCCGAGTTCGGATCTGTATAGACTTCAGGGACTTGAGCCGAGCGTGTCCTAAAGATGACTTTCCTCTACCTCATATTGACGTACTGGTTGATAACACTGCTGGATTCGAGATGTTGTCATTCATGGATGGCTATTCTGGATATAATCAAATCCGGTTGGCCGAAGAGGACCAGGAGAAGACCTCGTTCACCACACCTTGGGGAACCTATTGCTATGTCGTCATGCCCTTTGGACTGAAGAATGCTGGTGCTACCTATCAGAGGGCAATGATGGCCATCTTCTACGACATGATGCATACCTTTGTAGAGGTGTACGTGGACGACCTGGTCATTAAGTCCAAAAGCCGAGAAGATCACCCGGAAGTGTTGAGAAAGGTCTTGCAAAGGGCTAGGGAATATAAATTGAAGATGAACCCAAAGAAATGCACGTTTGGAGTATCCTCGGGAAAACTGTTGGGGTTCATAGTGAGTAAAAGGGGCATAGAGATCGACCCAAACAAGGCCAAGGCAATCATTGGTATGCCTCCTCCGAGAAATATGAAAGAACTTCGAGGATTAATCGGGAGGTTACGGTTGTCCGCCGGTTCATCTCACAACACTCCCAAAGGTGTAAACCTTTCTATGAGTTGACCAAGGTGGGGGCCGAGTTCAAATGGGATTCGAAGTGCCGGGATGCATTCGATGGTTTGAAAAGATACATGGCTAGTCCCCCGTGCTTAGACCACTACCCTCGGCAAGCCCTTAGTTTTATATATCTCGGTTTTGGAAAATTCTCTTGGGGCGGTCCTTGCACAAGTTGATGAAGAAGGGAAAGAGAGGGCAACTTACTATTTGTCAAAGATCTTTGATCCATGTGAGCGAGAAGTATCTTGTAGTGGAGAAGACCCGTGCCGCACTAGTCCGGGTAGTTCGAAGCTTAAACACTATTTCTTAGCTCATGAGGTCAACCTTATTGCCCGCATCAATCCCATTAAATTCCTTCGGAGAAAACTGTTCTAACCGATCGGTTAGGTCATTGGCGAGCTTCCTCTCCCGCTTGATATCACCTATGTCCCCCAGAAGGCGATTAAGGGCTATGCCATTGCCGAACATCTAGCCCATCACCCTATACCCCTCTTTGACCCGGTCCAATCGGAGCTCCCGGATGACGAACTAATGTTGATCCGATCTTCCCACCTTTGGACATTATATTTTGACGGGGCTCTGAATTCACACGGTAAGGGAATAGGAATCGTCCTTCTATCACCCGAGGGTGTCACCATTCCACAGGCATTTCAGCTTGACTTCCCAAAGAACCAACAATATAGCCGAATATGAAGCCTTGTTGGCCGGGGCCGGAGGCTGCTCATTTCTATGGTGCCACGGAATTGAGGGTGATAGGTGATAGCCAACTAATCCTCCGCCAAGTCCTAACCAAATACCGAACTTCTCATCCAAACCTCAAACCTTACCAAGAACTCACCTCTTGCTACATCAAACTCTTTTCCAAACTCACTTTTGTCCATGTTCCTCGAGCTCAGAACATCCTTGCTGATGCCCTAGCCTCCTTAGCTTCATCTCTATCAGTCCCGCTAGGTAGACAGGTGCGGACTATTTATGTCCGTAGAAGGTCGATGGCGCCGATTAAGGATGGGCGATTTCTGAAAGTTAAGGAGAGATTTGGCAGGAAGGAGTATCTAGAGCAGAAAGAGGAAGTTTCTCTAGTCGAGTTGGAAGAGTTAGATGAGGGTGAGAGGCCCTGGTTTGATGAGATCGCGAGGTATTGTCAAGATCAGACATATCCACCTGGATCAAATGCAAAAGAAAAGAAGGCCATCAGGAGAGTATCCCAGAGGTATACCATCCTAGGAGGGGTGCTCTACAAGAGGAGCCTAAGCGGAATTTTGTTGAGATGCGTTGATGAAGAAGAGGCATAATTGATGCTTAAGGAAACACATTCTGGAATTTTTGGGGGCCATGTCAATGCTAAAGCTCTTGCCAAGAAAATCATCGAGCGGGGGTATTATTGGCCAACCCTAGAAGAGGATTGCTCCATCTTTGTCCGGCACTGTCATTCTTGCCAACTTCATGCCGACAAGATCCATTCTCCCGCTTCTTCCCTTCATCCTATTCATGCCCCATGGCCCTTCGCCATGTGGGCTTTCGATATCATTGGCCCTCTCAGTGATCTTAACTCTGAAATCCGTTCCAAATCGTTCATCCTGACGGCAACCGCAGTACTTCACCAAGTGGGCGAAGCGGAAGCGTTCGTGGAGATCAAGGCATCAACACTGTGCTCCTTCATCAAACGCAACATCATCGCCAGGTTCGGGATACCCAGCGACATTATCACCGACAACGGACCGCAATTTCTCTCTCAAGATCTGCGTGATCTTTGCAACAGGTACCGCATTACATTGCATCATTCATCTCCTTATTACCCGCAAGGCAATGGTCAAGCAGAAGCCACCAACAAAACTTTGATTAAGATCGTCAAGAAAACTCCGTAAGTCTAGCAAGTTCACGGACCGGCCAGATAAGCTTGTAGATGCCCTATGGGCTTATCGTACTTCTGTACGGACCCCCACTGGTCAAACCCCGTATGCTCTTGCATATGGGATGGAAGCGGTGGTCCCGTACGAAGTACTCCTTCCATCACTCCGAGTTCAACTCGATAGGGACATCCCTGTCGATGAGAGACGAGAATCTCTCCTTGCACAACTTGAACTCCTAGATGAAAGAAGGTTGGCTGCCTCCGAGCATGCCCGGACTTATCAGAACCGATTGAAAAGGTTTTATCAAAAGAGGGTGGTAGAGAGAAAGTTCGAAATCGGGGAGATGGTAGTAAAACGTATATTCGTTAAGCCGGGTGGTCCCCGCTCCAAGTTGCAACCTAACTGGGAAGGGCCTTTTGTTATAACTGAAAAATATCCAGGCAATGCATATGAGCTAACCAACGCCGATGGAGAAAAATTGAACCATCCATGGAACGGCGTTTATCTCAAAAAATATTTTCCTTAGAAAAGAAAATGGAGAATTTATAGTATGATATTAAGTCATCGATCCAAGGGTGTTAGCTGGAAGTCAAGGGTAGACATCACCTTGCACACACAACACCTCCCGATCCCAGAATCTAGATAGCCCAACACTCAAGAGAGGCAAGGCAGAACCCTGAAGCGGAAAGGAAACCTTACCCTATTCTTTTCTATTCGGTCCAAGATAGGTGAAGGGGACTAGAGGAGGATAGTATCGAAAATGCCCGCCGCCTTAGTAGGAGGCCGTCTCATAGGGTGCAAAAGGGTGCCAAAAGATGGGCAATGAACCCCACAGGTTTAAACAAATATGGGCTGTTCGAATGAGTACCGAAAGAATAGAAAATGAAGAGAAGGCACCAAAAGATGGGCAATGACCCCGCAGGTCAAAGACTTGTCTAAGTAAGTGCCACATGTAGAAAAGACCCGAAGAGGCCGAACCCCAACGGGCAATTTGGGCATGAGTAGAGAAACCCTCCTCAACACCCCCAAATCCTATCAAAGACTTCCTTTATTATTCTTCCATCTTAAAACCCCTAGGGTAGGGTAGACTGTCCAAACTCAGGGGGAATCCAAACCGATCAAGAGAAGAGGGCAAGAAAGATTCTGGGTAAGGAACCTTATTCACACGTGGTGCTTATTGCTTGAATCTTGATCAACACTCAAAGATCGATGAATGGTCTCGATACCGGCACATTCTCCACAAAAATCCAAAAAAGCAAATTTTTTTCAAAAATCCAAAAAAATGAATATTTTCGAAAATCCAAAAAAGTCAAATATTTTCAAAAATCTAAAAAAAATGATGAATATTTTCAAAAAAAAATCAGAAAAAATTTGAATATCTTCAAAAATAAAAAATTGAATACTTTCCGAAAATCTAAAAAAAAATGCATCATCTAACTTGGCATAACCTTGCTTTTTGCCTTTGCTAGCATTCATGTTTATCTTTATGTCTTGCATGTTTCATTTCCGCATTGCATATTTACCTTCATTATCACCCCATTAAGAGGGCTCCTCCCTTTGACCTAAGTCAAAGTTGGCCATAATAGGCAAAGGGATGAGTCGTTGTGAAGATCTAATCCTCTTTTATCAAGTGTTTTCAGGGACTTTAAAATAAGAGGAGAAAGTTCTCTCAACGACAGGTAAGTTCTCTTAACCATTTCCTTCCAATCATTTAGGTTATTACACCTTGTTAAGAAGGCTCCTCTCTTTGACCTAAGTCAAGGCAGACAGCAATAGGCAAAGAGATAAGCCATAGTGAAGATTTAATCCCCTTCATTAAGCGTTTCAGGATTCTGAGATCAAGAAGGGAGTGACTCTCGCCATAGCAGGTAAGCACTCTTAACTTTTACCTTGTCTGTCATTTTGTGCATTCTACCGGGTTGATAAGGCTACCCCCCTTGACATATAAGCAAGGCAAGATAACAATAGGCAAGGGGGTAAGCCATAGAACAGATTTAACCCTTCTATTGAGTATTTCAGAAAAGAAACACAAGTCAAGGAGGGGTGAGAATCTCGCCAACAGGTATGTCTCTTAACCCTACATCTATTACTTATTTTTATTATCCCTTAGAAGGCTTCGCCCCTTGACAAACTTGCAAGGGGCTAAGCCGAAATGTGATACTAACTACCCTTTTGAGCGATGTCAAGCAGATCAAATAAACACTGAAGCAAACAAGTGAAGATCTGATTATGCCATTAAGTACTACAACAAAGAAGAAAAGCAGCTACAACATCAGAAAAGCTAAGCCTGCTACAGAAATCAGTGCCTGCTGCTACCCCCTCCAGGAGAATGACCATGCGGAGGACGCATGGTAGCCGTGTCCGCCAAAGCTGCTGCAGCCGCCTCATTGCGGCGACGCTCAGAAGAAGTGGCCAAAAACACAGAAGCACCGTGCTCATGGCTTTGGCTCTGGCCCATGGTGACCCCGACTACGAGCAGCGCCGCCACTCCGGTGCGTGCCACTCCGATGGGAGCTGCTCTGATGGGTGAAACTCTGGCTCGGCTGTGGAGGGATGCCCTGGCGGTAAACCTGCAATGTCGCCTCTGCTGCCGACAAACGAACCTGTGCCTGCAGGTGCATCTGCTCCAGAGATCGCAGGGCCTGGCTATGCTGGTGCTCCACCTCCCGCATGGCTCTCTCGTGCTGAAGGCGGAGATCAGAGACGATCATCTGGGAACGAAGATCGGCTGGGGCAGACCGCAATGTCTCTACCTCAGACTCCAAGGACTGGATACGGGAGGACAAGCTACTCTGAAGCTCGACAACCTGGAAGAAGAGGAAGTATATGAACCAAGAAAAATCAACAACCAGAATAGACAACAATGAAAGATACCTGCTGCCTCCTTGGTCGTCGGGGCCTCTCTCGCCTCACTAAGACGCCGGCGGAGCTCGGCCACCTCTTCCCTCAACGAGAGAAGGAGGTGAACCCTCGGCACGAGCCTTCCGCCGTGAACGAGAAGGAAAACACATCAAAGCAATCATATGTTGAGAACACAAATGAAGGTCAAAAGCAGTGTCTACCTCAGTCTCCAGCATGCCACGAAGAGTGGCCACCTCCTGCCGAAGGTCAACAATCTCCAGCTGTTGGCGTAACAATAGAGCCCGAGCCTCCTGAAATGACATGAAGGTCAGAAGATAACAATAACACAGAATCAAAAGAAAGAAAGAAGCATTTACCTGACCCTCTGGAACAAACAAGTGGCCGTACGCCTCCGCGTATCGGCGAAGGTAGTCTCGACTATCCTCTGCCCAACCAAAAATTACCTCGCCGCCTTCATGCCACAAAGTGATCGAGGCGTGGTACCTCTCCACCCAGTCCACGGGGAGGAGAAGGCGTCTAGGACGAGCACCAACTAAGGGAAGAGGAGGAGGAGGAGGCTCCAACCAGTCCTGCTCCAGACCGAGGGCGCGTGCCGAGAACCGAAGCCACAGTGGCGCCAGCTCATTAACGCACAGAAGATGAAGATCGCGGCCGAAGCAACGACCAGCGTGGGCAAACCAAGGCTGGAGATGGTCATCGGTCACGAGATATGGCCTCCAACGCAGCTGTGAGAAGAAAAATCATGATTATTATTTCAACAGGGGATATTGATACACAAATTAAAGATATACCTCAGTGTGTGGGAAACGGAGAATCTGTGAACGAATCAAAGCCAGCTGGCTACGATGGCCCCCGATGGGGGCGGAGGGGCTCCCAACGAGCCATCGGGGGAAGAGGTCGGGGTAGGACTGCCGTGCCCGACCGAGGGGGAAGTAGAGGTAGCTCCGGACACGTAAAAGGCACAACTCGTCGAGCAAAGCGAGCAATACAAGTGTACAAGAAAGGAAAGCTGCTAAAAGTCACCTGAAGAAAAGGAGAGAAGCCGGCAACCGAAACAGAACCCGCCTCAGGCTGGAGGCCACAGAACAAATGGGCGAGCATCGCTGCCCCCCACGCGTACGTGCCAACCTGCTCCAAGTCAGCAAGCATAGGGAGGAACCGCAGATGAATGCGGTCCGTCTTCGAGCCCAACAGAAGGCGCCCGAAGAAGAAGAGGAGGAAACGGCGCAAGTCTACGTCCGCCTCCAAGGAGCCAGGTAATCCGGTAAATGCCGCTGCAGCCTGACCGACCATGCGGCAGAAAAAGCTGTCCTGGCTCTCGCCACGAACACGCTCGGCATCAACCAAGCCTACCATCTCACCAGCCTCTAGTCTGGCGATGGTGCGTAGGCCATCCTCCGGGTCGAACTCGGGCTCATATGCGAAGAGGGCCCGGAACTCCCGCGAATAGTCGGAAGAGGTAGCACACACCACCGGCCTACCGTAAACACGAAGACCGGTGATGTGTGCAACATCCTCTAAGGAGGGCACCATGTGCCCCCATGGGAACGAAACACGAAGGAGTCCGGGTCCCGGGACTCACGGAGGACTGCACCGGTGGTAGGTCCTCCCAAAAGGAGTCACCCGGAGGATGGGCCCAAACCCCATCTCCTCTAACCGAACCCGCCGGAAGTCCGGTAGGCCTAGGTAGGCGCATGCACCGGGTCCCACGAGATTCGAGATTTTATCCGGGCCTGCAATAAAATCATTTCATTAGTTCACTCAATTATTATTGTCAAAATGCAAAGGAGCTAATCATTAAGTGCAGGAAAAGAAAATGTACCTCTCGGACTGCCGGAAGCTCGGGCTCCTCGGAATCGGAGTCGTGGCGGCGAAAATGTCTCGGCATCTGTGCCAAAGGGGAAGTTGACATTAAACATTGTCACATACTTCTTTTTTTATTTATTTAAAAAAAAAAATTTCCTCAGCCGAACGCGCCCTCCTCTCCTTTGGAGAAGGAGGGCGCGCTCAGAGCGCCCTCCATTTGAGGGCGCGCTGAGCGCGCCCTCATTATAGGGGCGCGCTCTGCGCGCCCCTTCCCAGAGAGGAAAGGGAGGGCGCGCAGACCGCGCCCTCCTCTTGGGGGCGCGGTCTGCGCGTCCCTGAACCCGGGGGGCTCTCAGCGCGCCCCCGGTCAAAGGGCGCGGTCAACGTTTTGCGTTGACCGCACCCTCTCACCTGCTCGATTCTTATTTCCGCAATAACTTCGTCAAATCAACTCGGAATCGCGTAAAACTTGAACCAAATCAAAGAGCATAACCTGATCTACATTTTTTGTAACAGGGGTACTAACCTTTGACGGCGTCTCGGACTCCGGATCTGAGTTGGAACTCTGGAGCTTCTGGCGCGAGGAGAGATAGTGTGCAGGTGGAAATGAGATATTCTTACCTCCACGGGTATTTATAGAGAGTAAAAATGTGAAAATGGGAGAAATTTGAAAATATCACCCAAGATTCACAAAATCGAGCTGATCGCAACGCCACCGAAAGAATTCTGATCTGATGCACAGTTTGCTCAAAATAATTTTGTGAAGAAAAATTCTTTTTAAATTCTCATCAAAAATCCCTCTTTTCACATAACTTTGAATGTCTCAATTCCTAACTTAGCTAAACATATTCATATTTTTTATCAACAGCAGCTAACATTTTTCAGGGGTCAGGAGAAAATTCTATACATTTACTAGTCAGAAATGGCTGAAAATGTATTTTTCAGTAGCAAAATTGATAAAAATGGCGAAAATTTCAGAAAGCGCCAAGCTGTTCAGAAAATCAAGCCGATCAAGGAGTCACCGAAAGAAAATTCATCAGACTCACGGTTTGCTCTGAAAAGTTACCTAAAGAAAAAAGGCATGTTAAAACCTTTCAAAAATATCTTGTTTCATGTTAAAAAAATATTCAAGGTGTTGAAAAATAACAAGGCATATTCATCATAATTGTCAACATTTGTCTTGCATTTTTCCGAAACAAGATAAATTTATTTTGAATTTTCGCTCAAACTTGCTATAAATAATTCATTGTTTATTCAAAATAAAAAAACAACATGGCTGACAAGTTAAAGCAGGAAAAGAAGACTCTCAGGCAAGTAGAAGCTTCAATGCGGAGATGTAGCGGCGTTTCCGGTCAGGGTCCTCCTCAATCAGGAGGCCTGGGCGGCACACCCAACTCGTCTCCCACAAGGCAACGGCTGAGATCGCCTCCTCCTCGTCATCCGCAGAGCCAAGCTGCCTGCCCTTGATAGGTGGCAGGTGGGACAGCTTGGGCAACTCGTACCAAGGCAAGCTGATCTGGGAGTGGCAACGGTGAGCGTTGTACAACACAAAGGCTGAACCTGTAACCAGGCGGAGATCAACGCCGGGCACAAAGCACACCTGGAAGTCCTTCTGCATCAAGGAAGTAGAAGAGTGCAAGAAGCTAGAACGGTTCATGGAGGCAAAGTGAGCACGCCAGTCCGGCCTTTTCTTCACTGATGCACACCTATTGGTGACTCTCTCGCCGAAGCCAAGCGCATTGGCATATGGAAACAAGGGGCTACGGCGGAAGAGATGCGACCTGGTGGCCACCTCACCGGCTGGATCGAACTTAAAGTGAAGATCGGCCCAACAAGCAAGTAAAAGCGCACTGTCGAAGGGAGGACGACCCACGCAAGCTGCGGACAGTCCACAGTACAAGTAGCCCAAAACTGAAGGCCCCAACCGCGCACCGGTCCAGATGCCGCGGATGCACGAGAGTTGATCAACCTCTAGGAAACCATCCTCCGTAGGAAACAAGAACACCGCGGCAAGGCAAGCCGTGAAACCCTTTGCACCGCGCAGAATCCGGTCCTCGTCTAGACCAGGAGCCGTCAGAAGAGAGATTGTCCAAGCCACCAACTTGGGAACACTGATTCGCTTGCCGGCCAACAAGGTGCTGATCTGCCGAGCCTCGACAAAATCCTGCAAGAATTCCAAGCAAGAGAAAGGTCCTGAAGGGATGAACATACCTTCAGTTTCTCCCTTCTTAGTCCGAGGGAGGCCGAGAAGGAGCTCTGCTTCTTCAAGAAGAACTGTACACTCAAAGCTGCCAAACACGAACGTGTGAGTGTCGGGATGCCACAACTCAACAAGAGCTCCCATCAAACCGAAGTCAAGGGAGTAGCCTGAATATTGCTTGGCATGGATCAAGAGCCCGGTTAAGCCCCAATCTCGAAGAATTGCTCTGACCGACAAGCCGAGGACGTCAAGCAAGCCGGAAAGCCAGGGAGGAGAGCAATACCGGCGAGGCCCAGGGAAGTTTGGGTAATCCTACACCCAAATAGGAGGTAAGAGAAAATCTTTTTTAAGGAAAAGAAGAAGAAAATGGTTGAAAGCTAAAATTGGCAGCGAACTTACCAAGTCGGCGCCGATTCTGGCCTTCAGATGACCCGGGATGCTTGAAATACCTCGAACCGAGCCAACACGCTGCTTTTTCAAAGGAGGAGCCATCTGGGTGTTGTTAGGACGATTTGGTCGTCCTAAGAGGAGTTTATATAGAGAAAATCGGTCCCGATTTGAATCGGATTCGGATCCGATCAAAACAGAGCCCAGGATCGAACGCGCCCCCAAGGTGGGGGCGCGCAGGCCGCGCCCCCCAACCTAGGGCGCGCTGGCCGCGCCCCCAAACTGAGGGCGCGCAGGCCGCGCCCTCGGTTCGGGGGCACGTTCGGTCAAATTTTTGAAAATTTCTCAAAAAAATCAGAAAAATTCAAAAAAAAAATATACAAAAAACTTTCAGAAAAATTTTTAAAATCAAATACATTTATGTTTGATCTTTATTAAGGATGGGTGAACATTATTGTTCATTCGGAACTAACATTTTGATGAAAGACAGGAGTTGCTCGCGGAAACGGAGGAATGGACATGGGAAACCCCCATAACTTGCCGACTAGCATATATGTCGCTAGTCGTGTATTATTATCTTATGCATTATTTGTTGAAGACCATGAGCATAGAGAAGACTTGACCCGAGATCCCCTTCATCAAAATCTACGACGGTCGGGTCATCTCTAATGCTCACGGATAAGCCAGAGTTGTGCTGTGAGGGACGATAGTTCCCGAATGGGTATCTTGACCTCATAGACAATCTATATCTTCAACTATTTGTTATACAAGTTTTGTTTTATTTTTTTGAGCCCAACATGCATCATGTAGTATTAATTGCATTACATTTTGTTTTGTCATTGCATACATCATTTCCTAATCTTCACCTTCTCACCCTCTCGATCATTCTAAATCCCACCGTGTCATTCACCATATTCTCTAGTCCCACCAACCTCTCTAATATCCCACCGTGTCTATTAATCCCACCGTGTTCGGTAACCACTTTTTGCCCTCAAATCTTTCAATTCTTTTCACCATAGAGGCCATTGCAACTTCTTTTGCTACTTATCCCACCGTGGCAGCCATTTCGTCCTGCCAAGGACCTTCAATTTTGATCAGAACTTGCACTGTCATTATCTTCACGGTCTATGCTTAAACATTTGCCTTTCGGAATTTGAGATCATTCCGTTCCGAATTAAATCTTGTCTCATGGAAGACTTAAATGAATCTAAGAGCCTGAATGTGCTCGATTGGTATTCTTTTACTTTTTCAAAACAAATCTCTCTAAATTTTAGCCCGTCACAGTACAGGAACACCGTAAAGATCGGGTTACCGGCTGATGATGAACCTACGAACCCATGTTTCGGGGACTCCCCACCGCGTTGGGGGTTGGCTATCCTTCTCTCGTGCCAATGGCACATCTTTTACCAATCGAACATAGGAGGACTTGATGAAACATGGCGGTTAACCAAGAGACTTGGGGAGATTCGTCTTGCCGAATCTGGTCATTGAGCGTGTCTATATCTACACCTTGATGCCACCTTTTCAGTCCATCTCCATTTCACTCCACTACATTCCACTACGATCCATCTCGCTTCGCTACGATTTCTCTACGTTTCACTCCGCTCCGCTACATGCCATTCCCTTGCAAAGCCGACATCAAGGCGAGGCAAGCTGTAGACACGCCAAATTGGCTAGATTCGGAGCCCTAGACTCTTATTTCATAGGCGATATCTTTTATCTGACCGTTATCTGATCCGGACTAAATCGTGGAGATGAGCTAAGGACATTGGTGGAGCCCCTTGTGAGTTGAGAATGGACCGAAGATTTCCGGAACAATGCCGTAATCTTCAAGCGAGAGCCGCGCGTGAACCATAAAAACACGAAGCCTGCTCAATGACCGACCTTGAATGGTCCATAATTGAAGGTCTCGGGAGTCCCGCATGTGTTCCGTAACATTCAGGGTTTTCGAGAAGTCATTTTCGGTAGGCGTCGGTCAATGATGGCTTTCGTTACGGCTTTTTCGATCTGTGCTGACACGGCTATCCCGGACCACATGTTAGGCCTTTCCGGTCATCACCGGGTCTTTTCAGGTCATCCGGGTCGATTCTAGCCGTATATTTTATCAACCGGGGCTATAAGGCCGGTTCGGTCAATTTTAGGGTTTCGCGGCTTTTACGGCTTTCGATTCACGTTTACCGGGTTAATCTCATATTTTCGATGACTTCGGATTGTCTGATCGTACCGGACTTGTTCGGTCATCATTTCAAGTCATCCCGAGTTGACCCGAGATTTCTCGACCGGAACCGTGCTCTTTCGGATCTTCGCCCCGGGTTTCGGCTTTCCGCGAGAGGGTAAACCGGTAGAAAGCCCCGTACGAACATCTCGGGAGTCATGCGGCTGGTTTACTGACTTGAGGAGGTGCGGTTGAAGGCCCTCTTTCCAACGCGACAAACGGGAGCCGAATCGGACATCCGGTTTGCAGGATACGGCTCGCGGAACACGCGCGCAGGAGAGAGAGTGTACCGCGCCCCCGCTCCGCTTGAAAGGGGAGGGCGCGTCCTGCGCGCCCTCAAAGTGGGGGAGCGCCCTGAGCGCCCCCGGTTCCTTTGAAATGCGGGCGCGCGGTCAGTTGCTTTAAATCGAAAATTACCCCGATTTGCACCTTCTAAACCGGGTTTTTGGAAGGTTTCCGGGGAGGATTTTCACTTATTTGTACCGCGCCCCCGTTTCGGGGGCGCGTTACGTATGTCAAGTCGATTTTTAGCAATTTCCGGAAGTTTCCGTCGATTTTTAGCAATGAGACGCCGAACGCGCCCCCACCACCTTTGAAACAGGGGGGCGCGCAGACCGCGCCCCCGAACTGGGGGCGCGCCCTGCGCGCCCTTGGTTTGAGGGCACGCCCTGCGCGCCCTCGTCTCCTTTGAAACGCGGGGGCGCGGTACATCCAGTTTCTAAATTTTGCACCGGCTCTCTTCCCCTATAAATTGAGGGCCATTCTCAACGACCCAAGGTTGAATCCCCCTTGCCTAGCTCGTCCAAAGGTCGTCCAAGCTCTTCTCCAAAGCCGTCCCGACGTCCAAAGGTGATCCGAAGTCAAGAAATCGATCCCGAGGTGAAGGAGAAGGCTCGATCTGGGCGTTCTGCATCCACCATCTTCATCGACTTCTGCAGAAAATACGAGGCTTCTGCTGCAAAAGTCTTCAACATAGAAGATGTTCATCTCTTCGTCCTCTTTCATCTCCAACTGACGGCACTCAATTCTGACTTGCCGTTTGTTCGTGGCAATTGCTACACCCAGGGCGCGCATCTAGGTTCTGTTTTCCACATCCGCCCCTTTCATAATTTTTACTGACTTCTACAGGAGGATTTCGGAGAAGTCATCAACATAGGAATTCTTTATCTCTAAGTTTTCTGTCTACTCCAACAAACGGAACTCGATTCTGACATCGGGGTCGTCCGTAACATCCTCTGCACCAAAGTCGCGCCAGAAGGGTACCAAGCTACCCGAACCGGCTTTTTCTCAACCAACTCGGCTTCAACTCAAGCCAAATCATTCTATAAGCTTTCTCAACTCCATTAACTCTGTTTATTTAATGTTTTAAAGCATATTTTAGTTCATTTACATCATTTTTACATAATCAAAAACACAAAAAAAGAGGGGTTAAGGCTCACCCCGAAGCCGTTGCATAGGTTGATCAAGCTAGCATTGGATTGGAGACTCTTCTTCATCGGCCGGCCGAAGAAGAAGAAGGTTGAACTCACATCCCTTTCTCCCACGCTAAGGTACACATGGTCAACTTCTTTCTATTTCCATTACATAAAGCGGAGCCCGCGGCTCCTGGCGACCACACTTTATTTTTATTCATGTTTTAATTTCATCTCCTCCTCACTCTCCTCCCACATGACCCGAACCATCTCCGGTGCTCGAGCGACGCCGTGAGATGAAAGTTCGGGGATCAATGTGAGTGTGGGACCGAGGTGAGGATCTTTTACAGCTTTCCGAGTGTCTTCCGATTCACTCCCCTTTTTCCCCTATTCCATCTTTCACCTTCTTATCTTGAGGTGCCGATCCGGAACCCGCTTCTGGAGTCGACAGGGAGGTCTGGGGTATGCAGAGTCACTTTGTTTCCAAAGAAGAGGTAATGGTCTTGGAGCAGGTACCCAGGAAAATCCAGGGTCTGGCCAGACTTGAGTGCAGCATAAATGGAGGAGAAATCTGGACATTCTGAGTAGCCAGGGACGACCTGCTCAAACCCTATCACTTCTGAACTGAAGTTGACCAAAAGGGTTACCCTACGACTCAAGGCATTAGCCACTTTGTTGTTGGATCCAGATTGGTGTCGGAGGACAAAGGTATAGGACTGAAGGTACTCTACCCATAGGCTGTGCCTAGGGTTTAGCTTTTTTTGGGCTTGAAGGAACCGGAGGGCCTCATGGTCAGAGTATAGGATGAATTCTGCCGCAAGTAGGTAATGCCTACAGTACCTCAAAGACTGCACCACAGCATAAAACTCCTTGTCATAGGTGGAGTATTTAAGTCTGGCTTCGGTTAGCTTCTCACTAAAAAAGCTACCGGGTGACCCTCTTGAGATAGCACCCCACCTATCCCTATACCCAAGGCATCACAGGCCACCTCAAAAACCTTGGAAAAATCAGGTAACCTGAGGATTGGGGCATGGGTCATGCACTGTTTGAGGATTTTAAAAGCAGTTTCAGCAGCTTTGGTCCAGTGGAAAGAACCCTTCCTGAGGCAGTCTATTATAGGGGTGGTAATAGTACTAAACCCCTTAATGAACCTCCTATAGAAGGTGGCTAGGCCATGGAAGCTCCTAACATCATGGAGGCTCTGTGGGGTCGGCCAATCGGTTATGGCTCTGACCTTATCAGGGTCAGCAGACACCCCTTCTTTGGATACGATGAAGCCCAAGAATGTAATTGTAGGGGTGAGGAAGGCACACTTCTTAATGTTCCCAAAAAGTTTTTCCGTCCTAAGGGCTAAGCATACTTACCTCAAGTGACCAATGTGGTCCTTTTTGGACTTGCTGTAGACCAAGATGTCATCAAAGTAGACGACAACAAAAAACCCGATGAATGGCCTAAGCACTTGGTACATCATTCTCATGAAGGTGCTAGGGGAATTGGATAGCCCAAAGGGCATGACCATCCACTCATACAATCCATCCCGGGTCTTGAAAGTTGTCTTCCACTCATCCCCTAATCGGATTCTCACCTGGTGATACCCGCTTTTCAAGTCGATCTTTGAGAAGACTAAGGCTCCGGCCAACATGTCAAACATGTCATCCAGCCGAGGGATTGGAAACCTATATCGGACTGTGATTCGATTGATAGCACGGCTATCAACACACATTCTTCAACTGCCATCCTTTTTGGGGGTCAGGAGGGCTGGTACAGCGCATGGGCTGAGACTCTCCCTTATGTACCCCTTTTCTAATAGCTCTTCCACCTGTTTCTTCAGCTCATCATTAGACTTCGGATCCATCCTGTAATGAGGAAGGTTAGGGAGGGTAGAACCGGGTATCAAATCAATAGCATATTGGATGTTCCCCATAGGGGGTAGACCAGGGGGTATCTCTTCCGGGAAGATATCCCCAAATTCTTCTAGGAGTTTGGCTATGGCAGGATCAGCATTCTCCCCCCCTGGATTCTCCTCTATCTTGCTGGCCTCTCTAGCAACTACAGCAAAGATGGTCTGGTTCTTACTCTCAAGTTCAAATTCATGCTGTCCAGAGATGTGCAAGAACCGGGTCAGGGTGGTCGAGACCCTATTGATAGGCTTCCCTTGTTGGCTTGAGGAAGAGGGTGCTATTGGGACAGTGGCCACAGAACCACCACCCTGGGGAATGAGCTCAGGAGCAGGATCGGTTTGGCCCTTCCTTGGGAGGGGCTGAGTTGACTTGGCCTCTCTAGACTCCCCCCCCTTGGGATTTGGATTGACAGGGTTGAGGACAATCCTTTTGCCCTCATGGATGAACTCACAGGCATTAGACCTGCCATGTAAGGTGGCGTCTACATCAAACAACCAGAGACGGCCAAGAATGATGCTTCCTACCTCTATAGGGAGAACGTCACACCAGATGTTTGCAGAGTAAGGTGGAAAGCAGATGGGTACAAGGCATCGGTTATGGACAGGAATGGAGGTGGAATCCACCCAAGACACCTTATAAGGGTGGGGGTGATATGCGGGGACCAGCCCCAACTTCTGGACGGATGATGTGGAGATAGCATTCACACAGCTTCCACTATCAAGAATCAATTTGCACACCTTCCCCATGGCTCTAAAAAAAGTGTGAAAAATGGTTGTCCGCCTCCAATCATCACTATGGACCGGTTGGGTGAGTGTGCACCTAACAACCCCCAGGGTTTCAGGTTCGCCTTGGGTATCTTTCCCATCCTCTTCCTGAAATTCAGCCAGGAGGTTCGGGTCAGCTTCATAAACTACTTCTTCTAGGTCCGGGTTCAATTCCCCTTGATCCTCAAGGTGAGGACTCTCCATGCAGATGTTCTTAAGTGGGCAATTGGATCTTAGGTGTCCTGGCTTCCCACACCCATAGCAGTGAAACCTAGCACTCGGGTTAGGTTCACCCATAATCACCTGTTTGCCCTTGTCCTCCCTCCTAAAAGGTTGGGCAGGGGTGAAAGGTTTAGCCGGGGGGGGAGGAAGATACCCTACAGGTTGAGGATTGACAGCTTTTGGGGTAAAGGGTACCCGGTTTCCTGGGGTGTCTATTCTGGGTTGGGAAACCCTAGCAGCTCTCCTAAAGTCAGGGTTCAATTGTGAAAACCTCCCCTTTGGTTCATTCATGTTCTCAAACTGTTCTAACTCAGTAACTACCTCATAGGCCTGGTCAAGAGTTGTGACACATTATTGATACAACTCCTTTTGGTAGTCTATCCTCAGTCTCTTCCTAAACCTGGACAGGGTAACCAATTCCTCCTATTGAAGCCCACATCTTAGGCGGAAGTTATCAAATTCCTCAATGTAAGCCACCACTAATCTATTCCCCTGGTATATCCTTTGCCACTTATCCAACATCCTTTGTATAAGGCTGGTAGGTATTTCTCCCTAAGCTTTGCCTTCATCTCATCCCAGGTTTGAATAGGTTCCTGTTGGCGCTGCCGCCGCTGCGTAAGGAGAGACTTGATGGTGTTCCAATGGAGCTTGGCAGATCCTAGCAGCTTCATCTTGGCAAATCTAACCTTTCTGGCTTCTGACAATTCAAACCACTCAAAATAGTGGTCCATACCACCTTCCCAGTCTAGGTAGATCTTAGGGTCCATGGATCCCTCAAAATCAAGTGCTTCCACCCTAACACCCCTAAGTGCTCTATCTTCAAAATCATGTTGATTTCTGGGCTGTCTATGCTCCCCAAAATTGTCTTCAAACTGAGGGTGTTGAGGTCTCTTATCATCTTGTTGATTCAAGTGATTCGGATTCCTCTGGTTAAAGGCCCTGGCGGGAGGCGGAGGAGGATTTCTGGGTCTTCCTTCTACTAAGGTCAACCGGTTAGTGAGGTCCTGTATGGACTGCTCAAACCTGTTCCCCATGTCTCTAATTAGGTTTTCCAGGGTAGCCAATTTGTCAGTAAATTGGGCTAGATGCATGTCCAAGGTAGATGACTCACTACCAGACATCCTATCAGTGGGTTGATAGACAGTTCTCCTACGGGTGGACATACACGTGACACACAGACTTATCCTGCTTAAACCTGACTGACTCTAACTTACCCTGACTTAACCTGAAGCTCTGATACCAAAAATGATGGGGGACAGACAACCCAAACAGGGACCCAAATGCAACAGAGCAGCAATACTCAAATATTAAAAAAAAGTAAACGCTGATTCTAGACAGATATCAGGGTACACAGGTAGTAATTCAAGAGAAACGAGAGGGTTAAGTGAATTAAAGCATGAGAGAACCAAGAGGATGATACATCATGCTTGATAGGATAAACCCCCAGATAATACCGATATGCTCAGACTCTTAACATAGCAGATTTAAATCGACTGGAGCAGGTAGCATACGAAAACTCACTGAATATATCCAACAGCAATCATTTAACAGGCTAGGACCTAACTCTCAAGCATGGCATAATCGAACAAGAATAATGAACTTGCAAATGAACCATCACAGAGAGGGTGATAGAGGATACCTCATACGCTGAACTGGAAAATATATCATAAATTACCAGAAAACTTGAGCAGACCAGATCCAATGCTACAGACTGGGCTCGAGCCGCTGGAGGAGCGATCCAGTCATTCCGAAAACTGCAAGTACACAGTTCAAAGATCCATAACCCAGGTAGTATATGGAGACAAGCTCAACCATTCACAGCAATGAGGGGGAAGAGAGTGGGGTCAGCGGATGCCGACTGATGTCATTCCTCATTGGGGATTGTGGGGTTTGATACTGGCATCCGGAAGGTCACCTGAGTATCAATCCTGCCAGACCGGTGGGGTCAGTCTGGGATTCGGCACCCTCAGTAGGGACGCAGGTGCTTAGCAGCATCAGCCCGGATCACCACTGAGAGCAGACCCAAAAACCCAGTCCAACCAGCCATCGGATGACTACGCATCCATCATCATCCCCCTGTCGGGACCAAGAGACTGCCGATCAGTCACAGCCGTGGAGGGAGGAGATCCACGCTGGTCGATAACGAGCAAACTGAAGCCCACCGATGTTAATGGGGGAAAGAACTGGGGGGAGGGACATCCTTTTCATTCCTGGACAGGGCATGATCTGTCCACACATCGTATAACCAGGCCCCCATCTCCATTCTTCATGGTATGAAGTACGTAAATAAAAGAGTAAGCAAGGGAGGACCCACACTTGACAGCAAATACCAGCCACAGAAGAGAAGTAGATCGTGGGGATCACCCAATCAGCCCGGAGAACCGGCCGACGGCATCCTCCATCATGCGCTACTCCTTCCAACTTTCCGCTCAAGGGGGGAAGACTCACCGATCCAGGGAATGACCGGTATACTCAGGAGGAACCTGGACTCCGGACTCCGAAACCGAGAACATGCAAATAAGAGCATATCGGTGAAGGCTTACTGCAGGGAAGACCTATCGAGGGATTTTTCCAGCTTTATCCATGCCATTGTCGAGCAAATGCCAACGATCGGGGTTCAAAAGCCGCAGATCTACTGGTGAGGAAATCGTAGGCCGACGGGAGGGAACGATTCCCTGATCTGATGCTCCGATTCCACTGGAGAGTGCCTCGATGGAAGAACTCAAAGAGAATAGGGAGACACAGAGGAGGAAGGGATGCTTTTCCCTTAGCAGCAAGACCCGATGGACACCACAAGGAGCGGATCTGAGCGGAGAATGGGGCAGAGGGAAATCGCCATCGCTGAAGCTCAGGAGTGCAAGGAGGGAAGCCGCGAGTGGGACGTGACCCGCAGACGTCGCATCCGGTTGAAACCCTCGCAGACGCCACGCTCGATTCAATCGCGTTAACTGGACGGGCGTGACAATCGCTTGGACCCGGGAACAGTAACCAGCCGATCGGCCTCAAATTTTCTCATCTTCTCTATTCAATAAGTGACCCGAGGCTCCCATTAAATAGGGACCTGGGTGCGGAATTACAAAAAGGACCTCAGATGTATAGGAAATGCGCAACAAAAAGTGCTAATGCAGATGATGACATGCTGAAAGTATCGACCAGGGATATAGACAAAATAAAGTAGAATATGTATAGGCATGCTAATATTTACCCAAAAAATGTAAATAAGTGATTGTGACCATATAATAAAATAACTATCAGGTATGCATATGTACGTAGGTATGTATATATATGTATATATATAGGTATATGTTAATCTTCAAAAAGAGAGGAATATGTGCCACTGTCAGAACCAGGGGGAGCCCAATCTCTACGGTCTTCTTCTGTAAACCTTTGAAAAATAATCAAATTTGTCAAGGAACCTGGTGTCCGCACCAGTTTGTTAGGTCGGGCCCTACTAGGTTTGCCACGAACTTCATTACACTAGAATGTTTGCATCAGCATAGACATACACTAGTTAAGTTCACTCAATTTGAGGAGTATTATCAGTATATGGTGGACAACCTGCATAACAAAGAAGATTAGTTGGAGATTCTTGTCAAAGTCGAACGACAAATCACTGACAAAAGATTTTGAAAGAGAATTGTCTATTACTTAGCAATCATTGAGTCACTGGTAGTTTTTTTAAGGTTGGTTGACTCAAATGATAGTAATCAGATAAGTACTTTGTATGATGCAATGGACCATGCAAAGTTGAAAATCAAAGACAAGAATCCAAGAGGGTATAAAAAATGGTGGAAGATTATAGATGGCAGATGCGATAGGACTTTGCATTATGATGTACATGATTGATGTAGGTCAGTGAATATCTTTGTGCTTATTTACTTTTTACTTAGTCAATAATTTGTTTGTTGACAATTAAATATGTTTGAATGATTGAAGGAGATTTTTTAAACCTTCACATACAATATGGAGGACAGGTGTCCAATGATAATGAGCTGTTGTGAGATACTCTCGGTCATTCAGCGTCTCTGCCGATCTCAATAGGATATGACAGAAGCTGAGTTAGAAATAAGTGAAAGTTGTATTAATAATTGAAAGTCAAAAAATAATTAGGAACACTAATCATTTTGCATTTATCAATTTTCAGTTGCAGCACTATAAGATAAAGGTTAAGTTATACTCAAATGCTGATCTAAGATATTCTTGTGACAGAGTTTCTCTTTGTATATTTATTTAAGATCATGTTTTATTACTTTTTTTATTACTTGACAGAGTTTCTCTTTGTTATTTTTTTGCAGCTGATTGGTAGGTTCAGGTCAATGTTATGAGTCGATAGAATTCACTAGCTGCGGTTGCTATTAGGATATTGAGCTTGAGCACTAGTTCTTTTCATTATGAGAGGAATTGGAGTATATTCAACTTGATACACATAAAGAGGAGGAATAGGTTGACATTTGATGGGCTGGAGAAGCTTATGTTTTTCCATTATAACATGAGGCTGCGTAGCAGACATCTGATGGGTTGGAGAAGCTTGTGTTTTGCCATTATAACATGAGGCTGGGAATAAACATCAAAGACTGACAAAAGATCTCAAATGAGAGATTTATATGGTTTGCAGATGGTCCATGTAAGCAAACATAGAGAGCACAAACACCACCTGAGGAGGTTGACATGGACCAAATATTTCAGGAGGAGCACTCATTTGCTTCTTGGATAGAGGAGAGGGCAGTCAGAGATCATCCAACTGAGTTTGATCCTGAGGACTATACATAGGCAAAAGGAGAGTTAAATGATGTTGAGGCTAAGGATGTTCCACCTAGTCCTCATGTAGCTCCATCTTTTTGCCCCAGTAGCCCCATCTTCTACCCCAACAACCGTACAATAGCTGTCTTCAGCCTTAGTCCTAGCTCCAGCACTACCCCCAGCTATGCAGCCCATTTGCAATTCAGGGAGGACAAAAATAAAGTGGCATTAAGAAAAATGGGACGCTTTGCATAGTTGAAAAATCTATGGGTTGTTGTTCATCAGACGAAGTTGGATATCAGATGACGCCCTGTAAGTCCAGATGACAACACACGGACACCTTCACACTCCTCAGTTAATGATGGCGAGGAGTGTACATCAACCACCTAGTGAGAAGGAGAAGGAAATGTACGTGGTGCAGATGCAGGTGTAGTAGCTCGAGACTCATCTAGTTCATGGCAACATTATTTTTTTGATAAGAAACCACTGCATCATTATACAGAGCCAGATTCTCTAGTATTGGATGAGCTGTAATAGCCGTGGAATCCACCTACTAAGCCCACTTATGTGCCACAGTCTGATCTCTTTGACTTCACTAACATAGCAGATGCATCTTTTCATATGGATATGTGCCCACATTGACAAGAAGACAAGGGACAACTTAGTCATGGCAGGAGCAGGAAAAAGATGATGAAGATTAATATCATAGATATTGATGAACATGTGCCATGAGATGTATAATTGTTAGCATCTTATCATGTTTTTATGTTACATGTTATCATCTTATTAGCATCTTATAATATTATTATGTTACAATTATTAATATCTTATCATGTGTGGATAACACTTTAAGCGTGTTAAATGTTACATTTATTTTTCTTAAACTTTTTAGTATATTTTATTTTTTTGATTTTTTTTTATTTTTTAAAATTTTTCTGAAGAAAAAAAATAAAAGAAAACTAATTACGGATCACTTCCTAGGAATCGGCCAATTCCGGCTGATCCGATTCGAATATGATCGAATTGGAAGTTTCCATTTTCGATTCTGATCAGTGGACAACAATGGTGCAACATGGCATCAAGTCCCTTGGATTAATGACAACCAGCAGGCCATCAAGGTCATTGTACAAAATAAATCCAAGTTAAACAATAAAAATCCTATAATTTGGGCAGACATATCGGTACTCCCTATGATGTTTGACCCTGGACGGGCACACTGGTACTCACTGGGGTGTAGCGATCCCCCCTCCTGAAGTAGGGAGTATCAAACTCCGTCTACTAAGTGAGGTAAATACCATTAATTTAAAGTGAGGTCATGCATGTCGTAATGCTGAACTGATTCTTATCTTAAATGATGATACTGGGGAAGAATATCCCACATCCATCCAAAGTTAAAGGAATTTCATCAAATGAGAATTTTGGCTCATGCCTTCCCATAAATCATAACCATGCATCATGCATGATATCAAGATTTTCATTTTCATAAAGAGAAATGAATACAAGATTTGCTTCAACATATCCACTTTAACACTAGGTTTGATCAAATGTTCACTTCAACACAACGTCTGCTTTTTCAAATTCATTTCATGCCTGCTCCAATTTCTATAGGAACTGTAAATGTGGAGTTAAAAGATAAGTCTCATGACAAATTTGCCATTCTATTTACGTATGTACATGAATAGTACTTTACTTCTTTGGTTCCTATACGACAGTGTGTTCTAGAAAAAATTATAATTGATTACAATAAAAGTTTTATCAGTGGCTAACTAATAATTTTGTTTGATAATAGTAATATAAAATATATTGTAAAGACTTTAAGATTTTAATATTTTAATATGGTTTTAAATGACGTATGGCAATTATCCTATCTCATTAAAATCACCTAGGTAGAATTTGACAACAAAAAAACACAAGGTCTTTTGAATTACTGTTTTCGCATAAAAATTACTTGTACGCTTTATGTTATTACTATCCATTCTCTCTCTCTCTCTCTCTCTCTCTCTCTCTCTCTCTCTCTCTCTCTCTCTTCTTCAATACTACGGTGGTGGTGCCGCTGTCACTTTCTCTTCCTCCGTAGGACCCCCTTATCGGTATTCAGGTGCATTATTGCTAGAGTTCTTTGCGTTGAGCTGCCAATTGAGGTTCGAGTGCTTTCTTACCATCGTCGACTGCTCCCACTGCCTCTCTTGATGCTGATGCTACTGATGGCGTCAGTGCTCTTAGTGCCATTGGTGTTACACGGCCAAGTGCAGGAGCATGCTAGATTGCACGGCATCTATGCGGGTGCCCACCTCTGTGGTCTTCTGCCTCACATGCGGAAGGCAGATGCCTCTTTATTAGTCAGGACTCAAAGGGAAAGGCCATAGGGAAGGCGAGGATGAGGGTGGCGACGACGGAAATGCAGATTAGAAGAAGGAATAGAATGATGCAGGACGTAAAACAATCATAGAAATGCATAATAGAAAAAGAAACACCTCCTCCTCTGACGAGGTGTGCTAGGGTCTAGGTTGTCGATAGAACAAAGCGATGGAAGAGGTTAGATACCTAGTTGAGGGTTTGGGAGTGTCCTCGTTAGGGCATTTTTGAGATATCAAATAACTCTAGACGGTCCTCGCGGCTTGGCTAACAAAATGGATCTTTCGTTAAAGAGGAAGCGAAAAACAGACTTAGTATTAAAGTATTTTTATAAATAAACCTAGTGTTACAGTGACTTTCTTAAATGAACCTAATATTAATAATATTCCATTTTCATAACCTTAAGAGAAATGCCATGTTTGACCTTTTCATGCCAATATGCCTGCGCCTAATTACAAAGTTAATGTTATGGATGAATACTCTAAATGCCTATTAAAGGTTAATGGGATTCAATCCTAACTCAATTCATGGGAATCATGGTTTTCATGCCTTCGTCTACATGCATAGTTGTCAAGTTGTCGCCTGGGCAGTTGCCTGACTGTCTGGTTCTTTGAACCAGTGAACCAGTTTGTGCTCAAGCCAGTGCACCAGTTTACTAAAGTAATACCCAGTCTCCCCCTCCACCCGACAAACAAAGTCGATGCCTCTTCAGCCTTCTCAATCTTGAACTGCGGCCCCCTATGAACAAAAGCCCCCACGCAGAGGTGAGCTCACCACTGTCCTCTGTAGCTCTCCGCCATCCTCCATGGGTCAATGGAGGCTTCTTCTACTGTCATCGTTCTCCACCTCTGGTAATCTCTTGTTTAAACATTTCTCCACTGGCGGATAATTTTAAGGTTTTGTTTCTTCCATCGCTCTGTTCTTTTTTTTTCCTACCAATTTCTTCTTCTAACATCTAGTAGCGATGTTTTAATCTTCTTGTAGACTTTTAACACCTCAATGTTACAAATTTGGACATCTCCAGTGCATTGGTGGTTTCTGACTAGTGGTTTCATAAATCCAGACTCTTTACCTTACTACCTAGGCAGACGCCTTCTCGCCTAGTTGTAAAAGACCCCTCAGGCGTCTTGGGTGTTTGTTGCCTTAACAACTATGTCTACATGTATTTAAATTGGTCAAGCAACGAAGGACTTATATGTTTAATGTCATTTGTGATATGAGAGGGTGCTAAAACATCCTTGTACGCTTGAAGGGATGCAAGCAAAATTAGAGGAAACTTAAATCATCAATAATCAGCCACCTGGAAATCACATAAAAAATATATACGTCATCAGATTTAGAATCAGCCACCAAACCCAGTCATAAAAATAATTCATCAAACTGAAACCGACCTCAAACCAGAGCTTACCATCTCCTTAATCAATCATAGAATAGCTACCTAAGCTTGAGGGTATATAGACATGACAAGAAAGGGTAAGAATACTAAAATTCTGTAGTCCATTAAATATGTTCACAAACTGGACATAAATCAAAGTTGACAGGTCATCCGAAGGTGAAAACAAACTTAAAACTATCAAATTTTAAGTTCCAAAATCTTTAAATCTAAAGTTCGAATATATAAAATCTCAAAATCAAACAGTCAAAATCCAATTCTAAAATCTCAAACTAAAAATCTCTGGTCTGGGATTCAAATCCAAGACTAAAAAACCTGAAATTCAAACATTCATGAGTCTGAAACTCTCGAATAGCAAAAGTGTCCAAAATCTAAACTTGATTTCGAAGCCTCCAAATCTGAAATTTGCAGTTTGGAATCTCAAATTAAAAATGTTTGAATCTGAAGCTGAGGTCCAGATCCTCAAATTTTGAAATATGGGTTAAGAACCCCAAGTTCCCAAACCCAAAACTCTTACCCGGAACTTCAAATTCCAAACTAGAAAATGAGTAAATCAAAAAATTCTAAACCTTAAAGACTTCCAAGACTATAATTTCAAATCTAATGAAACAAATTCTTGAACTCGAAGACAAAACCTTCAAATCCAAAACATAAAAACTGAAATCTGACAACACATCAAATCTCCAACTCATATTGGAATCGCAAATCAAATCTAAAAAAAGAACCAACTCTGAGAACATTGTTAAAATCCTCAATCATTCAAACCTAAATCCATAAAATTCAAACCAAAACAAATCTCAAATCTAAAAAATCTGAAAATGCATCAAAACTCAAATCCTAATAAAACCCAAACCCAAAGTCTTTATATCTGAAACTTAAAACTCATAAAAAATCCAAATCTGAAAATGCATCAAATCCCAAATTCAAACTGAAAAAAATATTAAAAAGCACATCAAATCAGGAAAGACAACATGTCAAGAAAGATAAAAATCAAAACATCCCAAACGGGAGAGGCATCAAGCAGAACCCAAAAGAAATTGAAATTCAAAACAAATTCCAAAGATGAAAGACATTAAGTCTTGACATAAATAAACAACCAATTCAAAATAAACTAAAATAAAAAAAACCTTAACCAAATTCAAAACAAACCCCAAAGTTAAAAGATCCCAAGTTTTAATTAAATCAAATCCAAATAAAACACATTTCAAACAAAATCCTAATCAGACTCAAATCAAATCCTTAAATTATAAGACATTAGGTTTGATGAAATAAATAAATCAAATCACTAAATGAACTTTAATCAACTCATATTAAATTCAAAACAATTTTAGAGATAAAAGATACTAAGTCATGCTTCAAAACTCTTAAATGAAACCCAAATCAAACCAATAAAGCAAAAGAAATTGCTTGGTTTGCATCCCAAACAAGCTCATGGGGTCGTTGATCTCAAACAAACGCATATTTTTGTGGATGCATGTCTTTTATTCACGAATTGTTGTAGTGGATAATCAAAGATATTCGAGTATTTGCTCGACGTAATTTGCATGGGTACTTCGCAAGTCTAATGGGAAAAGGTCAAAATAAAAGTTTTCAAAGAATCTAACAACCTCAATACATAATTTATGTATCATAAATTAGCTAATACTCTTATGGAGTATCACATATTTTTCAAAGTTGTTAAAGCTAAACCAAAATCAAAATTCTTTTCCAAAAAGGAAATCCATGAACCTTTGATTTTAAAATTTTTGACGTTACATTAATATTCAACTCAATTTAATAATAACAAACGTGATGATAACAGAAGAGTTGCTAGTTATAAACTGAATTTTATCTAAGTATCGACTCATTCATAGGTTGAATCAATTGCATTTAACGAAACACATAACCCCAACTCTAGGTTGTACAACTTAAGAGGGTTTAGCAGTTGAATGTCTAGCCTTTGATCTTCTTAACATCTTCCTTTTCTCCGCATCTTCTTTTTGAGAAATTTTGATTTTATGCATTACTATTTTCATCTGTCCATCATCTTCATCATCTAAACAAGGTGAACTAATTCCCTTACTCATCTTGGCCATTAAACTGGTATCTCTACATCTTAGTAGTTCAACATGTAAGTCTTTTTGCTACTCAATTCTTATTTTATTCTTAGATGGTCATTCTGTTAAGTACACTCATCTCATCACTTAGTTCTGCAGGGACTTTATCACACTTATTTACATTTATCTGATCCCACCAATATGTTATATAAGGCAAAAAACATCTTCATTTATTTATTTTCTAGTCCACATACATTGCACCTTTTTTGCTACATTCACCATAAATCTATGATCTCATCCAACATCATGGGATCCAACATCACCATGTTCTTAATCAACAAGTTCCTACACCCATGTATGTTAAATAAAATATTAATGATGAATTTATGTAAATGCGATCCAGATGTAGATTCGGACTAAATCCAAACTAGAACTAGCAAATTTGGCTATGGATCATCAACTAGATCCAGGCTGGATTCAACCAATCATGATTGAAAATAGGCCGACATTAGTTGTAGACATTATATATCAGGCTGCTGCTGCCTTAAATGCAGTGATGGACATCAAAGCATGTTTTTGATGCTTCAACAACTGCCTAAATGTGGCAGCGGTGCTTCAAAAATTGCCAAAAACCGGTGGTGGTGGTTGCAGTTCTGGCAGAGGAATAGGAACTTGATGTCCTCGGTGGCAGCAATGGCTTTCTCCGGTGGCGGCGGCTTCTCCAGTAGCAGAGGGTAGATCTGGCGGCATCTTCTCCGACAGCAGAGGGTAGATCTGGCGGCGTCTTCTCCGGCAATGGGAGTGCATCGGGCATAAGGTTGAGGGAGGGAGGAAGAGAGTAGTTGTGAAGTTTCGAGTCTCCACCCAATTCCCCTGGGAATCAGAACCGGATTTCTTATTTTTCCCATCAGAATTGCCTCCCCCCTTCTAATCAGCTATTGTTGATTAAATCCCAGAATTAGGAGATTTCAATTTGGATCGGCTGATTCTATGAACCATGCATCTTGGGCAAATCAGCAGATTTCGATTTGGATCGTCTGATTCCATGAACCATGCATCCCAGGTACACAACCCTACCCAATCAAATGTCCCGGGCACATTTCTTGATCCCAGGTTCACCCTGGCTTAACATTCCATGGGAACATTACCACTCATCCCGGGCACATTGCCTGATGTTAGTTTTCGTCAACCTCATGGCTTGGGCACTCTGCCCAACCTTAGGTTTAGAGTAATAGAACAAAATGCCATAGACACAGTTGTCATCTTTTAGGTTATTGTTGGCACCTAAAAATGTCACAGCACCAAAGATGACAAGTTTCAAACGAAATACATTGAATAAAACCGAACAGGAAAATTGGATCCATTTTTCATTGCATTTAGGGCCAATGGGCCAAATAAGCCCAATAAGCCTTATTGGATCCGACCGACCAAATGTTGGCCCAATAACGATCAAACACTAGCAGAAGGTCCACTTGACTTCCAAATGAACAATGCCAGAGTCGGATCAGAAATCCAACCCATATTCAGAAAGTTATGGGGAAAACACTGAAAGCCAAATTTCAGGTGGCTTTATCGGGGGCATATTGGGCCCAAAAGACAAAACAAGTGAGTTCATGGGACTGTACCAGTCGAGACCTTCGCAACGGTACCCCAATTGTCATAATCCGGTTTCGATAGGACCCCGAACGGTAAAATGGTGTCTTTCACCCTTGTTAGGTTTGGACAATTCGGGAGTAACATTGAAGTCGGATCAGAAATCCGCCTAACTCCATCTAGAGTAACATTGAAGTCGGATCAGAAATCCGACTCATATCTAGATAGAGATGGGCAAAATAGTGAAAACGAACTTTTGGACAATTTTTGTGGGGCTTAATGAGCCCAAATGACCAAGCCAGTGGGCCCGCGGTGTTGTCTCAATCACAAGCTTTGCAACGGTACTTTGAATGCCGGAATCCGACTCTAGGCAGAAAAATGACCGCTTTGCCCCTAATGGGCCTAGACAAATCCAAGCAAGCCCATTAACAACCGGCGCCATCAAAATGTCTGCCCGGCATCAAGAAGAACAATGTCGAAATCGGATCATCAATCCGATTTATATCCGGGAAGTTATGGATGAAATTCAAAAATTTGCGGAGTCGGCACATACTTCGAGATAAGGGCAATTTTGTCCAACCCGCTCGCAGATAGCATTGTTTGCGGTGAAGACCAAAGTTCTGGTGCATATTTATTTAATTGCATTTTAAGTGCAATTTTCGAAATTTTTGAAGGCCAAGATCGTACCGATCGGAAATTCTGTCAAATCGATGATCTTCGGACAATTGGAGGGTCATTAACCGTAGATCTGATGGTACACAAGATCAACGGCTATCAGGGCATCTTCTGGATTTTTCTCGCTATTTTTTGAGCTTAATTAAATTAATTCCGACCGGAATTAATGTAAACCATTGGATCGAGAACATCCTGATGAGGATTAGGTCAAAAGCAATTTGAAAAGACCAGCCGCCACCCTTCCCTCCTATCAGCGCGCCAAGCTCCTTCCCCCGGTTTCCTCCTGTGATTTAGGAGAACAAATATCCTAACTCTGATGGCATTAAAGAAAAAATAAGGAAATAAGAGGGAAAGGAAGGTGGCGGCTAGTAAAAAAAAAAGAAGAACCGCCAAAACAGGCAGGGCCACGCGCAGGCTATCCCGGATGCTTCTCTCGGCAGAAAATCAGGAGGGAAATCAGGGATTTCTCTCTCAAAATAAAGGACATTCGGATATTCATCTAAAGGAAGAGACCGTAGCCGGGGGGGCGACCGTTCGGCAGCGAGCAAAAGAGAGGAGAGGAGAAGGGCAACGCCCCCTGGACGGTCTATTGGTCTTGCTGCACGCCTGCCAAGGAGAAGGCAGATCCCACGCTCAGCGGTCGACCAACAGAAAGAGGGGGAGAGCATAGCATCCACGCTGTGCCATTCCTCGCCCACAGCAAAGGAGAAAGGCAGGAGGAGCAGCCGCGGCAACATCCTCCACCTGTAGCCCACGTCCACTGCAACAAAAGAAGGAGGTCCAGCGGCTTCACTTGCTGCTGCCAGTGCAAAGAGAAGAAGAAGAAAAGAAAGCAGAGGAAAGGTAAAACACCATGTAGTCATTCAAGTTCTTCCCTTCTCTTCCTCTCCCCCTTTCATCGGCCTCACCTTCAGATCAACCCTCAGTCTGCTCTAAAAGCCTCAATACACCCTTGTTCGGGCCCCACACTAATCTCTCAAACGGCATGATCCAAAACCTCTTTAAGTCCCCTTGTCTGGCTACCCGTATAATCATTAGAATAATCCCTTTATGATCCCTCTACATATCATGTGCGCACAGCCTTTGCTGCCCTCCTCCACCCAAAAGAAAAATCAGCAGCATCTCCCTTGTCCTACCTTGCTAGGGGAATGAGAAGAGGGTCGACATTCGGACCCCTTGCCCACAGGATGGGTTGAGGAACTCCTCGAATGGGCCCCCGTTCTCTATCCCTTAGTGAGCTCTTGTCCCTATTCAAAAAAAATCTGATACAGCCCCTCGCAGCTCCACTGCAGTCCCTCAGTCAGGACACCCAAAATCCTTCTATCTGCCCTCTGATCAGGACCCTTAAACATGTCCGAAATCAGACCTTTTGCCTCTCTAAATGGCCCTTGTTCAGACCCCTAAAGAGGGCTGAAATCAAATCACATGTTCGACCCACTTGCTGTCACCCTTGAACAGTCCATGCGGCCCCCCAACTGTCACTTGGTTGATTAAGAAAAATCAGCAGCGTCTCCCTTGTCCTACCTTGCTTGGGGGATGAGAAGAGGGTCGACATTCAGACCCCTTGCCCACAGGATGGGTTGAGGAACCCCCCGAATGGGCCCCCGTTCTCTACCCCTTAGTGAGCTCTTGTCCCTATTCAAAAATAAAAAAATTTTGAAACAGCCCCCTCGCAGCCCCACAAAGCAGCCTCCTGGGTGGCCTAATTCAGGTCCTGAATCTGTCCCACAGCAGCCCTTGAAACCGGCTTCTAATTCAGCCCATTTCAGCCTGGCATAACAACCCAAAACAGGTGCTGGACCGGTCCCAAAACAGGTCCTAGACCGATGTCAAAACAGGTGCCGGTCCGGTGCAAAAGCAGCAGCTGGCTCGGTGCAAGACAGGTGCCGGTCCAACCCCAAAACAGGTGCTGATGTGGTTAGAGGATAAACCTCGGTGCGGTGCTACAAACAGGTCCTTGTGAGGACCGGGTTGGGGGCGACGGTCCGGCCCCCTTGGCCCGCAAGACGGGTCAAGGGCTGAAAGGGCGGCCCTCAATTCTGGTTCAAACGAGGTGCAACACAGGCCGCCAGGGCCCAAGGAGAAGAAAGTGGGCTAATTGGGCCAAGAAGACATGGAGCCGGCCTTATTGGGCCATGAGACATGCAGATGGCCCATTGGGCCTTGTATCAAAAATGCACTTAAATAAATTCTAAAAGGCGAAAGCAAAATTAAATAAGGAGTTAGCACCACATCGTGGGCACTCCACAATTGGGCGCCTAATCCGGACGAGCTTCCGGTACGTTGACCCGGGCGTAGGCATGGGACACGCTCCCACTGCAGACGGACCCTTCCCACTATGTGGAAAAGTTGAAAGACTCAACCATGTAGGACGGGTAAATTCCATTTATCGAGAATGGGCCGACATACCGTTGTAATGTCGAATTTTATTCTCGATATTATGGGAATTGCCTAAGGGAAGGACATGACCAAAGTTCAGATTTTTATGCATCCAATGTGAACCGACATGATGTACCTCGACATGGGATGAAATGAAATGACATTCAAGTACTGAAGTGGACCATTGCAAACCGGGCATCGATGCTAGCCCGATGGGCCGGATGAGATGCGGACCGAACATAAATAAAAAAGATAAAACAAATCTTAAAATACCTCAAAACAGGTCATTAAATCTGAAAAATGAAAGAAAAATCAGATTTCTAATAATCTGGAAAATTCCAATTAAAATCATTTAATGTAATAGAAACTCACTTCTTAATCAATTGAAAATTAAATAATCCACAACAATCAAACAAATCACATTGAAAATACTAATAATCAGTCATAAAACAAAAAAACAGATAATTAACAATCTGAAATTTAAAATTGATCAAATTAAATCAAAACTTCAAAACACCTAAAACACACCGAACTTATTCAAACCGACACCAAAAGATCAACCGACATAAGAAAACAACAAAAATATCTTAAATCAAATTAAATAAGTCAAATTGTTTAAAACATCAAATTCCATTAAATTCCAAACTCAAACAAAAATAATTTCAACCAATTAAAGTAAAAGCAACCAAAACCAATTCGAACCGAAATCAAAATCAAACAATTCAAAATCAACATATAAAATCAAATCTGAAAATTCACAATTTACACCACATAAAACTAATCTCAAATCAAAAAAATCAAAAATCAATTCCAAAACAAATAAAAATCAACATCCAACAAAGTTAAGACAACTTGTTCGCATCTTATCAGGTCCGAAAGGCTAGGCCCTTATGAGTTATCTTTTGTTATGTGGATGTGCACGTTCTCTCAAACTAGTTTGCTATGGCGGTTAATCAAGGGCATTCAAGTAGTTGCTCGATGTAAGTTAACGTCGGATATTCGCACCATCCGACGGAGAGAGGTCAAACCATACGAAAATCATTTTTTTAAAAAGAAAAAGAAATATGAGGTTCTCACAGTTATCTTATTCTCAACTTGTTGCTTTGATAGTCATTCACCATGCAACTTCTCCATCTCTCACTCTCTCCCTGCCCCATCACCACCAGGAGCCACCTTCACCATACCGGGCATTGGCATCTGTTGCTTCAACAGAGGGTGTTTTTTTTTTTCTTTTAGGGAGATATCTGTGTTTTCTTATTTACTTTTTAGTTTTCTTTTCCTCTTTTGATTTTGTTTTTGCTTTTTAGTTATATTATTTTGATGTAACTGGGTGGGAAAGGATGAAGATATTGTTAAATGTATATGCCGTATTCGCAAGTCATTATAACCAATGTGGGAAGGATCAGAAGTCAGAAGTGGATCGATCCACTCTCAACCAATCTGGAACCTTTCTGGGTCTGGTCTGGTCCCATCTAGACCCTAACTGGATCACTAGATCCATTTTAAAAAACAGTTTTTTTGTATAAAAAATAAAAATAGCAAAAAAGATGTTGTCATTAGAGTTGAGATGTTATATTTGGACCTCTTGTTTATGATACACATTAAAATTTAAAATATTACTTTTTGGGTCACTTTTACATTTTATAGAAAAATAAAATTTATTTAGTTTGTTGATTTTAATTTTTTATTTGTAGATAAAGAAAATAGTACTTAATTATATATTTTTAATTGATTATATATATGTTTATTTTGGGCTTTTTACATTAATCCTTGAAATGTTTCTCAAGTCAAAATATATTTTTATAATTTTTAAATTGTTTCCGAATCCCTTAAATATTGTTCTATTCTAAAATTAATGATATGTCAATATATTAGTCAAACTATGAATTAACTAAACTGAACCATAAATCAAATGACTGACTGAGGGTACTGGTTCACTAGGTCTTAGGTGTTGTCTTTACGTTTCTGCCATCTTAGTGAATGTTTTAAGTTGCTTTGAGTCATTTTCTTTAAAATTCTATCTTTAGGAGGACATTCATATAAGTAGTCTTTTGCTGGCTTTTTTGTATTTTGACACCTCTATAAGAGAGAGCCCTTCTTGTATGTTAATGAGATGCACAGTTGAGTTTTGGAAGAAGCTATCAGCTTGGTTCTCTTGGTAGAGGGATGCTGCCCCAGTAGGATCCTCACCCCTTCTTTGATGGAGGTCTCCTTCTCCACCTTTGTCAAGAGGCTGGCTTCGATTCACCTCCGATAGTTGGTCAGCTCCCATTTCTTCCTCCCCTCGCCAAATCCACTGCCGTGTGTTCTCCCTTTACCTTCTCCCTCAGGTCCCTAATTTTCAGTTACAATATCGCCTTCATCACCTACATTAAGGAGCGAATGCCACCGGCTTTGGAGCCCTATTCGGCAATCCCCGGGTCCCTCTGAGCCTCTTGTCCATCGTATGACCACGGCGTTAATGATTGTCATCAACGCAGATCATCCCCACATACGTAGGGCTGTCAAATCATACGGGCTGGCCCGGCAGCCCGTCCAGCAGCCCATCCAGCAGTCCGTCCAAACTCTCTAAAATATTAAACGGGTTTAACATAATTATTACTCTCCAAGTTATATCAGTTAGCGGGCTGGCCCATTGGCCCGTTTGAAAGCCCGCCATGGACATTCTCTGAGTGTAAAATGTTTGCGGGTCAGATCGGCTGGCTCCGGTTCGGCAGCAGGATATCGGGTGGGCGGCGGCGAGCGGGCCCGGCCTACCGGACACGACCCGTTTGCTTCAAACATCGCCGACGTCCGGCGGAGGTGTGGTCGGTTAAAATTAATCGCCGCCGACGTTACTCATTACCTTTTCGGAGTTTATCTAAATTACATCCTTATCTAGCAATTAAAGTACAAAGAAAAAGATCCAATCTTTTTCAAGGCGGTTCTACTCCGTTGGCGCATTGCACCCCCGGGTGAGAACCATAGCATAAATAAAAATATTTGTTCCGCTCCCTTTAAGATTAATTAAGTTTTGATAATATATAAAATTATATATTTAAAAATATAATTAACTATTTTATATCATATATTAACATGCTAAATTAACGTTAATAAATATATAATAAAATTTTATTTTTATTTTTATATATTTGTATATTATTAAATATATTAGTAGAATAAATTTTAATTACCATTTCGAAGTAAATATTAGAATATTCATTTCAAATTTAAAAATTATTTGACTTATAATATCTAATCTATATTCGTATCTAACTCGAACCGAATACGAATATATCATATCTGCTCCCCTTACAGGCTATGGCGAGGGACAGGTGAAAATTTGTGAAGTACAGTCCACATGATTTTATCCGAAATTATTTTATTTTATTTTTATTTTTGGATCAGAATGATGAATTTTTAAAAGGAGATGAATAGACTGTTATATTATCTTCTATCTTAATTTTAAAAGCCAGCGAAAGATGAATTATGTAGATTGTAAGATACTACAAAATTTAAATTTTAAAAGTGAAAACTGATTTGAAGGATATTTTATTATTTTTTCTCCTTATGTGATCTCAACCAGATTAATTAACAATTTAAAAATTATAATTTATAATTACCTCGACCAGTGATTAGGTCTAGTTTCTTATAATTTTTAAAAATTAAAATAAAATCTCCATTATCATACACCTCATTAATCTTATCTGGGATATTATCTTGATACCAACCAATAGAGAAACAATAAAGAATTAATTAAAATATTTTATACTTATTATAATTATTTTATCTCGATGTGAAACTAGTCATAAGGACCATGAATTTCACACTGCGAGGTTCATTGGGCCCGTTTCTTTCATGCCATGACGGGCTTTCATGAAAGTGTAAAACGTTTTCTATTTACTTTTTATGTTTGGCCCATTGGGCCGTAAATAGGCTTTTGTGACCCATTGGGCTTAAGCCCATTTAGATCGATTACGTTTAAATTGGGTTGAGCTTGGGTTGTTCACATACCGGCCCAAACCCGTCCACTTGACACCCCTGCACGTACGTCGTCACTACTTGGGCCACCTCGACTCGACTAGCATCCTTTCTAGCAACATTGCATTCTCTGATGTTGACGGCATTCGCGGCCCCCTCTAGCGATTCCCTAAAGAGTTCGGATCGCCTCAGGACCCCTCCTGAGGCGAGCCTCTCAGTCGCCAACCACGTGAGGACACGTTTTGTCTGGATAAATGCACCAGACAGTTGTCGAACGGTAGCCAACCCGTTAACGGTGTCGTTTCTCACGCCTGTTATCCTTCCGTGGCCTCATCATTAATGATGATGTGATTAAAAAATTCAATGTAAAGTAGCGCGCGCTGTCTCATCGTTTGAACTACTTTTTCCTTCTTGACTACCCTGGCAGGTGACAGCTCTATTTCTGAATAAATTTTATTTATTTTTTATATGATAGTAGCTACGTTTCCTTTCTTAGTAAAAGAGGATTTAATGAAGAAAATCAAACTATATGCATGACTGAGCTTATTTAGGAATTAAATATTATTATTTTAAAATCACTATTTAATATCATATTTTTAAATAAATAAAATGGTTAGACATAGATAACATAATTTTATCTCGGCACTCTTTGCAAAAGAGAAAATTACATTCTATCTGATTTTTTTCATAAAATATGTCTGCAGTTGTTTATTTTCACCCATACGAAATATCTAATATGTCTACTGATTAGGTCAATATAAATATATATCTAATATATCAAATAAGTCATAATTAATATAACATATAAATTGATAAATTGATAAAAATAAAGTTTTAAAATATTATATCAAAATTTACTAATTATATATGAATTATTAATAAATTTTTGAATAAAAATTAATATTTAATATTAACCCTTTACATAGCCCTCTCAACCCATTTTTCAGAAGTTACTAACCCTCTCCATATGTTACTAACCCTTTACATAGCCCCTTGAACCCATTTTTCGGAAGTTACTAACCCTCTCTATATGTTATTAACCCTTCACATGGCCCCCTGAACCCATTTTTGAGAGATTACTAACCCTCTCCATATGTTACTAACATTTTTACATAGTCCCTGAACCCATTTTTCGGAAGTTACTAACCCTCTCCATATGTTACTAACCCTTTACATGGCCGCCTGAACCCATTTTTCACAGGTTACTAACCCTCTCCATATGTTACTAACCCTTTACATAATCCCCAGAACCCATTTTTCGGAAGTTACTAACCCTCTCCATATGTTACTAACCCTTTACATGGCCCCCTGAACCCATTTTTGAGAGATTACTAACCCTCTTCATATGTTACTAACCCTTTACATGGCCCCCTGAACCCATTTTTCGGAAGTTACTAACCCTCTACATATGTTACTAACCCTTTACATGGCCGCATGAACCCATTTTTCACAGGTTACTAACCCTCTCCATATGTTACTAACCCTTTACATAGCCCCCATAACCCATTTTTCGGAAGTTACTAACCCTCTACATATGTTACTAACCTTTTACATGGCCCCTTGAACCCATTTTTGAGAGGTTACTAACCCTCTCCATATGTTACTAACCCTTTACATAGTCCCCTGAACCCATTTTTCGGAAGTTATAAACCCTCTCCATATGTTACTAACCCTTTACATTGCCGCCTGAACCCATTTTTCACAGGTTACTAACCCTCTACATATATTACTAACCCTTTACATAGCCCCCAGAACCCATTTTTCGGAAGTTACTAACCCTCTCCATATGTTACTAACCCTTTACATAGCCCCCTGAACCAATTTTTTGAAAGTTACTAACCCTCTCTATATGTTACTAACCCTTTACATGGCCCCCTTAACCCATTTTTCCGAAGTTACCAACCCTCTCCATATGTTAGTAACCCCGGACAAATAGGTTCAGAGTGCCATGTAAAGGGTTAGTAACATATGGAGAGGGTTAGTAACTTCTGAAAAATGGGTTCAAGGTGCGATGTAAAGGGTTAGTAACGTAAGGAGAGGGTTAGTAACTTCCGAAAAATGAGTTAATGGGTCCATGTAAAGGGTTGGTAACATATGGAGAGGGTTAGTAACCTCTCAAAAATGGGTTCAGGGGGCCATGTAAAGGGTTAGTAACAAATGGAGAGGGTTAGTAACTTCCAAAAAATGGGTTCAAGGGGCTATGTAAAGGGTTAGTAACATATGTAGAGGGTTAGTAACCTGTGAAAAATGGGTTCAGGCGGCCATGTAAAGGGTTAGTAACATTTGGAGAGGGTTAGTAACTTCCGAAAAATGGGTTCAGGGGGATATGTAAAGGGTTAGTAACATATGGAGAGGGTTAGTAACCTCTCAAAAATAGGTTCAGGGGGCCATGTAAAAGGTTAGTAACATATGTAGAGGGTTAGTAACTTCCGAAAAATGGGTTCTGCGGCTATGTAAAGGGTTAGTAACATGTGGAGAGGGTTAGTAACCTGTGAAAAATGGGTTCATGCGACCATGTAAAGGGTTAGTAACATATGGAGAGGGTTAGTAACCTGTGAAAAATGGGTTCAGTGTGCCATGTAAAGGGTTAGTAACATATTGAGAGGGTTAGTAACTTCCGAAAAGTGGGTTCAAGAGGCAATGTAAAGGGTTAGTAACATATGGAGAGGGTTAGTAACTTTCGAAAAATGGGTTCAGAGGGCTATGTAAAGGGTTAGTAACATATGGAGAGGGTTACTAACTTTCGAAAAATGGGTTCAAGAGGCAATGTAAAGGGTTAGTAACATATAGAGATGGTTAGTAACTTTTGAAAAATGGATTCAGAGGGCAATGTAAAGGGTTAGTAACATATGGAGAGGGTTAGTAACTTCCGAAAAATGGGTTCTGGGGGCTATGTAAAGGGTTAGTAACATATGGAGAGGGTTAGTAACCTGTGAAAAATGGGTTCAGGCGGCCATGTAAAGGGTTAGTAACATATGGAGAGGGTTAGTAACTTCCGAAAAATGGGTTCAGGGGGCTATGTAAAGGGTTAGTAACATATGGAGAGGGTTAGTAACCTCTCAAAAATGGGTTTAGGGGGCCATGTAAAGGGTTAGTAACATATGGAGAGGGTTAGTAACTTCCAAAAAAATGGGTTCTGGGGGCTATGTAATGGGTTAGTAACATATGGAGAGGGTTAGTAACCTGTGAAAAATGGGTTCAGGCGGCCATGTAAAGGGTTAGTAACATATGTAGAGAGTTAGTAACTTCCGAAAAATGGGTTCAGGGGGCCATGTAAAGGGTTAGTAACATATGAAGAGGGTTAGTAATCTCTCAAAAATGGGTTCAGGGGGCCATGTAAAGGGTTAGTAACATATGGAGAGGGTTAGTAACTTCCGAAAAATGGGTTCTGGGGACTATGTAAAGGGTTAGTAACATATGGAGAGGGTTAGTAACCTATGAAAAATGGGTTCAGACGGCCATGTAAAGGGTTAGTAACATATGGAGAGGGTTAGTAACTTCCGAAAAATGGGTTCATGGGGCTATGTAAAGGGTTAGTAACATATGGAGAGGGTTAGTAATCTCTCAAAAATGGGTTCAGGGGGCCATGTAAAGGGTTAGTAACATATGGAGAGTGTTAGTAACTTCCGAAAAATGGGTTCAGGGGACTATGTAAAGGGTTAGTAACATATGGAGAGGGTTAGTAACCTGTGAAAAATGGGTTCAGGCGGCCATGTAAAGGGTTAGTAACATATGGAGAGGGTTAGTAACTTCCGAAAAATGGGTTCAGGGACTATGTAAAATGTTAGTAACATATGGAGAGGGTTAGTAATCTCTCAAAAATGGGTTCAGGGGGCCATGTGAAGGGTTAGTAACATATGGAGAGGGTTAGTAACTTCCGAAAAATGGGTTCAGGGGACTATGTAAAAGGTTAGTAACATATGGAGAGGGTTAGTAACCTCTCAAAAATGGGTTCAGGGGGCCATGTAAAGGGTTAGTAACATATGAAGATGGTTAGTAATTTCTAAAAAATAGGTTGAGAGGGCTATGTAAAGGGTTAATATTAAATATTAATTTTGATTCAAAAATTTATTAATAATTCACATATAATTAGTAAATTTTGATTTAATATTTTAAAACTTTATTTTTATCAATTTATCAATTTATATATTATATTAATTATGACTTATTTGATATATTAGATATATATTTATATTGACCTAATCAGTAGACATATTAGATATTTCGTATGGGTGAAAATAAACAACTGCAGACATATTTTATGAAAAAAATCGAATAGAATGTAATTTTCTCTTTTGCAAAGAGTGCCTAGATAAAATTATGTTAGCTATGTCTAACTATTTTATTTATTTAAAAATATGATATTAAATGGTGATTTTAAAATAATCATATTTAATTCCTAAATAAGCTCAATCATGTATATAGTTTGATTTTCATTATTAAATCCTCTTTCACTAAGAAGGGAAACGTAGTTACTATCATATAAAAAATAAATAAAATTTATTCAAAAATAGAGTTGTCACCTGTCAGGGTAGTCAAGAAGGAAAAAGCAGTTCAAACGGTGAGACAGCGCGCGCTACTTTACATTGAATTTTTTAATCATATCATCATTAATGATGAGGCCACGGAAGGATAACAGGCGTGAGAAACGGCACCGTTAACGGGTTGGCTACCATTCGACAGCCGTCTGGTGCATTTATCTAGACAAAATGTGGCCTCATGCGGTTGGCGACTGAGAGGCTTGCCTCAGGAGGGGTCCTGAGGCGATCCAAACTCTTCCCTAAAGGGGCACCCCCCACTGAACGCATGTAAACACCCCTTTTGACTTCCCTTTGGCCTCCACTTCCACCTTCATTCCTCCCTCTCATTCAGACGACAATGAATAGACGAAGAAGGTAAAGAAGGCAGAGAGGAGTCAACAATGGTGGATTAGTTCTTGTGGGCCTACAAGACCTTCTCTCTATCTCTATTTGTCCAGATGAGCAACGGAGGCACGTGAAGGTGTCGCGGCGAGCAATTTGTCGAGAGTGATGGGGGCTTGTATCCAAAAGGTGGCCCTGTTGGCCTCTCCCAACCACCTCACCACTATACCAGAATGTTGTCGCCCACCTACTACGACCGTAAGGATGCCAATGCCCCCACCTTGCCCACTCCTTTTGTCGGGCTTTGGCTTCTTCACAAGCCTCGGGCCATCCAGGATGCCACCACAACTCCACTATTTGGATGCCCTTGGAGCTACCATGACCTTAGTCGGGTCTTGCTTCCAATCACACGTGATAGAGCCGTCTTTGTGTGGTCGGGTGCATCCACCGACTACACGAGTTGCAAGGCTCTCCCTTCACCCATTTGTCCGCATGTGAGCTTGCTACCATAAGCCAGCCATCTTATGCACGCCCTCACACACTCGCGGGTGCTCCTAGAGATGGCCATGACACCCTCGGCTGCCTTTGCACAAGCGGCCACACGACTGGCTTAATCCTTCAGCTGGTCCAACATCGGTTCAGTGGTTTAGGGACTAGTCTAGCCTGGTTCTTAACCAGTTCACCCCAGTTCGGTTCAGTTTGACTCGATTCAAGAGGTTATGGGCCCATTTCGACATGTTTAGGCTGGTTCGTGCCCATTTTAACCAATTTTAAGCACTTTTTTTCATTTTAGCATGCTTTAGTTTGTTTCAAATGTTCTAACGTCATTTTCGCATCATTTTAGCATGGTCCACCCATGCCAGCCCGCATCAGTTTGGTTTCAAAGCGAGGGTTTAGTTCATTCTTATGAATCGACTTTTTGGATGCTTCTGACATAGTGGATAAATAATGTGGAAATGTTTGTGATGCAGCATTCAAAACTCATGGATGAGTCTTCTCCCAGTAGGGGAGAATGACGGGGTACCAATTCACTAGGTCTTAGATGTCGTCTTTACATTTCTGTCATCTTAGACTTGTTTGTAAATATTTTACGTTACTTTGAGTCATTTTCTTTAAAATTCTATCCTCGGGGGGACATTCATGTAATTAGAGTCTTTTGCGGACTTCTTTTTATTGGCATCTCTATAAGAGGTAGCCCTTCTTGTATATGAATGACAATGCACGATTGAGGTTTTGGAAGAAGCCTATTTGCTTATTTCTCTTGGTAGAGGGCACTGCCCCGGTAAAATCCTCACTTCTTCCTATGATGGAGGTCTCCTTCTTTAACTCTGGTAAGAGGCTAGCCCTGATTCACCTCCGATAGTAGATTGGTTCCTGTTTCTTCCTCCCTTCGTCTAATCCGCCACTGTCGTTCTCTCTTCACCTTTTCCCTCAGGTCCCTGGTTCCCAGTTACAATATTGCCTTCATCACCTACATCTAGGCGTGAACATCACCAGCTTTGGAGCCCTGTCCGGCAATCCCAGGGCCCCTCCGAGCCTCTCGTCCACTGTATGACCACGGCGTCTATGGCCACCATTCGCATAAATCATCTCCCACCCTCGTTGCCACCACTTAAGCCAACTCGACCAGCATCCTCATGAGCGACACCACATTATCCGACATCGATGGTGTTTGCGGACCCCTTCGGCAATCCCTGGAGGGCCGCCCTCTCCTCCCACTCCTCTCCCTTGTCAGCCTCTACACCGAACATGTGAAAACACCCCTTCTAACCTCTCTTCGACCTCTACTTCCACCTTCGTTCCTTCCTCTTATCTAGACGACAAAGAATAGATGAAGAAGACGTGGGAGGCGGAGAGGAGTCAGTGATGGAGGATTAGTTCACATGGGCCTATAGGACCTTCCGTGTATCTCTGCTCGTCCGGATTAGCGATGGAGGCACGCAAAGGCATCGCAGCGAGAAATTTGTTGACGGCGATAGGGTCTCAATCTAAAAGGTTCAATGGGTCCTATTGGCCTCTCCCGACCACCTCGTCATTGTGTCAGCATGCCAGTGCCCACCTGCCCAACCAGACGAATGGGGGTGATGAAGATGGACATGCAAGGACAATGACGCCCCCACCTCGCCCTCCCCTTTTGTCAGGCAAGGGCTTCTTCATGTGCCTTGGGCCATCCAGGATGCTGCCACAATTCCTCCGTTCAGACACCGCTGGAGTTGCCACATCCTCTATCAAGTTCTACTTCCAGCTTCACACAAAGTTTATCTTTGCATGGTTGGGTGTATCCACAAACCGGCATAAGCCTAAGGGTTCTCCCTTCACATGTCCGCATACAAGCCTGCTGCCATAAGCCCGATTTCTCGCACGTGCCTTCATGCGCTCATGAGTTCTCTTAGAGATGGCCAACACCCCCAACCTTCGTTGTGTAGGTGGTCACACGACTAGCTCCATCTCTCAGCCAGTCTAGCTCTGGTTCAATGGTACGAGGACTAGTCTAGCTAGATTCTCGACCGGTTCACCCCGGTTCAAACTGGTTTGACCTAGTTTAGGAGGTTATGGGCCTGTTTTGACATGTTTAGGGTTGGGTCAGGTCTATTTTAACCAGTTTTAAGCATGTTTTCTTTCACTTTAGCATACTTTAGTTCGTTTCAAATGTTCTAATGTCATTTTCGTAGATTTTAGCACCAGCCCACCGCACAGTCCCGCATCACAAACCTACACCATATCACAACACATGTCCTTGTGGCACATATAGCATGCCTCTACTCACACCTACAACACAACACTTGTGGAACCCATGTCCATACATAGGTATGTGCATGGTTTGGTTTAGTCCAGTCTGGACCTTTTTTTTTTCAAATCGATTTGAACTACACCATGTCCTCAAACTGAACCGATTCAATTTGGTTCAATTTTAAGCCGAAAATAGATAAAATATTTAAATTAATTATTTTTTTAGATATATTCATTGATTTTTAGGTTATAAATAATCAAAATAAATATTTTATTTTAAATTTTTTATAAATAATTTTTTATTAATAGCATAATAGTTTTTATAATATTTAAATTAAATCAGTTTGAAGTGTTTGATCTAATTTAATTTGATTTTGAAGACTTCCCAACTGAACTAAACCAAAGGGGGTTCAAATTGAACCGAACATGCCGATTAGATTTGATTTAAGGATTTGAACTGTTTAATGCACACCCATACATGCATGCATCACTTGACATTGCTCACCCACATGCATCCCTCATGATAAATTGTGCAATCCCCTTGGCCCATATGCCTCCTCCTTCGGAATTTGTTGGTGTCAACGATCACCGGATTGTAATCGGTACCCGGATCAATGGGTACCAATTATGGCCAATTTTTTGGGAGGAAAACTAAACCAGAATTGGTTCGGATCGGTTATTAAAATTCTTAAAAGTCCCTAAAAATAAAAAATTTCACAGAATAAGGGCCAAGATCAGATTTCTTTGCGGTCGATTTTGGCCCCATGAGGGGGTTGTATTGGCCACCATGTCAATCTTACATGCTCGGGTCCATCGGGACCCGATAAGGTTAAGTCCGGTCATATCTAGTCTCGTCAAAATCGGCTAATTCAACTGACTCCGGCCCCAATCCAGCCCGATTCTACCAATTTTGGTTGTATCTAGCGGGAGATCTAGTTGGATTTGTATCCATCCTTCTAGATGAATTGGTTCGAAGGGGCCCAATCTGATCTCAAAATCGACCAATTCTGATCCAATCCAATTCTGCAGATTATCCCTGGGAATTTGTCGGTGTCAATGATCACCGGATTGTAAACGGTACCTGGATCAATGGGTATTGATTTTGGCCAATTTTTTGGGAGGAAAACTTATCCAGAATCGGTTCAGATCAATTCTTAAAATTCTTTAAATATCCTAAAAATAAAAAATTTTACATAATAAGGGTCTAGATCAAATTCTTTTGGGGTTGATTTTGGCCCCATAAGGGGTTGTGTTGGCTGCTGCGGCAGTCTTACCCTCCCGGGTCCATCGGGACCTAGTAAAGTTAAGTCACCCGTATCCGGTGCCGGTCATATCAAGTCTCGCTAGAATCGGCTTATTCAACCGATTCTGCCAATTTTGATTGATTCCGGTGGGAGATCCAGTTGTATTTGGATCGGTCCTTCTGGCTGAAATTGAATCAAAGGGGTCCAATCTGATCTTGAAATCGGCCGATTCCGATTCAATCTGATCCGACAGATTCTGCAATCCATGTTGGCATGGATCCCCCTCAGCTTCTCTTTGGACAACCCCATTCTGCCCTCAAATTTCAACTATGTGGTTTCTCCTTCCCGTCATCTTCAATGGTGCTGTGACCATCTAGCGACGAAGAGGTGGGGAAGGACAAAGCTGTGATGCTGGGAAAGAGGAAGAAGGGAATGAGAGTAGCCGCCATGTTGACAGCCGGGACAATCAGGAGGCACCGCATACAGCTCTGCACGGTTGTGTCCAACTGTCCAATGATGAAATGGTTGAGCTGGACAATGCCTACGATGCCGGCAAAGAATAAGAGGAAGAGAGCAGCCGTGAATACATCATAGAGAAGGATCACCGGTGGCACCGCGTAGTGTACAACTCTGTGCAGTTGCGTTGTTGACCCATCTGCATCCCCATAGCCATTCATCTTTTAATGTTCTTGTGTATCTCAGTTCATTGTTTAAGGGAGAGAGATAGGAGCACTACAAGAAAATAGGTTACTAGGGACGGCTTACAGCCGTCCCAAAAAACCAAAAAGCCGTCGCTAATAAATATTAGCGACGGCTTCAAAGCCGTCGCAAACGCGTCGCAAATAACGCCGTCGCCAATAATATTAGCGACGGCTATTGTTAAGCCGTCCCTAGTTCATTTATTGGCGACGGCTTATGAGCCGTCGCATAAGTTATTAGCAAAATGACCATTTATTGGAGACGGCTTAGACGACCGTCGCCAATAAGATTACTAGCGGCGAACGCCGTCGTGACGATAAGGAGATTGACGGCGGACGAAGTTATTTGGACGGGTTAAGCCGTCTCGAATAATCTTATTAGCGACGGCTAATCGGGCGTCGCCAATAAATGTAGTTGCGACGGCGACGTAAGCCGTCGCAAATGGCAACCGAAAACCCTATCACCGCGTTGGAAATTTACTGGTATTGCGACGGGTGTATATGTCGCGCCAAATAAAGATTATTGGCGACGCTACGGTCCCTAATATTAAAAACAGCCGTCGCAATACCGGAGAAAAACCGGGTTCCGGAATTTTCTATTGCGACGTGCGTTTTTAATATTCGGGACCGACTTTAGCCGTCCCGGAATAACTTTATTGGCGACGGCTATACACGGCCGTCGCCAATAATAAATTTACGAAAAAAAAAAATAATTTGATTGGCCGGATTGGAATAATCATACGATCAATCCGGAAAATCAATCATTCTTGAAACTTTCATAAAGATCTAAAATCGAATCTACCAATCAAAAATTGATTTATATTAATAATTTCGGTGCCGATTGCTAGTTTCAAACTCGGAACGGACACGAATTAGGATGAAACAACACACATTAACATACCAAAATGTAAATTCACCAAATTTAAATTCATATTCACATACCATATTCAAAATCACATTCATACACAAAATGTTTTGATACATATGAATAACATTCATAGAGAGTAAAAAATACATCTTCTATTCATCTTCTTCATCTTCATCTTCATCATTATCTTCACTCTCCTCGGCATCCTCGTAGTCCTCGTCGTCATCGCCATTCGTCCTCTGTTTGTTGAGGCGGAGGATGCCCCGATGTGGATGGCACATCGGGAGTCGGGAACCTTTGAGTCAAGCCTTCAATGATCGGATTGGGCGATCGAAATTATCTTGGAATGATTTAAATTTGGTTGTCCAATTGATGTTTGATGAAGTTATTTGTTCTTCATAACGTTCATTGATTTCTCCTTGCCTCGCCACGATCTCTAAGCTCTCGAACTTCTTGAGTCGAGCTAGAAGCACCTCCGCTTGACTCACCATACCAAGTGTGGCGAGTTTCACCTCGCCCACCACATCGGATCCGTCTTTGGTCGATCTCTACCAAACACGGATACGAAAGCTTCCTCCGCGGTGAGTGGAGGTACGCGATACCCCGGCATCCGAGGATTCGAATCTTGGGGATTCATCAATCCTTGCATATTTTCCTATAAATAATATGAAGGAAAATTAAAATCCCACCGTGATGAATTGTGGATTATAAAGAAAAATAGGTTATGATAATCAATAATTACCATCATAAGACGACTTTGGTCATTATCCCAAATGACTGCTCCATCGAGTTCTTCATGCGTTTGACTCATCTGGAATACCTCCGGACGACGAGTTGGATGTCGACCTTCTTTTCGTACCTTACCAAAAAATTAAAAAAAAGATAAGAGATGATTACGAATAAGAATCAACTAATATGAAATTTTAAGTTTTAACTACTTACAAAGTCTCTTTCTAACTGATGTATATTTGTTCTTCCTCTTCTGTACGGCATTGTTAATTGCCGCCTATTACCGGCATTCTTTTCACTCAATGCCTACATATATATATACAACATTAAAAAAATGCAAATGAAAAGAATAGGATCTAATTATAAGAGGAAATAAAATTTGGAGTTACTCTAGCATCATCTTGACTCCATAAATGGCACATATGATGCCATTGTTCCTCGTTACCTTGTGGGGGAATGCTGGCACGAGCGTACTCATCTGAACGTCCTGTAAAATCCTGTACACAAATATTGTTAACAAAAAATTAGTTATCTCGAATTTACATTCTAAATTATATTTTACCTTTCTTTTCAAATGATTTCTTTGTTTTCTTTGCATCTCTCCCATATGCCTTAATATCTGTGCATCCGATTGAGGATTCCGCTCAAAGGTAAAATGTTGCTGCATTAATATAAAAATGATTAAAAAGTTCACCAAAATTTAAATAAGATGAAGCTACTTGAATGTTACCTCTAAATCACGGAATATGGCATCCCGCAATGAACTCTGTTCATAACTCCTAAGTAGGAGGTAAACTCCTGTCCATGTGATCCAACGCCGGATCCTCCTACTAGAACGACGTTGTAGGGACTCATCGGGGCCAAGTGTTCGCCTGCCGTGGCCTTTCTTTGGACCTCTCCCACGTCTAGCGATGTAGCTAGTTAAGTATAAATTAAAAATTACAATTAGACAACGACGATTTTTAAAAAAAACTTTTTACTAGCATTTATTCAAATATTTACTGAAGCATGGGAAGATGGACTACTACCATCTGTAGGAGCGTCGTCGGAACCCGGTGAGAAGGAGTCCGAGATGGACTAGGCTCGCTGAGGTGCCTCCCTAATTGGCTCGGAAGCAACACCCACGGAGGTGGAAGGTCGATCCCTAGATGCTTGAGATTGACCACGGGTCCACCGCCCTCGGATGGTGTAGAATACGAGATGTCCTACGACTTTCTTGAAAATTCTCTTCATCTGTCACATAAAAATATTAGGCGCAATCCGGCTTCTAATTGTGCAATAAAAAAATTTAAGCGAATCCGAGACCCGTTAGATTCCGGTCAGGCAATCCGGCTTCGGATTGAGAAACTTGGATTTTTTGGCCAATCCGAGGCGGATTGCCCAATCCGAGACCGTTCCGGGTTCCGATGGGGCAATCCGGCCAGTTGAGAAACTTGGATTTTTTGGCCAATCCGGGGCGGATTGCCCAATCCGAGACCGTTCGGTTCCGTCGGGCAATCCGGCCAGTTGCGGACTTGGATTTTTTTGGCCAATCCGAGGCCGGATTGCCCAATCGAGACCCGTTCGGGTTCCGGTCGGGCAATCGGCGGATTGTGGGAATGGCTTTTTGGCCAATCAGGCGGATTGCCCAATCCGAGACCGTTAGGGTTCCGTCGGGCAATCGGCAGTTGAAACTTGGATTTTTGGCCAATCGAGGCGGATTGCCCAATCGAGACCGTTCCGGTTCCGATCGGGCAATCCGGCAGTTGAGAACTTGGATTTTTGGCCAATCCGAGGCGGATTGCCCAATCCGAGACCACGTTCAGGGTTCCGTCGGGCAATCCGGCCAGTTGTAGGAACAGATTTTGGCCAATCAGGCCCGGATTGCCCAATCGAGACCGTTCGGGTTCGGTCAGGGCAATCCGGCGGATAATGGAATAACAGCCAATCCGAGGCGGATTGCCCAATCCGAGACGGGTCAGGTTCCGATCGGGCAATCCGGCAGTTGAAAACTATTTTTTGGCCAATCCGAGGCGGATTGCCCAATCGAGACCCGTTCCAGGTTCCGGTCGGAAATCCGGCCCCGGATTGAGAAACTTGGATTTTTGGCCAATCCGAGCCGGATTGCCCAATCGAGCCCGTTCCGGGTTCGGTGGGCAATCCGGCAGGATTGTGGGAACTTAACTTTTTGGCCAATCCGAGGCGGATTGCCCAATCCGAGACCCGTTAAGGTTCCGTCGGGCAATCCGGCAGGATTGAGAACTTGGATTTTGGCCAATCGGGCGGATTGCCCAATCGAACCCGTTCCAGGTTCCGTGGGCAATCCGGCGGAGTTGAAACTTGGATTTTTTGGCCAATCCGAGGCGGATTGCCCAATCGAGACCGTTCGGGTTCGGTCGGGCAATCCGGCCAGTTGAAAACTTGGATTTTTGGCCAATCCGAGGCCAGATTGCCCAATCCGAGACCCGTTCAGATTCCGTCGGGCAATCCGGCAGTTGAGAAACTTGGATTTTTTTGGCAATCGAGGCCGGATTGCCCAATCAGAACCACGTTCCGGGTTCGTCGGGCAATCCGGCCGGATTGTAGGACTTAACTTTTGGCCAATCGGGCGAGATTGCCCAATCCGAGACCCGTTCGGGTTCCGGTCGGGCAATCCGGCCCGGATTGAAACTTGATTTTATTGTCAGGCGGATTGCCCAATCGAGACCCGTTCAGTTCGATCGGGCAATCCGGCCCCGGATTGAGAAACGGATTTTGGCAATCGAGGCGGATTGCCCAATCCGAGACCCGTTCGGGTTCCGGTCGGGCAATCCGGCCAGTTGTGGAACTTGGATTTTTTGGCCAATCCGGCGGATTGCCCAATCCGAAGACGTTCGAGTTCCGGTCAGGGCAATCCGGCCAGTTGTGGGAATTGGCTTTTTTGGCCAATCAGGCGGATTGCCCAATCCGAGACCGTTCCGGGTTCGATCGGGCAATCCGGCTTCGGATTGAAACTTGGATTTTTGGCCAATCCGAGGCGGATTGCCCAATCCGAGACCCGTTCCCGGGTTCCCGTCGGGCAATCCGGCGGATTGTAGGACTGATTTTGGCCAATCAGGCCGGATTGCCCAATCCGAGACCCGTTCGGGTTCGATCGGGCAATCCGGCTTCGGATTGTGGACTTAGCTTTTTGGCCAATTCTTCGGATTAACTTTCTATTTGTATAATTTGAGTTTCTTGAAGTTGTACATCTTCGTCGATTACTCCAAATGTTATAGCACGTTAATAAGTTGTTCTTGATACGGTTCGTTTTCATCTTCACTTTCATTTCCGGAAAGGTTGTAATAGTTACGAGGTAGTGATCGTCTTGGTAACACCCATCCCTTATTAGAGTTATCATTTACATAAAAAACTTGTTCCACTTGGCTTGCTAGTGCGAAACGGTTCATCCGTTCTAATCTTCTCTGTGTGTTTAATGATATAAAACCATATTCATTAACCTTAAAACCTCGATCATTATCATGTACATCCCACCATTCACATTCAAAAAAGTGTTAAACGGCTATTCCGATCGAACGATATCTCAATTATATCTAATATTCGTCCATAATAACCGTCACATGCAGTTGAAGATGGTCATTTACAATAACACCACTTAGTTGAGTTGATTTGGTTGAATCGGATTCCAATGTTAGAAATCTAAATCCATTACATATATAACCGTTTAATGACGAGGCAAATCTCGACGGATGAGTGATAAAATCTCTAGCTCCTTGGTATATCTAGAAGAACCTATATTTCTTAACTCTTGAATGTGTGTTACGAACCACACGAAGAAGTTTTCTTCCGTAGTTGGTCTATTTTTAAGAGCATCACTATGAGATTGACGAAAATAATCGATGTCATCAACTTGATTTAACACGTATGCATGTATTAGCATTTGTTCTCTTTCCGTCAAAATTTTAGTGCTGCACTTTGCATCTCAGGGCGACCAATTGGTTTGAATATTGAACTATCATCCGTATCAACTTCTTCGAACCACCGTCATAGTTCCGATCTCTACTATATTCACTCGTATCACGCATATATGTTGAAATAAGCTGGGTACACTCCTCAACCAAGTAGCCTACAGGGCAATAGAACCTTCAACTCTCGCCTTGTTGCCCACATAATCTTTGAGCCTCTTTAAATATCTTTCAATTGGATACATCCATCGGTATTGAGCGGTCCAGGACATTCTTGCCTCATAAGCCAAATGCACAACTAGGTGAATCATTACATCAAAGAATGATGGTGGAAAAATTTGTTCCAACTTGCCTGATATTCTTGCAATTTTTGTCTCCCAATCTCTCAAAATGTTCTTAATTCGAAACCTTAGCGCGAGATGATCTTAAAATACGGCATAACTCTACAATAGGACTCAGTACATCCTTCGGCACATTTCCTTGAAATGCCAAAGGAATAATTATTTGCATCATCACATGACAATCATGACTTTTTAAACCACTAATTGTTCGGACACTTAAATCTACACATCTACTAAAATTCGACGAATAACCATCCGGCACTCGAACATTCTTAATGAATTCAAGTATTCTAGACTTTTGATCGTTGCTAAGTTTATAAATTGCATCTGGAAACTTTGATGAACCCTCGTACGGATGTAACTCGGGACGAATATTTAAATCTACTAAATCTTTAGTGAGTTCAAATTGTCCTTGTCGATTCCTGATAGGTTAAACATCTCTAATATATTGTCGCACACATTCTTCTCAATATGCATGACATCCAAATGGTGCCGAATGATAAGAGATGACCAATATGGGAGTTTCTCAAAAAATATACTCTTCTTCTTCCAATTTTTATTCTTTGACAAATTTTTCCTTAAGTTCTCTAAATCTTTCTTAAACGGTTTTCCGAACCTAATAGTGTCCATCTCCTTTTGTTGCCTCCATAGGTCATATCCCGTAAGTATCTTTGGTGCTCCCTTCACACATCGTCGACCATCAAAAAGATGCTTATCTTGGTTCTTTCTCCACCGATGTGCTACGGTAGGCAGAAGACGATGACCAAGGTAGCATTGTTTTCGACTATGGGTAAGTCGAATGGTATGTGTTTCTTCGTTACATATAGGACACGCCAATTTTCCTTTAGTACTCCATCCGGATAAATTTGCATATCCCGGGAAATCATTTATCGTACTAAAAAGTAGGACTTTCATTATGAAAATCTCTTTCTTTTCGGCGTCATAAGTCTTCAATCCAATCTCCCACAAATCTTTTAGCTCTTCCACCAATGATAGTTGTAAGAATACATCAATATCATTTCCGGGAGCTCTCGGACCGGGTATTAATAATGATATCATTGTGTATGTGGCTTTCATACACATCCACGGTGGTAAGTTGTACACCATTGTAACAACGAGGCCACACACTATATTTTGAAGACATTTGACGAATGGATTAAAGCCATACGAAGCCAATCAATCCGAATGTTGCGTTTCTCTAACGCAAGTCTGGATAAAGTTCATCCACCCTTTTCCAAGCGGGAGAATCGGCGGGATGACGCATTTCACCTCTCAATTGATATGATCGTGATTTGGTGTGCCATGTCATCCACTTAGCCGTATTGGATGATATGAATAAGCTGCAACCTAACTCCTAATGGAAAATAATGTAAAACTTTTTGTGCTATTTTTTTATTTTGATTTTTAGGATCATTTTTATATCTGGAGGTGTTACAATATGGACAAACATTTTTATCTTTATTCTCTTTCCAAAATAGAATACAATCATTTTTACATGCATGAATTTTCTCGTAAGTAAGTCCCGATTCCTTAACTAATTTCTTAAGCTCATACCAATTATCGGGAACACATGCCCCATTAGGTAAGACTTCCTTAAATAAAGATAATATCATATCCATACATTTTCTAGTGAGACCATTAATGGACTTAAGTTGAATCAACTTTAATATAAATTTTAATTTAGATACATTTTTAACACCTTCATATAGAGGTGTTTGAAATCTTTTAATAATTTAGAATATTGAAAATTATCTTCATTGTGTTCTTCCTCATTATGTCGAATAGAAGATTCGTTATTTTGAATATCTTGTAACATTTCCATTACCTCATCATCTACATAATTATCTTGTGGTTCATTTAAAATTGAAATGTCCTCATTTATCATATTGACTTCAATTTCACCATGGCATATCCATTTTGATAATTTAACCATATACCATTGCATATTAGGTGTTCTTTGACAACATTTCTTTTAAAAATAAATGTATTACAACATTTTTTACAAGGACACTGTATTAGATCGTTATGTTGTCCATGTCTAAATTGTATTCTAGAATCATGAAAAGAATAGTTTAAAAATTCTTCGATTCCTTCAATATATCTAGAATCTAATCTATTAGGAATATGCATCCATGATTTGTCTAAGTTACTCATCTTAATTTGTCAAAAGATTGAAATACAATGAAGAAATGTTAATTTAATAAATAAATCAATATATAGCAGAACCTCCACCGAAAGAAGAAACTCTCAAGTGTATATCTCGATTGAAGTTTCTGAAAAGAGATAAAATGATCAAAATTAGACTTGTTGTTGAACAATAAATGTTTATACATACCAATTAAATATTTTTATCACAAACGAATAGTTAGACATGAAAACTAAGAATTGATTTGTTATATTAAGTTAAAACAGAAACAAAAAATTATACAAAATCAATAGTTAGAAGGGTCTAGCCTTCAAGGCCGCACCCTATCTTTGACCAACTCCAAACTACTATTTATGATGAGTTATCCATGTTCAATCATGCCAATAAATTCAAATAATACATTATAGTCTTCTAATAATATTCTAAACATATTAGTTATGTAAAATAATTATTATTACGAAATTTTAGGGTTAAATATGATTTAATGCTACCAAGCTCTAAAAATATCAGTAAAATTAAAGGGAATTTATATGCAAAGGGGCATTACCCTTGTGTATTTCTCTCAAATGCATTATGAAATATTATTCTAAGGCTCATTCCATGATTAAATAAATTATGCACCTATCTACCTTTGTTCTATCTCCTAAATAATTAAAGTGATCAAGGTGCTACATAATTGGTTTGAGGAGGTCCTAACCTATTAATTTGTTAGGGCTATTTGGCACATATATGCTTTGTGATGTATATAAACAAAATTAAAAAAAAATTCGTTTGTTGAAGATGTATACCTCAAGGAGGTTCGATTAACCCTAAGTAGGGTTTAAATCTAACACAAAGGAGGTGGCGGCGGCGGCGGCGGCGGGCCGGCGACACCCACGGCGGTGACGGAGGTGGCTCTCCCCTCGAGGTGCCCTACGCGAGGAGGGGCAGCGGCGGCGGCGGCGGCGGCGGCGGCAGCGCCGGCCACGGCGGCGGCGACCGGCGGCGGCGGCGGTCGGCGGCGGCGGCGACGGTTGAAGCGGCGGCGACCGGCGGCGGCGCGGAACCGGACGGTGAGAGAGAGAGAGAGAGCGCGGCGGGGGGAAGAAAGGAGGGCGTCGAGGTTTTTAACCCAAACTTATTGGCGACGGCTTTTAAGCCGTCGCCAATAACAAGTTACATTGGCGACGGCTTTCGCCGTCGCCGCGTAATCGACCGTTCAACGGTCACCATGGATTAGTGGCGACGGCTTGGGCGTCGCTAACGATATTATTAGGCGACGGCGTATTAGCCGTCGCCGATTTTCCGAGGTAAAAAACCCGCACGGGGCGTATTCTGGGTATGGCGACGGCATAAGCCGACGCCACTAATATTAGTAGCGACGGCGTAACAAGCCGTCGCCAGTTTTCCGAGAAAAAAAAACCCGCACGGTCGTTTTCCTGGTATTGCGACGGCTTCGACCGTCGCAAAAACCATTATTTGCGACGGCTCAATTTAGCCGTCGCTATTTACCAAATATTAGCGACGGCGTTAGTTTAGCCGTCGCTTTTATCATTATTGGCGACGGTTTAAAAAAGCCGTCGCCAATAACCCGTCGCCAATGACCCAGTTTCCTGTAGTGGAGAGAAGAGATGATGCAAAAAATAAATATTTTTGTTATTCTAATTGTTTAAGGTTAATACCGATGGTAGAAGTTAAGAGGGCTATACCATGGGGCACGGGCACTGTAACATAAATGAGTCAAGATTTAAGGGGTTTCTGAAAGAATGTAAAGAATGTAGGGACATCTTTGAATTGAACTCAGTTGTGTTGATTGATCTGTAGAAACCTTTTATTTTATATATTTTGATAATTTATAGGATATTAACTATCTTATTATTGGTGTTTATATAAATTCGGTGGTTAAGTTTCTATGATGAACATTTTATATAGTGAAAGAGAGAGAACAGCTTAGATATATTTTTTTATATTTTTATTCTAAAATAATTTTTTGTATTAACAATAAAAAAATGATTGAAAGTAACAATTTATAGAAACCTGATCAACCCAGTATTGGGCCGATCCAGCGACGATGGGTGGCACATTGCTGCTCCCGCTGGATCTGATTGGATCGGCCGATTTGGCCTTCCATGATTATGACTAAAAGTGTGTTCTGTGCTAATGTTTATGTTTTCCCTTGCATTGGTTGGTTTTGGAGACAGCGCAGTTATGCCACAACATGCACACATCCTTATCCATGTTTTTTGCTCAAGGGCATGGGGGCAGTAATGTTTCATTTTTGGCAAAATTCACTTTGAGATTCTATGATCATCTCTGTTATTATGAACCATCCCTTTTTATTTTATTAGATATTTTCATTTTTTGTTTCTGTGATGTAAATTTACTTCTCGTGCTTTGTTTTCCTTTATCTCAAATCTATATCCTTTTTCTCTACGTTTCTTTGTTTTCAGTGAAATTACAGCAGAAGGTCGTCGCATAACAAAGCTTGACCAGATTTTGTTGAATGGAAATAACATTGCTATTGTAAGTTGTAATATTATTCTGTATTTTTTTAAGATCCAGAAATGAATTCCTCTCTTCCTGATGTCTGTGCATCCTCTATTTCAAATTCATTTCATTTTCTTAGAATATAATTTTTCTGTTTATGTAAAAAATTCTGTGTTTTGCAGTCATCCTGCACAACTTTATTGTTACGTGCAATTATTTCTGTTGTCTTCTGGTTTTACCCGTTTATAGCCTTTTGATTTCCTTTTTACTGCTGAAACACCTGCTGTTTTGCTTGGATCACTCGGTCAACCTCGCTCTGGATCAGCATTGTACCAAGCTGATTTGCATGAAGTTTGAACCATGGTTTGCCAATACATATCAGATCTGCCTGTAATATCTGACATTTTTTAAAAAATGGTAACCCCCCCTCCAGGACTCCCCGCCGTAACGCCCGCCCCCGCCTTCCCCCTCTCTCTCTCTTGCCGGTTACGCCGGCCCTCTTTCCCCGCTCCTCCTCCCTGTCCCCGCTGTAATGCCCGCGCCCCCCCTCTCCAGTTTCCTCCTCCCACTCGAACTCCCGCCGGAGTCCCGCCGGGACTCCCGTTTCCCTCCGGGATACGCCGCCACCCTCCTCCTCTCCTCCCTCGTCGTCGCCGCGTTGCCTCCCCTGATCTGCCGGAAGCGACCCCCCATCTCGGTCTCTTTCTCCTTCTTTTCCAGCCGCCGCCTTCCTCTTCCCTTCCCCGGTCACCTAGCCCCACCGCCATGCCCCACGCCCACCTGCAGCCTCACCCGAGCGCCCGCGACATCACCGCGTCGCCCTGCTAGCTGCCGCGGCCGCCGCCGCGTGTCCAGCCGCCTCCACCCGCGGCCGCGTCAGCCCCGCCGCTCTGCCTGCGCCCGCATGCTGCCCAGCGCGGCAGCCGCCGCCGTGCATCCTTCCGCGGCCAGCCGCAGTCGCGGCTGCGGCCACTGACCGCCCCCCCTTTCTCCGTCACCTTGCCGGCCCGCACTATCGCCAACCGACCACGCCCTCAGCCACCTTGCGCCACCTCCACCCAGCCTCCTCCCTTGCCGTCGAGATCGTCACCGTCTAGCCCCTTCCCGCGCCGCCCGGTGCTCGTCGCCCAGTGCAGCGCCGTCACCCGCCAGCCCCACGGCCACGCCTCCCGCCACCCTGCATCGACCCCTCGGTGCGGCAGTCACCCCCTCCCTCCAGCGCCTCCCTTGCCGGCGAGAGCGTCGCCGTCCAACCCTTCTGCGCCGCCCGTGGCCGCCGCCGGAACCCCCCGCCGTCACCTCCCCTGTTCCGGCCGGAACCGCCGCGGGAGAGCCTCTCGCTATCGCCATCGCCGGCCGTCGTCTTCCTCTCGTCGTCGCCGTGGTGACCAGCCCCTCCCCCGCCCATCGCCGTCGCCGTCGAGCGCCGCCGGCCGCCTCCGCCGTCGCGAGCGCCGCCACCGCCGTCGCCGGCGCCGGCCGCGAACCGCCGCCGTGAGCCGCCCGGTCCAGCTCCGCCCGGTCCAGCCTCCCGGTTCAGCCGGTCGAACCGCCCGGTTCGACGCCGGTTCAGGATTTTTCTGATTTTCGGAATTAATAAATCCGGAAATTAGATTTGAGGCCAGAAAAATAGCAGGGAAATTCTGAAAAATCCGAAAAATTCACAGGAGCTTCCAGGTAGGTTTCTCAAGCCTGTCTATGTATTTGATCTCATTTTGATTAGAAAATATGCATGATTTAACTTATGGATCATAAGTTGACTAGTCTTAAACTTTGGACTTGTAATTATTGATTTTCACAAAATCTCTGAAATCAGAAACTTGAAATTAGTATTTTGTATATTATGGAACATGTTTAGCTTGATTATGCTTGGGTAGAAGCCTTTTCTATCAAATTTGATTCTATGAAAACCATGTAAGTGATTATATGCTAGTTTGGAACAAGAATTGAAGGTTAATTATGTGTAGACTTGAAAAACTCTTGGGTCATCAAATTATACCTTTTAGAACCTGTTTTGGTCAGATTATGATTGATTACATGAGATCTTAATTTGTTTAGTTTATGCCAAGCATGACTTAGGTTAAGTGTCTTGTACATATGTTTTAGTATGTCTAGTTCGGTTTGTCATTGCATGTGTGAGGATCATGTAAATTTTGATTAGTATGATTTCAGATTATGTATTATGTCATGCATGATATGGTTATATTCATATGGTTAAGTTTGGTATATGTTTGATTTAGAATATGTCAACCAAGTCGGTTAGTACAAGTCTTGTCTAGTTATGGTGAAATATGTTTAATTTGGTTTCAGATCATGGGCTATGCTATGCATAGTTAGTTATGTCAATTTGGTCATGATTAGTACAAGTTGTCACTGAGAACAAGTTCAATTAAGTCGGGTTATCATATGTCTTGTCAAGTTCGTTATGAATGCTATGTCTTGCATGAAAGGCTATGAAATTAGATGTTTATGTCATGTATGCATGGTATGGTCAGGCATGTCATGATATGAAATTATGTTATGAATTCTTGATATGACGTGCTATGAAGGCTTCACCAGCCTATGTTAGTAAATTGCCCCGTGGTGGTAACTTAGATGAATCCGGCCCTCCCACAGATCCCGGATTACCGCGGTTTTCCCTTAGTGTCACCACTGCCTAGGTGCACTTTGGGCTAGCTTATTATATGTTACTGCTATATATATTAGAGCTGGTGAATGCATTTTGTACATGTGAAGCAAGACGACCAATTCCTTGCTCTTTGGCTGTGTGTTCTGGAAAGGATATAAAATATGTTACATGTGTATCATGTATGGATGTTAAACCATGTCATGTTAGAAAAATCAGATTTTTCTATTTTAATTTGGTCATGTTAAGTTAAGTCTTGAGGTCATTTAGATGATATTTGTCTAGCTTGTATGGTCTTGTGTGCATTGGTCTAGAATTAATTGGCTTTGACATAATCTTTTCTTTGAAGATAATTATGTTCAGATATGGGTTGTGAGATTAATATAGAAGACATTCTATACTTTTGTATTACATCTCAATTTAGATATGTTACATATCATTGCTTGATTATATGTTATTTTACCCGATTGATGGGTGAAGGGTGTAAATCCTACGGAGTCCCCGGACTCACCCGTTGTGGGTTAAAATTTTTCAGCAGGTTTTGAAGATTTAAGAGCTTGAAGATGAGGATCAGGTGGAACCAAAGGAATCAGAGTCATTTGCACATGGAGATTCTTGGTATTCTCTACTTAGGTAGATGATCTTGGTTGTTTTTGAACAAGAGTGTGGATAGACTTAGAAGTATGATTCTATTCTCTTGTTTTGATGGATCTTAGGAAATTAATTGTTTAAGTTTGGGTTGTGGAATCCAAGTGTTGGGTTTCATCCCACTGTCACGACATTGTGTATTTCCGCTGCGTATTTGTGGTAATGTTATTTAAATTTCGGGTCGTGACACTGCCAGTTTAAGGCCAATCCATTTGTATTTTGGCTCAATCAATCTTATGCCGATATGATCCAGCCAATCTGTTATGGGGATCAACTGGATCGACCTGTTGATGAGGAGCGAGTCAGATCCGACGTACCAGAAGTTGATGATGCAGCCATTCGAGTTTTGTAATGAGGACAATTTTGTAATTAGTATGGTTTAGATTTTATTTCTACAATGTTTATATTTTCTTTTATATTTGGGGGTAATTGATGGTTAAGTCATCATTAGGATCTTTTTGATAATGCTTTATGATGTTACGATGAAATGGAAATAAAACTTTGATCTCTCTCTCTCTCCCTCATGCTTCATTCCTGACCCTGCTACTATAGGATCTCCCAATGGAACTCCAATGTCCGGCACCCTGCATCCCTTTTCCGGTAAGTTGCTCTTCACCTCTGGAAGCCATCAGTGATCTGACATTCCCCATCCACCTCCAGCAGACCCCTACAGCAACCAGAGATGCCCCGCATTCGATTCTTCTTTGTTATCATCCTCGAAAAACCCTGCATCTTTCCAGTTCTTCCACTTCGCTTGTCTTCTTGCCTCGGTCATGCATGGATCCTGAGATCCTTCCATGCCAGATTCTGTCATTCCCATTTCTTTTGGAATACCCTCTCGTCGTATGGAGTAATTTTCTGGCCTTAACATTTCCCTCGCAATCTCTTTTATTGCTCCTTTCATGCCTTGTAATGATGACGGTGTCTCTTGTCATCACGTAGCACCCTCACCATGCCAAACTTGCCTCCCAGTCTTTTGATAAGTCCTCATGGTTCCTTGTCTCCCCGATTACCCCTCCCGCACCGACCATCCTCCATCCAGCTCACCCTTGTTCCTGCAATCGCTAGAGGGTTATGATGAAAGAGAAGGATAAGAGAAAGTTTTCAGAGCTGATGCCTGGAGGCCACCTCAGGCCTATATCTTGGCTCCTCCCCGACTGCCTCTAGCCACATACGAGGAGGCCATCATCTTCACACTGTGCCATCGTTTGCACCAGCCTACCACCCTTCCCCCTTCCAGATGACGACAGGTGTGAGGTGACAAGGACACTAGGGCCCCACGCCCGACCCTTTTGTCAGGGCCTACTGACATTTTCATGAGCCCTCAATAGCACCAGGAAGCCTCCACGACTCCTCCAGAGAGTCCTTTCCATACGTGTCAGTGTGCTGCCACGAATCCCAGTCGTGAACCAACTCATGTGTTCAGAATTGAGGGCACCCTTGGGGTCTGTGTGCCCAAGCTAGCCTTCAACTTTGCAGTCCATGGGGTGTCCTACTATTCAACCCGCCCGACCAAGCCTTATCATGAGCCTTGCCACAACTAAACCACCATCGGCGGGTGGATCGACTAGGACCAACCAATCATAGTCTACTTGATTTATCACCATGGAGGTGTATGTAGGCGGCCCATATAGAGGTAGCAACCAAACAAACCAAAGCGTATAGGTTAATTGGCCCAATTTAGTCAACAAGGAGCCCAATTAATGGGGACATTGGCCCAAATCAGTTTGAGAAATTTTACCGACGTCAGAGAAAGAGGGATTTACATTAATTTCTTTAATTTTTTCATCATTTCCTATTGGGGCCACCATTGTTTTCAATTTGGGCCCAATTTCTGCTTTACGTATTGAGTTTATTGGGCTATTTGGGTAAAACTCCCTTATAGGCCCATTACGTAGGTATTTTTTAAAAAAAAATTTGGACACTTACTGTTGCACAGGCGCGTATGGGCCTTCCGTAGCCCTTTGGCGCCGCGGGCCCAATACGCTTTGGCCTTGTTTTTCTTTTTTTTCTTTTTCCATGTACAGCTCCTATTAAAGGGGAGACGGAGAGGGCTTTGGAGGCAATGAAGAAAGAGAAAGGCCATTCGATTTTCCTGCGCAAGCTCTCTCCTGTTCTAGGGTTTCTCCCGTAGCGACTGCTTGTTCCTGTAGCGTCTTCTTCTTCCCGTAGCGACTTCTACAGTAGCTCTAGCGAACGTTCCTTCTTACCGCTAGTCTACCACTGCATAGCTAGTCCTCTCATGCTCCTACCACCTGTTCGACCTTCCTCGGAGGGTTTATTTCCTACGGCGGCAACTGCTGGAAGTATATGGTGTCTGCTACCGACGTCCCTTCTTCTTCTTCTTCTATTTCAATGGTGGCGACTGCGGAATACCTTGGAGCCTTCTGCATTCAACGTTCTTCCTCCATGTCACTGGCAGCGGCTGTTCCGTAGGCGAAAATTCATCTTAGCGCAGTTTCGACGATTTGTTGGTCTATCAGCAGTGTACGCCAGTCGCTGAAATCATCCAGCTAAGTATTTGTGTGCGATCTCAGTGGTTTTCAGTTCAGTCCAGCAAGTTCGTATTATCAGTATTTTTCCAGATCTACTGCACCTCCCATCTCGACGTTGAATGTCGGCGATGTCCTGCAGACAGAACTGGTCCTGGCTGCGGTTTACCTTCATTCTTGTTGATTCCTTCTAGATCCGAGAACATCCACTTGGTGGCGTAGCCCCAGGAAGGAGATGTATCTGGAACTAGTCCATGCATTTGGTTTGTTGCGTTCTGTTTCTTGAAGTCTTCCGCACGTATGAGATTTGTTTTCGGAGAGTGAGAAAATAATGACTAGTTCGTTCAGAACAATGATGTCATTATAGTTAAGATGCTGAGATCTCATGATCTGTGATCGTTGGAACGTAGTCGGGAAGATGATGAATGACACTAAGAGATCTAGATATGATCTATTTCGGGATGAAAGTAATACTGAGTCAACTCACTAAACCGGTCCACTCCGGTGAATAGCTCTCTGGCTATATCGGTTTGAAAGGTTGAACAGAAATCTGCACTGGTCCTTGTCCAGTGCGCAGCTCTCTTTATTTGCTGCTATCTTTCAGTTGAACAGATTTCTACACTGGTCCTCTTCCAGTGAGTAGTTCTCTACATTCGTTGAATGTTTCACAGTTGGACAGTTTACTACACTGGTCCAGTCCAGTGAACAGTATTTTCCATTTATTCGCTGCGGTTTATCAAGTGGAACAGAATACTACACAGATCTTGACCTGTAGAGAGCTATTCTCTGAGTCTCCAGTGGTTGCGTGTAGCTCTTGTTGCTTCAATCTTTGGAAGGTTAATCGTACCGGATGGTGTATTGGTGACTCCTCGGAGATGCCTGCCCAAATCGGAAGTTGATTACCGGAGATGCTAGTGGTCTCTGAAATCCCTGACGCGTTCCAACGTCAATGAAGGATCAGATTTCTTTTTGAGAGTTCGTTGTTTTTTTTTTTGAATCAATTAAAAGAAGCTGCCACAGTCTGGAAATTCTCAGATGCTCGTCAACCTGGTTGAAGTCACGATCTCAACTATTTGTTTTGTTTGACCTGTTACCACCCTGCGAGGTGTGGGTCATATTTGAATGTGTAAAGCTTAAGTGAATCTAGATGTATAAGAAATCGTGACTGAAACCAGCCGAGCCGACACCCACACCCCGGTGTGGAGGTAACCTCTGGTCATAAATCCTTGTATGTTTTCTTGCTTTTCTATTATACGACTCGAAATGCCATGCTCAAATGTGCGGTTAGGATTCTAGCCCGAAAATAAACAAGTAGTTGGCGTAGAGTGAGGTTAACTTCAAATCCAACTGAAAACTATCAAAAATCGATTCCGTTAATTAGTTGACGAATTTAGATCTACTGGTTGATTTGAAAGAATTTACGTTGTTTAAAATCCTGAATATTTTCTAAAATGGAAAAAAGTTCGCTGGTCCAATTTCTAGTGCTAACAGAGGGAAGTCAATCTTGAAATAACCAACTGTTTTAAGTGAAGATTTTCTTGATAATTCTTAAAGAGTGTCTTCCCTTTAATGTCCTTCACTCTAGGTCCTTGTTAGTTCCGCATCAACTTGGTATCAGAGCCCAGTTAGAGTCTAGGACATTGCATTCATTGCATTAATTACTTTGTTTACATTTGCGTTCATATAGTTTGCATGACCACTAGGAGAGGAACATCTTACCAGGTCAACATGTCAGGGTCTAATTCTGAACCAAATTCTCTAGAAACCCACCTGGCTCAATTGATTGACCGTTTTGAACATTTTGAGGGTCTAATGAGAGGTATGACAGAGAGATTTGACCACTTTGACCAGACTATCCATGATCTTAATGAGAGGGTCACTGGGTTAGAAAATAGAGCTGGTTTAACTGAGGTTATAGGACCTAGAAATCTGAATTTTCAGGTCAGACCCGAACCACCTCGATTTCCTCAAGATCCTAGGGTTTTGAACTGTCCAGGGAGGAACCCCAATTTCTGTGAGTTTCCTCCTCAACCACCTCCCTTTTACCCACCTCCTCCTTTTAATCCTCAACCTCCAGGATATCCACAACCACCACCTCCTTTTCAACCACATTTCCAACCTCCTGAGCTCATGGGTCAGGGAATGGCCGTTAGACAAAGGAGAGAACAGGAAGCTGAAGAGAGGTGTCTTAGAAACATTAAGGTGGATGCCCCAAATTTTGAAGGCTCACTTGATCCTAAGGTCTATATGGATTGGGAGGCAGGAATGGATCACTATTTTGATTGGTATGATCTGTCTGAAGCTAGGAAAGTGAGGTTTGCAAAAATGAAACTCCTAGGACAGGCTAAGGTTCATTGGAACAACATAGAATCTTTGCTTAGGCAGAGACATCAAGAACCTATCCAAAACTGGGAGGAGATGAAAGCTAAGTTGAGAGAAAAATACCAACCATCTTCATACAGACAAATGTTGGTTGATAAATGGCAGGGTATCACCCAAGGAAACCGTAGTGCATCTACCTACATTGCAGAATTTGATGACTACCTCCTTAGGTGTGGTATCCAAGAGGATGAAATGATGACTTTATCTAGGTTCAGGAAAGGACTTAGGTCAGAACTTAGGAGAGAACTATTTAGGCAGTCTGTCACAACTCTTGACCATGCTTATGAGGTTGTCATACAATTTGAGCAGTTTGAAACTGTACAGGAACCTCCTAGGCATAAGTACATTCAGGCTCCTAATCATGATTCTCGTGGTCAAAGATTTCCTCAACCATCTCCTAGGATCCCAGATTTCACTAATCCTAGACCTTCATTTCCACCAAACAGAGGAACTCAACAGAATATTCCTCGAGATGCCTTAGTACCTATCCCTTCTCTCAAGACCCCTCAAGATTCCACTTACAAGAGAGAAGATAGGGGAAAGCAACCTACTGTTGCTGAGGGTAGCAACAGTAAAATACAATGTTTTGGTTGTGGAAAGATGGGCCACTACAAGTCTCAATGTCCTCAAAATCGTTCTTTATGCATTGAGGGGTATCCAGATGAGAATCAGGACCCAAACCTGCAACCTGTAGTGTATGAAGCTGATCTGGACTTGTTAAAAGAATTTGAGGAAGATGAGACTGACCCAAGTCAACTGGCGCCCTTAGATGAGGAGACCAGAGTTGGGGTGGTGAGGTGTACCTTCACCCAATCTGTTTCTAATGATGATTGGAGGAGAACGTCTATCTTTCATACATTCTTTAGGGCCAAAGGGAAGGTCTGTAAGCTCATAATAGATAGTGGTAGCTGCATTAATGCTATATACACTAATATCGTTTTGAAACTTGGGCTTATTCCTTCCAACCATCCTAACCCTTACAGAGTCTCTTGGGTAGATTCCACCTCCATTCCAGTACAGAGTAGATGTCTGGTTCCTATCCAACTCCCTCCCTATTCTGCCAGTATTTGGTGTGATGTGCTTCCCATGGAAGTGGGAAGTATTATTTTAGGGCGACCTTGGCTTTTCGATGTTGATGCTACCTTGCATGGTAGAACCAACATCTGTGAGTTCACTTCTGATGGAAGGCATATTATTCTCTCTCCTACCCCACCTTCTTTAACTAAGAGTTCAATTGACTCTTCCAGTTCAACTTCGCAGACAGCATCTTCCTTAAGTCCTGATGGCTCCTCTAAAAAGTTAGGAGAAAAGCTTCCTTTCCAAAAATCTGTTTCAGAAACTGAGGGCTTAACCAAATCCAAATTGGTTAAAACTCAACCAAAATCTAAAGGTTCAGAGGTTTCTTTAGCAACAATAGGAACACCTAGACTTCTACAGATCATTGGGGAACATGAATTCGAAATTGAGAGTAGAAATGGGCCTATATTTGCTGTGGTAGCTAAAGAAACTGACAACTCCCTTCCAAAAGCTGAGGTTGAATCAGAAGTCCAAGAACTTCTTCAGGACTTTGCTGATGTTTTCCCTGATGAACTTCCTACTGAACTACCTCCCATGAGAGAAGTCCAGCATGCCATAGATCTGGGACTAGGATCCACCTTACCAAATCTACCACATTATAGGATGGATCCGAAATCCCATGAGGAACTCAAGAGGCAAGTAGAGGAGTTGCTTGAGAAGGGATACATTAGGGAGAGTATGAGCCCATGTGCTGTTCCAGCATTGCTTGCTCCAAAGAAAGATGGAACATGGCGCATGTGTGTTGACAGTAGGGCGATAAATAGGATAACTGTCAAGTACCGTTTTCCTATACCTCGTTTGGATGACATGTTCGACATGTTAGCTGGGGCGGTAATTTTCTCTAAAATTGACTTGAAGAGTGGATATCACCAAGTGAGGCTTAGGCCTGGTGATGAGTGGAAGACAGCCTTCAAGACCAAAGATGGTCTCTTTGAGTGGCTTGTGATGCCATTTGGGCTTTCAAACGCCCCTAGCACCTTTATGAGGTTGATGAACCTGGTCCTTAAGCCATTTATTGGTCAGTTTGTGGTAGTTTATTTTGATGATATTCTGATATATAGCTTATCACGAACTGAACATTTAGGACATCTTAGACAGGTCTGTCAAGCCTTAAGGGAAGAAAAATTGTTTGGGAATTTTAAGAAGTGTTCTTTTCTCACTCCCACTATTACTTTCCTTGGTTTCATAGTCTCTAAGGATGGCGTTTCTGCAGACCCAGAGAAGGTCAAAGCCATTCTGGATTGGCCCACTCCTAAAAACATCCATGATGTTAGGAGTTTTCATGGACTGGCCACTTTTTACAGACGCTTCATTAGGGGATTCAGTACTGTAACAGCCCCTATCACAGACTGCCTCAAGAAAGGCAACTTTCAGTGGACTAAGGCAGCTGATTCTGCCTTTGCTTCCTTAAAGCAACTCATGACCCAGTCTCCTGTCCTTAAACTTCCAGATTTCTCCTTGGTTTTTGAAGTTGCCTGTGATGCCTCTGGAATTGGCATTGGGGGAGTTCTATCACAAGAGGGTCATCCTATCGCTTTCTTCAGTGAAAAACTGTCAGACGCCAGATTAAGATATTCTACTTATGATAAAGAGTTTTATGCCATCATTCAGAGTTTAAAATACTGGCTGCATTATCTCTTGTCTAAGGAGTTTGTCTTATTTTCTGATCATGAAGCATTGAGGTACCTTCAGGCCCAAAAGAAACTTAACCCAAGACATAGTCGTTGGGTTGAATACATCCAAGCTTTCACTTTTGTCCTGAAGCATAAACCTGGAACAGAAAATCGAGTTGCTGATGCTCTTAGCAGAAGAGTCATTCTGCTAAATTCATTTAGTGCCGAAACTGTTGGATTTTCCCAGATTTTGGAAGAATATCATGATTGCCCAGACTTTGCTGACATATATTCCAGTTTGACTAATGGACCATCCCGAGATTTTCCAGGCTTTCTCATTCATGATGGTTACCTCTTCTTAGGTAATCGTCTTTGTATACCTCGTACCTCACTAAGAGATTTCTTAGTGTGGGAACTTCATTGTGGGGGTCTTGGTGGTCATTTTGGCCGCAATAAGACCATAGAATTAGTTGAGCACAGATTTTATTGGCCAAGTGTCAAGAGGGATGTGGCCAAGGTTGTTTCTCAATGTTATACCTGTGCTACCTCCAAATTCAGGAAACAGAACACTAGATTATACACTCCCCTTCCTGTCCCAGATTGTCCTTGGCAAGACCTTAGCATGGACTTTGTCTTAGGTCTTCTCAAAACTGTTAGGAGGTATGATTCTATTCTGGTTGTTGTAGACAGGTTTTCAAAGATGGCACATTTTATTCCTTGTGCCAAGACTTCTGATGCATTAATCATTGCTAGATTGTTTTTAAAGGAAGTGGTTAGACTTCATGGTTTGCCTAAGACTATTGTGACTGACAGAGATGTCAAATTTGTCAGTTATTTTTGGAAAACACTGTGGCATTTACTGGGCACAAAGTTAAAATTTTCCAGTGCCTATCATCCTCAAACTGATGGGCAAACAGAAGTCGTGAACAGAAGTCTAGGGGACTTGTTGAGGTGTCTAGTCAAAGAGCATGTTAGGAGTTGGGACTGTATCCTTCCATTGGCCGAATTTGCATATAATGATTCTGTCAACAGAACCACTGGGTTATCTCCTTTTGAAATTGTTTCAGGATATAGGCCTAGAAGACCTGTTGACCTTGTAAACACTCCTCTCATGCATAAATTGTCTGCATCAGCTGAATCATTAGCAGAACACATACGTAGTCTGCATGGACAGATTAGACAGCATATAGAAACACAGAATACACTCTATAAGAATCTTGCTGATCTTCACAAAAGACAAAAAGAATTTCAAGTTGGCGATTCTGTTATCATCAGGATTCGTCCTGAACGGTTTCCTTCTGGGACTGTTAAGAAATTGCATAACCGGGGAGCCGGACCATTTAAGATCATAAAAAGGGTTGGTAACAATGCTTACGTTCTTGATCTTCCATTAGATTATGGATTCAGTTCAACCTTTAACGTTTCTGATTTGATAGCTTTTCAACCGCCAACTACTTTACCCAGTGAGTTTGTTCAGCCTAAATCCTTCAATCCGAGAGACACTTCTGAGAGTCCACTTGAACAGCCTAAAATTTCTGAGCATGAGCAAGTAGAGCGTATAATGGACGAGCAGGTAATTACATCCTCGGATGGACTGATTCAGAGGTACCTAGTACGCTGGAAGGGTAGACCTTCAACTGATGATTCTTGGGTGTCAAGAACAGAGCTACAACAACTTGATCCTGATTTATTAGAGAGATTTGATTTGACGGAGTCGAATCCTCTGCAGCCCGGAGGAATTAATGGGGACATTGGCCCAAATCGGTTTGGGAAATTTTACCGACGTCAGAGAAAGAGGGATTTACATTAATTTCTTTAATTTTTTCATCATTTCCTATTGGGGCCACCATTGTTTTCAATTTGGGCCCAGTTTCTGCTTTATGTATTGAGTTTATTGGGCTATTTGGGTAAAACTCCCTTATAGGCCCATTACGTAGGTATTTTTTTAAAAACATTTTGGACACTTACTGTTGCACAGGCGCGTATGGGCCTTCCGTAGCCCTTTGGCGCCGCGGGCCCAATACGCTTTGGCCTTGTTTTTCTTTTTTTTCTTTTTCCATGTACAGCTCCTATTAAAGGGGAGACGGAGAGGGCTTTGGAGGCAATGAAGAAAGAGAAAGGCCATTCGATTTTCCTGCGCAAGCTCTCTCCTGTTCTAGGGTTTCTCCCGTAGCGACTGCTTGTTCCTGTAGCGTCTTCTTCTTCCCGTAGCGACTTCTACAGTAGCTCTAATGAACGTTCCTTCTTACCGTTAGTCTTCCACTGCATAGCTAGTCCTCTCTTCAATATTTCCTGCTCCTACCACCTGTTCGGCCTTCCTCGGAGGGTTTATTTCCTACGGCGGCAACTGCTGGACGTATATGGTGTCTGCTACCGACGTCCCTTCTTCTTCTTCTATTTCAATGGCGGCGACTGCGGAATGCCTTGGAGTCTTCTGCATTCAACGTTCTTCCTCCATGTCACTGGCAGCGGCTGTTCCGTAGGCGAAAATTCATCTTAGCGCAGTTCCGACGATTTGTTGGTCTATCAGCAGTGTACGCCAGTCGCTGAAATCATCCAGCTAAGTATTTGTGTGCGATCTCAGTGGTTTTCAGTTCAGTCCAGCAAGTTCGTATTATCAGTATTTTTCCAGATCTACTGCACCTCCCATCTCGACGTTGAATGTCGACGATGTCCTGCAGACAGAACTGGTCCTGGCTGCGGTTTACCTTCATTCTTGTTGATTCCTTCTAGATCCGAGAACATCCACTTGGTGGCGTAGCCCCAGGAAGGAGATGTATCTGGAACTAGTCCATGCATTTGGTTTGTTGCGTTCTGTTTCTTGAAGTCTTCCGCACGTATGAGATTTGTTTTCGGAGAGTGAGAAAATAATGACTAGTTCGTTCAGAACAATGATGTCATTATAGTTAAGATGCTGAGATCTCATGATCTGTGATCGTTGGAACGTAGTCGGGAAGATGATGAATGACACTAAGAGATCTAGGTATGATCTATTTCGGGATGAAAGTAATACTGAGTCAACGCACTAAACCGGTCCACTCCGGTGAATAGCTCTCTATCTATATCGGTTTGAAAGGTTGAACAGAAGTCTGCACTGGTCCTTGTCCAATGCGCAGCTCTCTTTATTTGCTTCTATCTTTCAGTTGAACAGATTTCTACACTGGTCCTCTTCCAGTGAGTAGTTCTCTACATTCGTTGAATGTTTCACAGTTGGACAGTTTACTACACTGGTCCAGTCCAGTGAACAGTATTTTCCATTTATTCGCTGCGGTTTATCAAGTGGAACAGAATACTACACTGATCTTGACCTGTAGAGAGCTATTCTCTGAGTCTCCAGTGGTTGCGTGTAGCTCTTGTTGCTTCAATCTTTGGAAGGTTAATCGTACCGGATGGTGTATTGGTGACTCCTCGGAGATGCCTGCCCAAATCGGAAGTTGATTACCGGAGATGCTAGTGGTCTCTGAAATCCCTGACGCGTTCCAACGTCAATGAAGGATCAGATTTCCGTTTGAGAGTTCGTTGTTTTTTTTTTGAATCAATTAAAAGAAGCTGCCACAGTCTGGAAATTCTCAGATGCTCGTCAACCTGGTTGAAGTCACGATCTCAACTATTTGTTTTGTTTGACCTGTTACCACCCTGCGAGGTGTGGGTCATATTTGAATGTGTAAAGCTTAAGTGAATCTAGATGTATAAGAAATCGTGACTGAAACCAGCCGAGCCGACACCCACACCCCGGTGTGGAGGTAACCTCTGGTCATAAATCCTTGTATGTTTTCTTGCTTTTCTATTATACGACTCGAAATGCCATGCTCAAATGTGCGATTAGGATTCTAGCCCGAAAATAAACAAGTAGTTGGCGTAGAGTGAGGTTAACTTCAAATCCAACTGAAAACTATCAAAAATCGATTTCGTTAATTAGTTGACGAATTTAGATCTACTGGTTGATTTGAAAGAATTTACGTTGTTTAAAATCCTGAATATTTTCTAAAATGGAAAAAAGTTCGCTGGTCCAATTTCTAGTGCTAACAGAGGGAAGTCAATCTTGAAATAACCAACTGTTTTAAGTGAAGATTTTCTTGATAATTCTTAAAGAGTGTCTTCCCTTTAATGTCCTTCACTCTAGGTCCTTGTTAGTTCCGCATCACCAATACTTTTCAGTCGGCCATTCATAGTTAGTATACACAGCTATTATGCAGATGGGTTGACACTCTTGTCTTGCATCAATTTGGTATCAGTGCTGGCACCGGCTTGTTTCCACAAGTTGGGATTCTTATGTTTCATGGGATATCGACATTTTGGCTTCAACTTCACAATGCTACTTGAGGTACCTGCCATGGTATTTTCGTCCTAATTTACAACAGTTGCATCTCACAATGTCTCTTTAAGATGATCACACTAGAGTATTAAATGGTCAAGCATGGTTGGGTCCAAATTTAGTTTGCACATATGGTCAGACTCTGAGTAAGATCATTGAGGTATGTGGACAAAGTTTGGTGCGAGATTTTTTTTCTATGAAGATTGTATTATTCTGGGGTATAAGTAGCTGGCCAATCGGTACCCCGATCTAGACACATCTGTTCAGAAGCTTACCATGTGGCTTAGAGAGTACAGATCATTGAGAGAGCTGGATTACATCGACAACACTTGTCTCCAACGATCAATTATCGAGAAATAGACTGACATACTTATTGAGGTAAACTATAAGGCCAATTCGGAGCTTGCTGCACAGTATGGGCTACAATGTCCCATAGATCATGAGACTGATAGAGCTGTTGAGCTGAGCTAGCTTGGCAACTTATCGAGTTGCTATTGAGGCCAAGACAAATCATGGAGTTACTAATGGAATTGGCCACCGGAATTATTTTTGAGACATCCATTCCAAAGGATCTGCATACAGACACTTTCGTAGAGTTTTCAGGCCTAATACTTGATAGCTATTATGACACCATTTAAGTTTATTTCCATAGATATTTTGGGACTTACAAGCCATGTGTTGTCATTCTTCGGGTTACATGATTCTCATCTTTTGTTTTGGTACTGACCATATTGATTGTACGGCACTACAAAACTTGAGAATGAGTTTTTCACAACCATGGGAGAATGAAATGATGAGGACCAAGTTGGATCCAACATATGAGAAAGTTAGTGATGTGGCCATTCTAGTTTTAAAACAAGGAAGTATTTGTAATTAGTATTGTTTAGATTTTTATGTTTTATTTTCTACTTAAGGGTAATTAATGGTTAAGTCATTATCAACGTCTTTTCTCTAATGTTTCATAGAGCTTCTATATAAGATTTTACCATAGCCATTTGACACGTAATGAGGATGATGTTACAATGAAATGGAAATCAAGCTTAGGTTCCTCTTATCATCTTCTCCCTCTTTCTCCCTCTCTTGGCCTCATGCTTCATTCTTGGTGCCATTGCTATAGGAGCTCCCAATAGAACTCTGATGTCCGATGTCCCCACCTCCCTCTTCTAATAAGTTGCTCTTTACCTCTAGAAGCCATCGGCGGTCTAGTATTTCCCATCCACCTCCGATGATAGGCCGATTCTTCTCTCCACCTTTAGGGACATCCCAACAACTCCTCTCTTCACCTTTGGCTAAAGTTCGGCTTCCTCAATGTTCTTCACTTCCAAATCTAATCTAGCCTTACTCCCATCTCGGCTATCGTCATGAAGCTCCTCTCCGTCTCTACTTGGTCATCTCCTTCCACCCAGTTAATTTTTGCTTCTCCATGTGAATCAAACAACATGAGTCATTAGCATAGTTGTCAAGGCGGTTACCTAAGCGGCGTCTAGGTGCTGCTTAGGCGACAAGGCTTCTTTTGAAGAATGCCTAGCCCACACGCCTTATTGCCCCTTAAAAAGGCGTACGCCTTGGCAAGCACCCGGACGCCTTGTCTAGTTGTCCACCCAGTTCGTCGGCCAAACCGGTGTCACCAGTTTAAGGAAAAAACTAGGCCAGCTTCTTAAGTGAGGCCCAGGCTGCCCGGCTCCGATTCAGTTGCCCGAAGAGGCTCCTGTGGATGCCCACGCCGCTTCGATCTCCTGAGCTTGAAGCCTACGGATGCCCCCAACGGAGGTGTTTGGTGTTCCCTTCCCACAGCCCTTCAAGGCTCCAATGGCGTGGCCTTCGTAGCGCCTTCCACCCTGTGGCCTTCTTTTCCTTCTTCTACGGCAGCTTGTTCATCTCTAGAAGAAGCCCTAACCGGCTCAACTCTCCCTACGGTCCTCTAACTCTCTCTGAAACCTAGTTTTTTTATTTATTTTGTTATTCTTCTCATTTCTTCTCACTAGTTCATCGTTTTAACATCTATTATGATGTCTTTAATCTTATACATTTTCTATGTATGAATGTCTAAAATTAACATCTCTGGTTTTAACATGTTTTAACATCTCTAGTGCGTCGATAATTTTCGATTTTCTTGTTCTTCTTTCTTCAAGCATGTTTATATTTTTTACATATAACATTGGTATTGTTTGATGTATTGACATTGTTATATTATACGTAATAAGGTTGAAATCCTCTCAATCCCTGCTAGAGTCATTTGTGCTATGGTCTGAAACCGAAAACTTATGTTATCGCCATCTATTGTTATTCTTATATGATTGTTTGTGTCAATTTATATAATCAGAATGTGTTACCTCGCCTCATACACCCCACCCTGCTTCATACCTCGTCTTACCGCCTAGGCTTATGCTTTGTCACCTAAGCTGTAAAAGACCCTTTGGACGCCCTATTGCCTTGACAACTATGGTCATTGGTTTAGATCTTGCTTATAGTACGACGCCTTTCACTTGTTAACCTCGTCGAAGCCCTCCATCACCGTCTTTCTTCTCCATGACCATCTCATGTTTTTCTATCCCATATCTTAACGTCCATGGTTTTGTCCCATCAGAGCACCATTCCTTCATCCGCTGCCTCCCCTATCCCGACCAAACTATAGCTCTCCCATTGACTCTTATTGGCTCTACGGGTGGTTCCTGAAACCCTTCTTCCTGACACCTTTGTCTACTAGCACGCCACACTACCATCTCAACCCTTTTCAGCTCTTCCTGACAGCTTCCAGCCATGCTCAACAACGTCGACTGCCTTTGCTTCCCTCCCCTGCAAGGATCACGGGATTGGAATTGGGATCGGTGCTTGGTCTGATCCAATCCAAGTTAGATTGAATCAGTCCAATCCTGACCAATCCACCGGAAGAGATGGTGGTCCGAAATCAGTCTAGATCGGTGATTTTTTTATTGTTAAAAAAATACGTAAAAATCAGGAAAATTTTTGAAAAGAATCAAACAAATAATGGAAAATTTTCTAAAAAATGAAAAAGAATAAATTGTGCCATTTAGCTATTTACCACATTTTCATGTAACTACGAGACATTAACTTAAATGGATACAAAATAACATGACTACTTTCTATTAAATAAGGAAAATAGTACAAGTCATATTTTATGTGTTGAAAAATATACTTTCCAATCATCACCAACTATGAAATTGCTCCTCATAATCTTTCTCCTGCTCCTCACTTTCTTAAGTTCTCTACTGGCTTTGATCACTCATGATTGACCCGTAATCATATGAAAATAATGACTAGGTCATCTCACGAAAATCATATAATCCACCTTCGGCTTGAGCTGGAGGAGATGGTGGATAACAAGTCTCGAAGTCAAGAGTAGGCTTTGGATATGATGTGTAATTATAGAAGTCATTCATCTGATTTCAACTCCCGCAGCTTCTTCCACTTGAAATTGAATGTCTTTTGTCAGTCAAATCATTTGTACATGTTCCACTCATACGTACATTATTAGTAGAACCACTCTCACCCTCACCTCCACCTCAAACTCCACCTGAACATCCCGCACCTTGTTGTTGTATGAGTAGAATAAACTATTTTTCATCATTATCTGATAAAGATGGCTAAGTAGTCTGTGTACCAATAAGATGTTGGCTTTTGTACTTAACTTTCTTCTCTTCAAAATTTCTTCTTCTATAATTTGGTGCCCTCCTATCAGAGATGTTGCTTTCTTCAATGCCTTCAACAATGAACCACCCTTCTCGGTGCTAGAAGGTCCTGGAATTCGAGCTGGAGTTGTGGCTGGAGCAATATTTAGCTTTAGGGTAGATATATGCCGAGGTGGATTAGGAATTGAAGCTGTGAATGGAATTTGGTATTGGTCTTCTTTCATTTCTTCTTCCCTACCAATGATATTGTCAAGCTCACCTTCGGTCTATAATTTGTCATTTAGGTCGAACTCTAGCTCTCCCTCAGTGTCCTTGTCTTCCATCTATGTTGTAAGTAGATGTTCTTCTTGGAATATATATTCAAAGTCCACATCTTCCTATGACAAGCCTTGATTGGTTTGAGCTCTCTCCTTATACAATCCACTTGTAAATTTAACAAACATGTCCTTAAATATCTTGTCTTTCTTTGATGATTTTGATCCTCAACCTTATATTGTAGTGACAGAAGACTTATTTTTCTAATCTCTCACTCTTCAACATGTTCCTTCTCTTTATATGTATGAGATTGAAGATGCTCCAATTTCTCTCACATTGACTTGAACTAGTGTTCTAATTCAACATTCTAATTGCTACAATTGTTAATGGATTCCGTACACTCCTGTTACTCACTTGTATCCACCATTCAGCTGTAAAAAACATAAATAGTGTACAAATTATTGCGTGTAATATTCTAATAACAATGTTTATAGGGATCTAAATGACCAATAGCTTACAAAGAGCAACTTTATCATGTGAATATAGAAGATCTAGATATCTAGATCTACATACACTCCAATTCTATGTATGTAGGAAGTCATTTGAAATACAATAAGCAATCCAATTAAGTTTATTGTTTATGTTCAAGTTCAATGCTTATTAAATAAGTAAGAGGTATTCAGTTCAATCTTAGTTTTTGTTTTGTCTTATGGAGTCTTAAACAAAAGCTTTATCATAGATAATGTGCTTGAGAGTACCTCTTAATCATTGCACACTTGCCCAACATACTTCATTCTTGGGTTGAAGAAATATCTTGTAACACAATCCAACGTTTAGGCATTAACAATTTAACACATTTCTATGAGAATAAACTAAAAGGCAACAATTAAATTTATATTTACAGCACGAATATCGTGATGAAGTGTTTTAACCCATGTGCTGTCTATCACCTACCACTTCTTATAACCTCTAGAATGTTTCTATTTAATTTTTAGTTTTGTCTTGTTTGTAGCATCGTACGAGTATTCTATTTGATTTTTATTATTTGATTCTACCAATCTATGGACCTGTACTAGGGTATCTATGACAAACATGTAGTATTGTACATTTTCCACCACTTGTTGTCATCAATAAGGGACTTCATCTTTAATAAAACTTCATATTGGTTTATTGTGTTTCTGTATGCATCCATATACTTGTGATAGGCTGTAGAGAGTATGAACATTTTCAAATCATTTTTATATCTATATAGACTCTCCAATGCAATGAAATGTGTAGCAAATCTAATGACATCCGATCGAATTATATCACGACCATCAGTGTGCTCCCTTATGATATGTAATAGTCTAGGGTGCTCATAAATGAAAGTTATGATCAATTGCTCTTGACTCACCAAGGATCTCATAAATGGATCCCTCCCAATGTACTCTAACATCAGATCAATAGTGTGCATCACTGGGCACTCAAAACAAGTGTGGTCTAACTTTCATAAGCTTCTTCCCTACAACATTATATAATGTTTCATTGTCAATAACAAACTGCACAATATTCTCCTCTCTAATCTCCTCCATCATAGTGCTTATCAAACCAAACAAGTAATTTATAATTTTTATTTGTCCTGATACATCAACAGATTTCAAGAATGTGGTGCTCTCAGAACAATACACAAGGAAGTTTATGATTGATCTTGTGATTCTTGTTCACTCATCATATATTACAGTGCATCTCTTCTTCTTCCGGATGGATTTGAATCCATCTATTCAAGACCTCAACTCATCAATCTCCTCTTCCAACCCACTCTCATATATATACTTCGATGTAGGGATATTCAATCTCAACCCAACCTCACCAATAACCTCTATCATTGTCTGGAAATAAAGACTAGTGGTTGTATGTGCTACGACACTTACATAAACTAAAATAAATGCATTGTTGTCAATAATGTTTTCAAAAATATTTTAAACATACACTTAATAAAACCTATCATTTTCTTGTACCTACGTGTAGAAAGAATTTCACCATGTACTTTATTACTTTATTCGTGGCCCATGCCTCACTCCCTTCAAGGTATGCTTTATCAACTGCTAGCTTTGCCTGTGCATGGTAGTGTTTGCCATCGGCCAAACTGAATATGACCGATGAAAATCAGTACCTCAGATAGGGCAATTGCCTTCCCCTACATCAGAGCATCTAACAATAGCACCCGACTGTTCTGCCCCCCTTCTTCTTTCCTTATCCTCACGGGGCCTAAGCCCTAATAGCATTCATGGATCTTGTCACTTGAGCCTTCTCTTTATTATCTGAAGATGATGAATCAACCTGGACATGTGCTTGTCCCTTTTCTTTCTTACCATTTCTGCATTTCCCATATCAGAGATTGATATCTCTTTGTTCAAGCAACTCATCATGAAGATCTTATCTCTACCCAATTCTAACCTCCCTCTATGACACTTTCCCAGTTAATATCTTTTCATTTCTTCTCTAACCTCAGCTGCAACCTTTTCACACCTTTTCACATTCTCACCCACACTGATTATATATTGCTTGAGACTATATACACCTCTATGCGTGTCTTTTTGACACCATTTATATCTCACATGTTTTTTCTCAACATCCAGTAGATACTCTTGTTGTCATCCAATGTCACGATGTACAACAGTACCTTACTTATTGTCTAACATTTTATCTCCAGACAAATAAAATAATTTAAAAATTATGATAAACATTTGAAAAAAATGAGAAACCATCCCTGAAGGGGTGGAGCCACCCCTTTTGAGGTGATATGCACTTAGTCACCCCTTCCGGCGGTTGTGAAGAAGCCACCCAAGGGGGGTGATTGCAAAGGGTGACTTGTGCTCAATCCCCTCTTTAGGTGTAAAAGAAGCCATTCCTTCGGGTGATTGAGCATCACCCCCGAAAGGGTGGGGGTCTTGGGTAAGGGGGAAAGGAAAGGGAGGATCAAGGAGGGGGTTCACCTCTTTGGGGGGGGGGTCGCCGGAGAAACCTAAGGATCGCATGAGAGTCGTCGAGGGGGAGCCCTAAGATGAGGGGGGGGGGTAATCGGCTAGTCTCTTCTTTATTGGGAATGAGGGGGGGCAGATTAGTTTGGAGTCGGGTCCCAGATCAACCTGATTCCGTATCTTTCTGGTTTCCGGTGAATCAGCCGGGATCGACCACTTCGCGATTCAATTCAAGACCGATCCTACCAATTTCGATCAATCCGGCTGAAAGTCCTTGCAGGATCGGTTGTTTAGGAGAGGGATCGGATCAACCATGGCCGATCTGATCAGAGAATAGGTCGATCCCGATCTAGATTGGCCGATTTCTCAATCCATACTCCCATGCTTGCTATGCTCTACCAAAGTTGACGAAGGAGGAGGAGAAGAGAGGACAATCAAGGAAGTCACGGGTGCTGCCTCCACGCTCTGCTAGCCTTCACCTTCCATCCAGACAACAACGAAGCCGGGCATCATACATGCCAAGGGTGATGATGATGCAGACGAAATGAATGATGAAGGCAATGGAAAGTGCCGCCCGATGCCCTTTTGTCAAGTCCTGGCACGGAACGGCTCATGTGACCATGGGCACTGCATGGCCGCCACAACCCTGACAGGTCCATTTACTCGTGCCATGAGCCCCCAAGCCGGGCTTACTAGCAGCGCACCATATATCACCAGGGGGTGTTAATTACGGGTGGGCACAAAACGGTTCAAACCGAGAAACCAAACCGAACCAGCCCATTCGGTTCGGTTTGGTTCGGTTTGGACCCCCTTTCGGTTTGGTTCGGTTTGGAAAATCTCCAAACCGATTTAAACCAAACCAAACCGTTTAAACCGATTTATTCAAAAAAATATAAAAAAACTATTATAGTATTAATAAAAATGATATTTTTATAAATTTTATAATAAAATAATATTTATTTTTATTATTTTTAACATAAAAATCAGTATATATATGTAAAAAATAATTAATTTAAATATTTTTATTTATTTTCGGTTTAAACCGAACCAAACCGAACCAAACCGAATTGATTCGGTTTGGTTCGGTTCGGTTTGGGAGGGTGATTCGGTTTGGTTTGGTTTGGAAAAAAAATGGTCCAAACCGGACCAAACCGAACCGTGCCCACCCCTAGTGTTAATTCAACCGGTCCAGTATATGGATTGCGGAATCGGTCGGAATCGGTCTGAATCAATCCGATTCCGGCGATTCCGTATGGAATCGGTCGATCCCGACCGATTCCACGAAAGATCGGTCTGCCGGTCCGGTTCGATTCTCAGTTCGATTCTGGACCGGGAATCGAACCGATTCCAGCCCTTTTAGGGCCGGAATCGACCGCCGTGGTCGATTTCGGCGATCCAGCGGTGGTAGAGCTCGATTCCGGTGATTCCAGGGCAATCTGAAGCTCGAAATCGAGGATTCCGGTGATTCCATCGTCGATCCCAGCTGTGTGCGCCGATTCCAGCGCTTCCAGTAGTGATTCCGGCGATTCCGGCGGCGATTCCGGCGATTCCAAGCTACTTCTTCAAGGGATTCCACCGATCTAAGCTCCGATCAGCCTCGATTCAATCTTTTCTTTGATCTTTAGAAAGTTATTGGTAAGATTTCTTCGCCGAAAACTTCGTACGTCCATTCTTACGCGTTTTCGACGAGTCCGAGCGTCGTTAAACTTGGTGATTTCCGATCGAACAAGTCCTTTTAAGTTCTAAACTATTCGATTGGATGTTCTTTGCACGGGAAAAATTTCGGATATCCCGTACGTCTATTTTTACGCATTTCCGATGACTCCGAACATGGTTAAACTTGGTGATTTTTGATCGAACAACTCCGCTCAAGTTGTTTGAACATCAATTGAATGTTCTTTGTACGGAAAAATTCCGGATACCCCGTACGTTGATTTACGACAATTTCCGGCAAATACGTAACCCTTTAAACATACCGAATAGTGTGGTTAATGGGCTGTCTACTTCTCGAACAGCGCCTAAAGCAATTTTTATGTTACCTAATAATTTTTAGTGCATTATTTACAATTTTTGCAGGTGTAAGCAATGGCCGATCAAGGTGATGCAGCACCAGCACGTCCTTCTAACATGGGTTGGGAACACTGACACATGGTAGACCCGGTCAAAAAGAGAGTACAATGCAAATGTTGTGGGAAGGAGATGAACGGGGGGGGGGGTGTTCCAACTGAAACAACATATTGCCGGAACAGGTGGAAATGTAAAGAAATGTGATAAGGTGCCGAGGGAGAAGAGTGAGGAGATGAGAGGCTACATGATAGGTAGAGCCTCTCAACGGGCTATTAGGATTGAGCAAAGAGAGGAGTTACATGACGAGCTACTCCAAAGGAGGAGGGACCGCGATTTGCCTGCCTGGAAAGGGAAAGGCAAGGGGAAGGCACCAGCCGAGCCGGAGCCAGAGAGCGAGGAGGAGTCCACAGACTCCGAGCTTAGACGTGCTAGGCACGCTAGCAAGCGTGCATTTGCTGAGGAGGAGGACAGGAGGAGGGGAGCAGGAGGGTCAGGGTCCAGAGTTGACCCAGCTCTTGCCCGATTAGCATCGGCTCGCCCTACCCGGGACCGAGAGACTGACTCCAGGAGACAGGAGCCATACCGCCGTTCTACTTCTACCAGAACTCGATTTACGCCGAGTGATGAGTATTTATTTAGGAAACAGAGTGCTGGGCAGATGGGGACTAAACAAGCTATGAAAGGGGTGAAGGCAACAGGAACGGCTGCAAAGAGAGCCGTTCGCCACATTGTGAAGTGATTTTTGCATGCAGGTATCACTTTTAAATTGGCATTTATGTGTGTTTTATTTACTTAAACTTAATTTTTGCTTGATCCAAATTTTTTTTAACTTGATGTAGGCATCCCAGCACATGCAACCACCAACCCCTACTTCCAGACGATGGTGGATGCCGTGAGTGAGGCTGGACCGAGTTTGCAAGCCCCGGGCAGCAGGCATATATACGGTGTTGGGCTGGATGAGGAGCACTACAAGAAATCTTCGTTTTACCTACGAAAATATTGCCCGTAGGTAAGCATTAGTAGGTAACTGTCACGTTTACCTACTCTCTATCCCTACTGATTTGATGATCCGTAGATAAATCTATCAATACCTACGAAGTACCTATAGATTCACCTCCGTAGGTAACTACATTGTTACATAAATGTCAAATCCCATTCAATAAAATAAAATGATAACTATTAATAATATTAATAATTTATTATACATTAATATTCATAAAAACAAAAAATAAACAAATATGTAAAATATTTAATATATATAATTAAAAGAGTAATATAGTAATACAAATAATTTAATAATTTTATTAACATAAAATAAAATATTAATAATAATTAAATATTTAAAAAATAATTAAATATAATATTAAATATACATAAATATAATAATATTAAATATATATATAAAATATAATAATATATATTACAATTTAAAAATTGTATTAATACATGATTATAATAGTATATAATATATTAATATATAATTTATTATTGATACTAATATAAAAATTATAATAATAATAAATATATAATAAATAAATAAATATATAATATTAAATAAATTTTGTAATACATTAAAATATTTTTAAATTTTTTACTCATTGATCTTTCGCTCGATCACCTACTACCAAAAAATTGTTTTACCTATCAAAAAAATAATATGATATAATAACATAAATATTTTAATAATAATAATAATTTAATAATACATAAATAACATAATTTTAAATTTTAAATAATTTAATAATTTATTATATATGATATAATACATATATTACTATTAAAATAATATATTAATAAATAAACTATACAGTGATAAAAAAATCTTTAAACAATGTCCGTATGTAAAATTAGTAGGTAAAAATAGTCTTTACTTATCCATGCACCTACTTAATATTAAATTGATCAATCTCAACAATCTAATCAAATAGATCAATTGCTCTCATTAATCCATTGCTTATCAATAAAATATATAATATAAAATTTAAATAAATACATAGTATATTTTAAATATTAAATTAATTTTAATTTTTTTCTTACTTATGCATCTCCTACTTGATCGCTCACTAAAACAAAATAGTTTTATCTATTATTTGCTAGATATGAACTCATCTAGGTAGATAAATATAATATTAAATAATCAATTTCAACCGTTCAATCAAATAGATCAATTTTTGTTATTAATCCATAATATAAATAAATTTTATAAATATTTAAATATTCTTAAATTCTTTTCTGTTGTCCATCTCTTGTCTGATTACTCATTATTATAAATATAGTTTTATGTATTGATTGATAATTACAAACTCATAGGTGAATATAATATTAAATAGATAAATCTAACTCATCAAATCAAACAGATCAATTAGTTCATCATATATTAATACGAATAAATAATGTAATAATATAAATAAAAAACATATCATAATAAATAAATATTTAATATATTATATTAATAATAGTACTAATATACAAAAATATAATGATATATAATGCAAGAACTACAAGAACTTGAAGTTTTTATAGCAACTTTTTTACGGCAACTTAAAATGTTGCAAAAAATTTACTAAAAATAACAACTTTAGCTAGTTGCCACAAAAAAGATATTTATTTGTAACAAACATAAATCTTGTCATAAATAATATATTGGTGTATTAACTTATGTTACAAAATATTTATTAAATTTGGTGAGAAGTTAAATATTTATTTTTTAATCTTTCGATCTCATGTTGCAGTTGAGAGCAAATTTTTAAATATTTTAATTCTTTTTTTCCACCTTAACAGCCGGACCCATATCTTCATTACACTTACACACATATTTAATTTATTATTTTCATTACGTTATATTTATTAAATAGTTACCTTAATCTGCGCTTACGGAGAATGCAACCTTACTTTTGGCACTGTTTGTTTTTAATATCAAGTATCTCCCCGAGCCCTAATGTCTCATGATCTATCCCCACGCAGCCTAGTCGCCTCCGCATCTCCTTGGTGCCTCCGCAAATCTCCAATCGTCTTCAGCACATCGGCGATCCTTCTTCCTTTCTCACCCTCCCTGCGGAGCATCGGCGATCCCATCTCTCCTCAGTGAAGCTCCAGGTGCCCGATTGCACTCAGCCTCGCCCCGCGGTAGATGCTCCCGATCGCATCGAAGCCCTAGTTTTGCAATCTCTCCTTAGCATCGAAGCCCTAGCATCGCATCGAAGCTCCCTCGATTTCTCCCGGCGGCAGCGGCGGTTCTGCGTCGCCTTTTGGTGCCGGAACCTGCTGAAGGCCGGCGGAGGAGGAGGAGGAGGAGGGGGAAGAAGGAGGAGGAGGTTTAAGGGCGCGTTGCAGGGGGATCTTTTCCATCCCGCGTCTTGCTGGGTGCTGCTCGCGCTGCGGTGCCTCCCGGCTTGCCACTGCTGCACCGGACAAGGGCCCAGGGAGCCACTGGAGTGGGGGCTGCGGCCGCTGCTGTTGCAGTCTTGCAGCTATTCCCGCGGGCTCGTACTACCGGACGAGAAGGAGGAGGTGGTGGGGGAGAAATCGAGGGGGTCGGCGCTGGCGTCGCTGCCGTCGGTGAGGAGGGCGCACTCGAAGTCCACCCCCTGCACGCACGAGTAGTTGTCGTTGAGGGCGTTGAGGGGGGAGCCGCCGCACCCGGTGGCGTCGTAGAGCAGGGCCTTCCATTCGGGGTTGTAGTAGAACCTGTAGCTCACGGCGTCGCTCGGAACGTCGCAAAGATCGCCGGTCCCGGCACACGGTGAAGGACCCCGTGCACCACTTGCCCTTGTACGAGTTCCGGCTGGCCGCGGCCGGCGGCAAGGCGGGGCCGGCGGCGAGGATCGCCGGGGCCGGAGGAGCGCCGCCGCGGAGGAGGACTGTCCGACGCCATGGCTGGGTGGGTGGGGGTGTGCGGTAGTACGTAAGGGTGGTGCTTGCTGCTGCTGCTGGATGCTGCCAGTGAGGGAGGTCTCTGATTTACCGGACGTTTTTGGCTTTCTCCCACAAATTTGATTTTTTTTGTTTTTGTTTTGAGGATGTTTCATCTCCATCCGTCCACTCAGTAATCACCCAATTCCAATTCCTTTTCCCTTCTTCCGGATTGTTGTTTTCCTTCCCGTTCTATGACTCGTTTCCCTCCTGTGCTATATAACTAATATGCATTAGGAGCTTGCGAGCATCAGGAAGAGCATATCTGGTGGCTTTAATGGCTGGTTTGGATGTGGTGATTGAGATTCTTGATCTTAAGCCTTACCCTAGCTTATTAGATACATGATTTGAACATAACTGGGCTATCTCTGTGGCCCCTTGGTTTTGGGATTTCAAGATTCACTTACCTTTCAGAATTTGGCATCGATCCTGAGACAAGTTGATTCGTTTGCACCAATAATGAACCAGTTGTTTTGAACGCACAAGAGTGACTTGATTTATTGATGTGTTTGGTTCTTTTTCTAAATTACAATTTAAATATGCTGACATCATTAAGAAGTTTTTTTTCTTCAATTTACAGATGTTGTTGGAGAAGATCTTTCTTTCAACAAATTTCATACATGAATCTAACCACATTGCGGCTGATGGATGTAACATGTGACTGGACAACATTCTCTTGTCCTTGTAAGGCATTGGATCTTCTTAAAATTTTTGTCTCTCTTTTATCTAACTTTCTGCTACTTCAACTTCTCTATCATATTTAAAAGTTAGTGGGCATCCTTTGAAACTACTTTATCATTCAGGCCGAAGGAGAATTAACTGAAATGTATGTAGTTATCATTAAAAGTGCTCTCTTGATTAAGAGGAAGAAAACTATCTTTTTCTTGGAAAAATGAAATCATTTGTTTGCATAGATGGTATGACTGAATATGGTCTTTGTGTCAAAGAAAATACATTCATTTTGAGAAGACTTTTACTTTGTGTTGTCCTTATGCTTGCTTGTTTTTGTTTGATAAGCTGGACCATGTTCTCTCTTATTACTTTCATAGAAGTTAATGTATGAGTTCCACTTTAACTTTCATCATTCGTACATCTAAATTCATAGAAGAGTATGTTTCAAGGTTTTATTTTATATATTTCTAGTTTGTGATGTGTACTTTGTTTATGAATTTTTTTTATAAATCAGACTTTATGCCGTTTATTGTCGTTTGTTTTGTATTATTATCTTTTATGCCGTTGATTACATTTCGATCTCTCTTCAAAAAAAGAGATTACATTCCGATCAACTTTGCAGGTCTTCTCCTCCTGGAATAGGACCTAGTGGTAGGAAGCTGCAACTTCAATTTAGATCAAGGATGCCACCACGCCTATTTGCTAGAGGAAAAGTAGGAGATCAGGGTGCTACAATCCATGTTGTGCTTCTTGATGCAACATGATCTTCTTTTTCTATTCTGGTGCCTTAATTTTTTACAATGTTTGTTCTTATCCTCGAAGTCCTTTAAATCAGGTATTCTTCTCTATCTTTTAATAATCTCTCGTAACTAATCATGAATGTTACATTACAGTGCCATTTTCATTTGTATTCTTGTGCTATTGATGTTTTTTTATCTATACAACAGTGGAGCACTTTTCACAGTCATGGTTGTTATTTATGCACTTATGGAATTGTTGGTTATACTACAATCCTTTTTTATTGTCAGCTTGAAGGAAGCAATTAGGTATGTGCTTGGTCTACATGTTTCATTATTTACATTTGATTTTCAACTTTTATGATTAACTTTTATTCACATGCATTAAGATACTTTGCCCCAAAATCTCTCTCATTTCTATGCATCTCTAATTATTTGTGCTCTAATGATTTTTTTACTTATGCACCTGACAATTTAAGAACATGTTATTGATGGGATGCCTCTTTTGTAACCCATTTTTCCTAAGATTCTACTTTTTGAATACTATTGCAATTGCTTGGATACTACAGTACTATCTTTTGGAACCATCTTATGATTGTTTGGATTAGATTGAGTGATGAGGTCTTTTGAAGGTTGTATGAATTTTTGTGTGGATTGTGTTTGTATTGAGTAAGTGGAATGAGTGGAATGTATTGAGTTCAATGAGTGAAATGTATGTGCACATAGTATCGTTGAGAGATTATGTAAGTAATTTAATTTACATCTTTAAATTAGTTATAATCATTGGATGTTATGTATTTTAATTAAATCTTATCTTCCAATTGCAGGTGGTTATAGAAGATAAATGAATGAAGATTCTATCTAGATGGGTTGTCCAACTTCTTTTCATCTTCTCGTTGGGTTGTCCAATTACTTGGGGGATCTTTGCTTGTTGTGGGAAATAGATGATCTTTTCATTGTGGTTGTGACTGAAAGCCCGGAACAATTGAAAACTTTGTATATTTAACATCTTATTCAAGTACTGTGTGTTAGTTGTAAAATGTTTTATGTTAACATGTCATACTTTATGTTTCTGGACAAAGTAAATTTAATGTTTAATGAATGTCTTTGGGATGCTATTTTTTATTGTATTTGTAGATGCGTGATTTGTTGTGACTGTGTCTAGCAGGTTGTTGTGAGTCCAACAAGTGTACGAATTGAATGTATGCCTTGAATTGGTTGCATAGCCATATTTGAGAGTTACTTATGTAATGGTGTGAATGCCTTGAATTGGTTGATTCCAAGAATTGTGAATGTATTGTTGATTGTATGGCTGGGTAAATGGTTGTGCCCAAACTGTAAATGAAAGAGACGTTGTAATGTAAACATTTACCTACGATTAAACATCCGTAGGTAAATGTATCTCGTTATATATACGCAATGCTTTTTTCAGGTATGTAACATTTACCTACGGGAGCCCCGTAGGTATAAATCAGGCATGGGGAGACAATTTTATTCGTATACTTTATGTGTGCCTACGGGTCGGTTCGTTGGTAAAAGTCAGTACTATACCTACGGGACATATCCCGTAGGTAATACATTTCCCTACTTGTACTAGGCCTACGAACCCCGCTACGGGATAGTCCGTAGGTAAATCTATTTGCTTACGGGAAAATGACATATACCTACGATTTTTATCGTAGGTAAAAATCGATTTTCTTGTAGTGGAGGTCCAGGAGTTGAAGGAGTGGATGGATGGATTTAAATTGATGTGGAAGGAGAGGGGTTGCACAATTATGTGCGACGGGTGGACAGGTATCACCAAGAGGAGTATGATAAACTTCTTGGTGTATTATTCTGAGGGGACCACGTTCTTGAAGTCGGTAGACGCTTCTAGGAAGATTAAAAATGTCGATTTCCTTTTTTCTTTGATGGATGCGGTCATAGTTGTCAAGGCGCCCGCCTAGGCGGCGCCTACGCGCCGCTTAGGCGGCAAGGCGCCTTTCCAAGGGCGCCTTGCCAGCGCCTTGCCTGGGGCCAAAAAGGCGCCCAAGGCGCCCGCCAAGGCGCCCAAGCAAGGCGCCTTGGGTATTTTTACATCATTAAAAAAAGTTTTTGAGGGGTTTTCCTCCCTTGATACCCCTCACAAGGGACACTTATTTAATGATAGTTTGAATAATTTAATATATTGTATTATCACTTATACTATCATATATATTTAAGATTTATGATTATAAACATATATTATATACTTAATTACGTTCTTTTTCAGCTCTTTCTTCTCTCTCTCTCTGTCTCACTTATACTATTACATACTTTTTCAGGTCGATCCGCGACTACTCTGCGCTCCCCCATTTAATAATATTATAACAATATTTTACCATCACTTATACTATTGCACATATATAAATTTTATAATCATAAATGAGTTATATACTTAAATTTTATAAAAATTTATTTAACTTTCTTCTCTTTCACACACACATCATATTTACTTATGTGCATTGATAAAACACTCATATTCAATTATAACATAACAAATATAATTATATTTATGTTTTGTTTATATATAACAACCTCCCGACTCAGCCTTCCTTGAATACCGCCTTGACCGCCTAGGCGACGCCTAAGCGGCCGCCTTGTCGCCTAAGCGGAATCGGTACCCTTCAACGCCTTGGGCGCCTTGTCGCCTTGACAACTATGGATGCGGTGGTGGAGGAGATCGGGGAGGACAATGTGGTTCAGGTTGTCACTGACAATGAACCTTCATATAAGGCGGCTGGGAGAAAGTTGATGGAGAAGAGGAAGCACATGTTCTGGGTGTCCTGTGTGGCACATTCTATTGATCTCATATTAGAGGATATAGGAAAGGAGGAGAGTGTATCCACCCTTGTTAGGCAGGCGCAGATGATCACGTCATTTATTTATTCGCATCCCCGTCTGCTACATATTATGAGATCACACACAGGAGGGCATGATCTTGCTAGGCCTGGTCCGACTCGTTTTGCTACGAATTTCATTGCATTGGAAAGTTTACATCGGCAAAGGCATACATTGGTTAGGTTCACACAGTCCAAGGAGTATTATAACTATATGGTGGACAACCTGCATGACAAGAAAGATCAGCTGAAAATTCTTGTCAGGTCTGAGAAGCAGATCACTGACAAGAGATTTTGGGAGAGGATTGCCTACTACTTGGCAATCATTGAGCCACTGGTAGTTGTCTTGAGGTTGGTAGACTCAGATGACAGGGACCAGATGGGCACGTTGTACGATGCCATGGACCGAGCAAAATTGAAAATAAAAGAGAAAAATCCCAGAGGTTATAAAAAGTGGTGGAAAATCATAAATGACCGATGGGACAAGACTTTGCACCACGATGTCCATGCTATAGGTTAGTAGGTTCAAAAAATATTTTTACTCACCTACTTTAAGTTTATTCAATAATTGTCTTATTCATAATGTTAACTATTAAATTCTTGTATGATATTGTTTGAACCCCCGCATCCAATATGGAGGATAGGTGGTGAACGACAACGAGGTGATACGGGGTACACTAGCTGTTATTCAGTGTCTCTGTCGATCTCAGCAGGACAGGATAGAGGCTGAGATAGAAGTAAGTTAGAGTTTATTCAATTCTTTGGAGTAGCTAATTATTAGACAACTAATAATTTTTTTAAAATTTTTTCAGATTCATATATATAAGATGAGGGTCGGCGTATACTTAGATGCTGATCTGAAATATTTGTGTGACAAAGTGTCACCGGGTATACTAATAGCTTGATGAAGATTTTATTTTCTTTTCATATAAGTTATGGAAAATGATGGGCTAATTGTTTACCTTTTCTCTTTTATTTTTGCAGCTCAGTGGTGGGATCAGGTGAACACCAGGAGTGGATGGAATCCACTTGCCGCCATCGGTATCAGGATATTCAGCCAAAGCACCAGTTCCTCCCATTGTGAGAGGAACTGGAGTACATTCAACCTGATACATACGAAAAGGAGGAACAGGTTGACCTCAGACCGGCTGGAGAAGCTGGTCTTCTGTCATTACAATATGAGACTGCGCATCAAGAATATCAAGGATCGACAGAAGATCAGTGAGGAGCGATTTGCACGATTCGCAGGTGGTCCATACGAGCAGAGACATACCTCCACCACACCACCACCTGAGGAGGTGGACATGGATCAGATATTCCAGGAGGAGCATGCACTTGCCACCTAGATAGAGGAGAGGGCAGTCAGGGATCATGTAACTGGGTTTGATCCTGATGACCGTGCATGGGTTGAAGGAGAGTTGGATGGTGTTGAAGCCGAGGAGGATGCTCCAACTCCACCTCCACCTACTTCTCAGGCTCAGGCAGGGCATTCTTTTGCCCCAGAAGCTATGGAGCAGCCACCTGCAGCTTTAGCCCCAGCTCCAGTCCCAGCCGCCGCTACCCAGCCCATTCGTAGTCTAGAGAAAATGAAAACAAAAGTGATTGCACGAAAAATTGGCGGATTTGCAAAGTTAAAAAAATCTTTGGGTTCTGGTACTTCAGAGATGGCTGAAGAGGTGAAGAGAAGGAAGCTAGAGGTCAGGCGTCCTGTGAGCCCAGATGACAGCACGCAGGCTCCTTCTCACTCCTCAGTTGATGATGACGAGGAGTGCATACCAGCGATGCAACCATCAGCAGCAGTCCAGTCACCTGATTCACGGCATTCAAAGATGTATTACACGCTGGATGAGCAGGCACCGCAGCATTATTTTATGGAGCCACAGTATCCAGCATTTGGCGAAGCTCACCAGCAGTAGATTCCTCCACCACCACCACTAGCTCCACCAGAGTCTGCTTACGTCCCGGTCGTCCCGCAGTCCGATCCATACGACCTTGATAGCATGGCATCGGCATTATTTTCATATGGATATGGTCATGGACAATATACAATACTGACCACAAGGGAGGAGCATCGACAGCAGCAGAGAGAGGAGGAAGACCAATATCTATATCCTAGATATTGGTAATAGATTGATATGATGTAAATTCTTATTTTTTATATTTTCATGTTGTATCAACTAATTGGTTTTTGAATCAATGGAATATGTACTTAACTTCAAGTGGAGTTCATTAGTAATTATTCGATGTGGTCCTGTGGATGAATGTTAATCTTATTTTTAAAATTTTTTCTAACTCATTTCCTATTTTTAAGAATTTTTTCTGATTTTTTTGAAATTTTTTGATGAAAAAAAATCAAAAAAAGGGAGAATTATCATCCACTCCATTTAACAAAATGAGTTTACCAAAAACTCCATTGACCAAATTTTCATCCCATTTAATCCATTGATTCCCATTTCACTTACCATCCACTCCAATGTCCATGAAAAGTTTCTGTTTTGTCCTACAAAATAACTAGATAACGTAATGCCAATGGAGTTTTAAACACGATATTTTTTCATTCAAAATATGATAATATTTTATTGTTAAAACATTTATATAAATACCATGATACATTAAATAAATTACTCTTAATATTTAAATTTTGATATAAATAAGATGTGATAATTTATTGTCTTAACTATATTTATAAATTAAATTATTTAACATTATGTAATAAATAACATGATGTTTAATTATTTATATCATATTTAAATTTTGATATGAATAAAATACGATAAATTTTTATTCCAAACACATCAATGTTTTGCGGTCATAAATCAGATGAAAATTATAAAGTAGTTCTAAAAGTTGAAAACAAAATTAGAGATTCTAATTAACCATTAAATTTGAAATTTCTCGAAATCTAATATTAAGAAGAAATGGTAGTACTTTGTTTAACATGAAAGGGTAAAAATGACATTTTCATTGAAAATTAGAGTGGGTGTGATGATATTTTGAAAAAACGGACCTAATGGAAAGGTGTTTTTGAAAACGGACCTAGTGGTAAAGTGGTTTACTTGAAATGGACCTAATGTGCATTTTGCCAAAAAAAATCGATCCAGGTCGATTCCTGGATCGATTCCCTTCCCACCTGGAATCGACCGATTCCTATTCCAATTCCGATTCCGAAAACCTTGGTCCAGTGTGCCAGTCTGATCAGCCTATTCTGGATCAAGCCGGTTTCCATCTGGTGCCAGTTCAAGCTTGTCTCAGGCTGGTTCAGCTCATTCTATCAGGTTCAGTGGGTTTTAAGCCCGGTTCTGCACCTTTCAGTTCAGAGGGTTTTCAGCTTGGTTCAGTGGCTTTTCATCTTGGTCCAAGCTTGGTTCGATATGGTATGGCAGGGTTTCCTTGACACTTGTGGGCCTGTTTGACATGCATCACCTACAGCAGGCAGTACCAGCTGATATCTTCTGTGGTGCTTGGATTGGACAATTCAAGAGACCAATCACCCCATTTGAAGGCCCAAGCATAAATATTGAATACAACCATATTTAATAAAGTTTCTTGTTTCATTTCATATCTTTAGACTTTTAGAATAAATTAAATATTATAAAGGGATCAATTTTGTCATGATTTCCGTCGGTCTATAGAGCTTCTCAGGTAGTACTTATTGGTATGAAGCAGACCAGTATACTTCCTACGTTGCCCGTAGTTTAATTCCGTCGGAATGAGTCAAGGGCTTGCGTTGTCATGGTCAGTTTGCTTACGAAGTTATGTCAGATGGCGGGACACTCGAGCGCCTACCAGCTTCCTTGTTCAGTATGGCCGTGTTGCCAATCTTGGGAGCAGTTATTGCGATGGCTTATTCGTAGGCACTGCCAACCTAGGTGCGATGCGTGTAATCTGGGCAGAATTTGGGCAAACATACGCCAAAGCGGGATCGTATGGCTTAGAGATTTCGTTCAGTCTTTTGTGGCTACCATAAGATGGCAGACTGGCATTAAATTGTGCTGTGATTTACACTTGAAATATACATGAAATTAGTTTTTATTTACTGCAGGTGCGGCATGATCTTTGTGAAATCAAGTACTATTTAAATTCTTGACCTTTTTATTTCTGCTTTACTCATTCAATTAAGGAGCTAGTGATTAACAACGGACATAATTACCAGGCTTATTTTATGCCATCTTCCAGTAATCAAGCTTCTATTTTCATGAAAAATTGTTCGTTATTTTTTCTTACAATTCCATCAGCTCACCTGCAGCTGGTCCCCGGCGGCTCCCCTGATTCCGAGTGATCATAAAAATCTCGGGATTTTCTGGCGTGCTGCTCTGGAGCGATTTTCAGAATGTCTCATGTTAATGATACGGTTGCGAACGAGAGGAAGCTGTGAAAAGTTTGGTGCCCACCTTAACGGACTCTGAATATATGTCTTCGTGATCAACCATACGTTTTTCTTAACCGATGAACGCTCCTAGTTGAAAATCACCATGATTACCTTTTAATTTCGTTACCTTATCTGTCTATTGCGGCCCTCCAAACTCCAAAGTATTACAGCAAAGATGACCATACCAAGTCTGGCAGCCAAAGGATGGTTAGGTTGGGATTGGTCATTCTCAAAACATATCCGAATTACTTTTTTATTATTAAAAGAATGAAAGTTTAATAGGGTGTTTGGTTGCATGATAATGGAGGTTTTTATTTTAATTTTTAAAAATTATAAGAAAACTTGTTAAAAGAGGTGTTTGGCAACTATGATAATTTTATGTTTTGAAATTGATTTTCTTCTTAAACAAGAAAAGAGGATTTCACCTCTTTCTTTTTTCTTGTGGTCTCCCACTTTGTTTGGTCATGTATGATAGTTACTCTTTTTGTTGTCTCATTCCTCCAAACATGATAATTTTATGTCATGAGTTGGTTCACTTTTTATTTCAATATAATTTTTTATCATGAAAGTGTACAAAAAATTATCATGCAATCAAACACCCTGTAAAAAATTATTAAAAATAAAAAAATTTAAAAATAAAGAATATGACTAAAAATTTATTGATTTTTGTTTAAATCTTACAATTTGATGTTTTTATATAGTTTATATACCTTTTTCGTGACATTTGAGAAGAATATATAACATTGAAAATAAATACATGTTGATTGTATTTGTCATTCTCTCATACAATCATCTTATAATAAGATTTGAAAATTTCATCTTAATTATCATATGTGGAGTGCACGGATATGTTTGATGAAGATCTTTATGTAGGTTGAGTTATCTCATAATCTTTTTGATGTTAATTAAGAATTTTGAGATGAATCAACTTTATAAGATTGTATGTAATATTGACTTTTGTCTTGTTGTGTGTGTTAATTGACCACCTTACAATTGCACATCGTAATTTGTGTCTTGTGTCACATATGTATCAGTCTTTGATGAATTGTATTGTTCTAGGGTATATTCTTAGATCTATTGATCTTCTTGGATCAATAGTACTTCCTTTCACTTCCAAGTTCTAACACTTCATTGTTACTATTTTTTTGTGTTCATTGCTACTATTTGAAGTTGAGTTATCCTATGTCTAGTATTAAACTTATATGTTTGGCTTTGGCATGTCTTATCGTTTTTCATCAATCCAAACACTTCCTCTTTCAACCTATGTTTCTTTTTTTTTTGGTTTTTTTCATTCTCTTCAAATTCATCTTTAACCTCATATTGTAATAACAATAAATCAATTACTTTAGTTTTTTAATGTTAGCATATTTCTTTGTTTTATATGAATTAGGTTAAACGTTGATCAATTTCTTTAACATCATGAAGGCAACTTGATTTGATTCATAACTCATGTTGCGACGTCTGCTATGTACTTGTATCATGATGCCTTGCCATGGTTTATCCACTAGTCAATGTATGATATTATAGTATGTTTGAAGATAATTGGTTTAAGTTTATCACCTAGAGTGCAAACAAAAGATCGGATGGTACTTATTAGAACTTAAGAGCATAACTGTTCATTGTACCATTGATGTCCCAAAGTGAAATGTCCTCATTTGATAGTTATATATTTTGTTGCATCTTATAATTGATCGATTGTCTTCTCCAAACATTCTACGAATGACCACTTTCATATTATTTAGAAGCATGTTAATTGGCTTAAATATCGGATTACAACAGTACATGTCTAAAGGTCTAATTGAATGGAAAAAGGGGTGCCCAATGGGACTGATCTTTAACCTACTAAGGAGTAGACATGGTGAGGATCGAACTAGGCCTGGTTTGGGACTTCAAAGGTGCTCTTTGGATGCCCTAAATGGAGGGCTCAGGGGGCTGTGGCTGGAGACATTATGAATTGCTAAAGATAAGGCTGAGGGGAAGAGAAAGAAGGGGAAAATAAGAGAAATGGAATTTACATCCTCTCCTTAACTATTTTGCTGCAACTCTTGGTGAAATTGGAATGGAAGGCTGCACAGAGGAGGAAGAGGGCAGCTGCAGGTGCTGCTAATGGAGTTGGCGCACTAGCCACTAAAGGGAGCCTTCTTCTCCTTGTTTATCATTCTCCTTGGTTGCAAATGATGCTATAAGAGACTTGAAGATGCTTGGCTGTTGTTGGAGGCCGCACAGAGGGTGGAGAGGCTTGCTACTACTAAAGATGGGAATTGGTGTAGAATCTATTGTAGATTAGCGCACAATTGTTGCAGTAGGTGCTACTATTGCTCCAATGCTTGTTATCCTCCTTGTCCTTCTCCTTCTGCAGGTGCTAAAGCTTGCTGATGGAGATCGCACCCCAGAGAGAGAGAGAGGAGGAAGATAGCTTGGTTCAACCAGAGCTGGTGAGGGGAAAGAGAGGCAGGGCTTCCACAGAGTAAGTGTTGTGGGTTCGGCCAAGGCCAGATGGCTGGTCTATTTATAAAAGATGACACCATATGAATATGAGGATGAGGTTGAGGGGCTAAGAGTCCTAATGCCCGAAGAGTTCTAATTTTACTAGACTCTTGATTGGGCTACACATCCAACAAATGTGAGGTGTGTAAGATGCAATCTAGCGCACCAGCTCTTACCTTTTAGGTGAGTGTCCACAAAAGCTAGGTGGGAATGGGTTGAAGTTCAGCCAAATCATGCTCATCTGATGGTTGAGATAAGCCTCAGATGAGAAGGCTCATATGGTATATGGATAAAGGTCAGTTAGGGAGAGTCCTAGAGCAAGAAGACCTCCCATCAACTAGATGTGTGTGAGGTGAGCTGTTGGCGTACCCTTCCCTACTTTGTAGGGTATTGAGCACACAAATCAGCTAGGCAGGGACTGAATTTTGGCCAAAGGATACTCATTTGATAGGGTAAGATGATATTTGATGGATATTGTTGAATTAAGATGAAGATAATGCCCATGGGGATAATGATAAGTTGGAGATAGGATAAGAGAGAAAGAGACATTCCATGAAGAAATCTTTAAGCAAAAGAATTCCAACCAAAGAAGGAGTGTGGGTAAGGTTGAATGTCGCCAAATTTAAGTGAGGATGAAAAAATTTTGGATGCAGGAGATGGAGCTCAATCCAGTCTAGTTTACCTTAAACCCTAAAATTGATTAAACACACTAGGAATTAAATCAAAAAAATATGGGATAATCCCTGATGACTATTGATCTTGTGCACCATCAAGATGTGTGGCCATGATGCCTTGAATTACATCAGATCTTTTGATTTTACCGATTTTCCCGATCGGTATGATCTTGGGTGTCAATATTGCTGAAACTGTAATTGAGTGCAATTGAATTCTTCTGTAGGTCAAATTTTAATTCCAATGCATCAACATTCCTGAGACTATAGTCATGGACTAGGATATTGAAATTTTTAGCCCATAGGCTGCTCTGAAAATTGTTTGAACCATCATGCCCCTAGTGTTATTTAATATAGACTTTGGTAGAATTTGATATTCCTTGCATAATTTTTCAACCGATGGTCAAATTTTTGATCTTTTTTTAGCATTGTCCATATCTATCTGACACTAACAATGTGGTGGAATTGGATTTCTATGATAGAGTCTCAACTTGTTTCAAGGTGTTGGGGGAAAAATGGTCATTTTAGTCTTTCGGTGTCTATTTTCTTATTTTGGGCACCGTTGTGAAGCTCTCGACTGGAGCTATGCAATGAGCATATTATCTTGGCCATTTGTAGCCTATCAAGCCATGTCAAGGTATTTCCAGAGCCTGTTTACTCATAGGTGCTTATTTTATCAAATTTGGGTCAAATTTTCTGTACCAACTTTGGCATTGCACAAATGTGTTAAGCAAGCTGAACGGAAAAATTTGGTGCCAACAAATACCCCCCATGGGCAGTGTCTTGGAGACAGGAGTTGAGGAGGGACCACCCATGTAGGTTGGCGTTCAGCCTTTGTTAAGCTATGTCCCTGGCAATCTATCCACTGCCTCTGTTACATGAGTTTCTTTAGGACTGAGAAGGGCTTGGTCCCTTGCATATGACCAGCCTTGATTTTTTTTCTATTTGGTTGCCCATCATCCATTCAATAGGCACATCTGATGCAAGCTCTTTGAATGAGCCACTCTTTTGTTTGTTTGTTTGTTTGTTTATTTCTTTTACTGATTCGATTGTCTCTTACAAGATTGTCACCCAGACCACCCCCCTTGATCTTTTGTCCATATGTCTCTGAAGAGGTTTTCATGTAGCGGGGTTACTTGATTTTATCTAGAGCGCCTTTTTAAGTTTTCACTCTAGCCATGTTTATTTTTCTCTTTTTTCACTATTTTTTTACTCTCTTCTCTCTCTCTATAGGGAATTAAGTCTCCCCTTAAGCTATATGCAAGTGGAATGAACCAAGTCGAGATCAGTGGTAACTCAACACAAGGGTCCAACCAAAGTTGTGAAACTAATCAAGGGGCTTCAACTAGGTGAGTGTAGTGACCAACACAGAGGGGGTTCCTTAAAAGGATAAGACTAATCCAAGTGTAGAGGATAGCTTGGCATGATCGACTAATCAAATGGGTGTGAAACCAACAAGGAAAGTGGAGAAACCAGCACAAAGGGGATTCCTTTAAAGGATAAGACCAGTCCAAGTGCAGAAGGCAGCTTAGCATGAGGAACTTATTCTGAAACCATCACAAAAGGGGTTTCAAATAATATAAGACCAATTGAAGTGCAAAAGGTGACTTGACATGAGAGTCAGATTCTGAAACTAACACAGAGCGAGTTTCAATTAAGATAAGACCAATCCAAGTGCGAAAGATAACTTGACATGATGGTCAAATCCTAAAACCAACTCAAAGGGGTTTGAAATAAAATACAAACCAATCCAAGTGCGAAAGGTAACTTGGCATGAGGGTCGGATTCTGAAACTGACACAGAAGGGAGTTTCAACCAAAGTAGGACCAATTCAAGTGTGAGAAGCAACTTGGCATAAGGGACTAATGAAGGTTGTGAAACCAACATAGCGGAGGTTTCAATTTAGGTGAGACCAATCCAAGTGTGCAGGGCAACTTGGCATGGGGGTTTGATTTAAAGGGTTATGAAACCAACACAAATGGGGTTTCAATGAAGATGAGACCATTCCAAGTGTAAGAAGCAACTTGGCTTGGGGTCTGATAAAGGCTGATGAAACCAACACAAAGAAGGTTTTAATGAAGATAAGACCAATCCAAGTGTGAAAAGCAGTTTAGTATAGGGTATGATTTTGAAACTAACACAATAAGAGTTTCAACCAAAGTAAGACCAATCCAAGTACAAAAAACAACTTTGCATGGGAGTCTGACAAATTTGTGAGACCAACTCAAAGGAGGTTTTAATAAAGGTGAGACCAATTCAGGTGTGGGAGGTAACTTGGCATGGGGTTCCAACTCAAAGGTTATGAAACCAACACAATGAGGGGTTTCAATGAAGAAAAGACCAATCCAAGTGTAGGAGGTAGCTTGACATGGGGGTTTGATAAAGATTGTTAAACTAGCACAAAAGGGCTATCAACCTTGCGTATAGGGCAAAATTAGAGGACCACAAAGGAGTTATCAAGAAATCTTAAAGGGATTGTTTTCATAAACAAGTTGTAGAAAGGACAACAGTGAAGGGCCACAAAGGGGCTGGTAAGGAGCCTCAATGGGGTAAATAGTGATAGAAATGTATGCCCTACAAGCCAATCATATATGATATGATTCAACATTTCTAGGAATATCTCATTCAATTAAATAGACAAAATTTCGTTACTAGCTTTTATTAGAAGTGTATATCATAATGAAGTCCTAGATCACATGCAATGATGATTGAATCATGATGAGATCATGATAATGAGATCGACTATCTAGAGGCATGTGATCTAAATGTTCCTAGTCATAGGATCCTTGAGACGGGACATCAAGAATCCGGATAGACTAGTTATCGGATAACGGTTTTGATTTAATTTAAAGGAATTATTCTTTTAAATTAATTAAGGCTTCAACCAAATTGACTATTGGACATAGTGGGTCACACATATTAGATCTGGTCAATAAGATGAGGGCATGGACGTATATTTATAAAAGTTTTGGGTTTTTGTGAAAAAATCCATCTTCTATATATAAATGGCTTATGAAGCCAAACCCTAACAAGCTATAGGGATAGAGCACGTCCCAAGCATCCTCTCTTTCTCCTCTCTCCTCTAGAAGGCAATCTCCCATGGTCAAGCTTGGATCTGGAAGGTTTATGGAGGCCCGAAGGAAGGGATAACTCATATATTGAAGCAGATCGTGTGGATACCGCTAGAGACCGGACACTTGAACGGTTTTCAACAAGGAGAAATGTTCTCTCTTCATCCATGGTGAGGGATTTTAGAAAACCCATGAGGTACTCTCGTTCTACTTCATATTCGGTTCCCGGTTTTACTCGTTCAGCATCGACCAAGGCAAAGATCATGGTTTTATGAAATCAAAATTTTTCCGCTGTCATGTATTGATTCCTAACAAATAGGGAGCCTCAAAGGGGCTGATTTTTAGGGAGAAATTGCAATAGAAAGCTACATAGGAAAAATGGGAAACTGCAAAGGGGTTGGATTTTAAGAAATGCTATCACAAAGGACAACAATAAGAGGTCACAAAGGGACCAATAAGGAGCCTTAGAATGGCTGAGTAGGGAGTCTCAAAGGGGCTAGATTTTTAGGAAAACTAGCATAAAGGGCAACAATAATAGGTCACAAGGGGACCAATAAGGAGCCTCAGAGAGGATGAGTAGAAGATTCACACAATGGGTAGGAATAGTGAGGCTATTAATGCCAAAGTGGCATTCATAATAGCCTTGCTTGGAGCTGCAAGAATGAATGGTCAAGGTGGCAAGTTGTATAGTCTACCAAGATTAGAGTGATCAAGGTAGCAAGGATTTTAGAACCATCTAGGATCAACATAGTTAAGATGGTGAAAGCATGTGTTTTTTTTAGGTTGTCAAGGCCGGAGTGGTCAAGACAACATGATGGCTTGTGGACCAAACAAACCCGAATGGTCAGGATGGTATGGATTTAAAGATTAGAATGAACTTCAAAACCATGCAAACTAAGAAGGTCATGATAGTTTGAGCTTTTTTATGAGAGCCATGCGGGCTGAATAGCCAAGGTTGGGGAAGGATTTTGTTGGTCATGTGGACTTAATAGCCAAGAACATAGAAAGTCTTTGTAGACCAATAGGATCAGAATGATCAAGATGGTAGGATTGCCATAGTCAAAGAACGACTGAAGAGGCAAGAATGAGTGAGAGCAATGTAGGGTATTACTCTTTGTCCCTTCCAAGGTAGAGTGTGAGAACTTCTCTCAAATTTTATATGCGGGAGTGGTCTTTCTCGTTGCCTCAGGTATGGTTTCCCTGGCATATTTCTACTACAAAATAGGTGAACCTATGGGAGCATTTTCATCATTGACAACTTGGACCTCCTTCCTGATAAAATTAGGGGGATGAACCCACTCACCTTATCAGGTTTGGTGCTTGCCTTAGTTGATTGATTTTGTGTTTTTTTATCAACCTGACTGCTCCTTTGTGGAGTTTTCACTAAGGCTAACCCCTTTTCAATTTTACCTATGTGCCATTGTAAGATTTTCACATAGTAAGGTTATCCAATTTTGCCCAAAGTTCCTTTGCAAGTTTTCACCTTGACTAGATATTTTGACATTTTTACCCTTGGCCACCCATGATGTTCAGTCAACCAAGTCCGTTAAGCATCTATATTTTTAGCCCATTTCTTATTTTTTCTCTCTCTCCTTCAGAGAGAAGTGATGAAAGACTCAGCTTCCATTGTTGATGGCACTAGCATGGAACTTGTGGTTAAGAGGATAGTATCTTTTGAGATGCTTGCCATTGAGCAGCGGGAACAGAGTCTCCCCCTTGTTGTCCACTACTGCATAAGCTCTGCCTTCGAAGACCTAATCAACAATGTAGGGGCCTAATCAGTTTGGGGGGAACTTGCTCTTGGGACGACCAGCCATAGCATCTTTCTACTTGACCATCACAAAGTCAACTTTTTGGAATGCCTTATCTTTGACCAGCTTGTCATAAGCTTGAGTCATCCATGCCTGATAAACTTTGAGATGCTGGTAAGCCGTGAGTCTATCACCCTCCAGCTTCTCAAGCTCCATCAACCTCTTATACACTTCATCGGGTTCATTAGTTAGGAGACCATGATGGACATCAACTCGGTAGGAGGCCAATTCTATCTCAACTGGAACAACAACCTCAGTCCCATACATGAGGGAGTATGGAGAGCAACCCGTGGGGGTCTTGTACACTATGCGGTATGCCTAGAATGCTTCCTACATTTTATCATCCCAATTTGCTTTCTTACTTCTGACCACCTTGACTAGAAGTTTGCAGAGGGTCTTGTTAAAGGCCTCTTCTAAGCCATTGGCTTGAGGGTTGTAAACAGTTGATGTCCTCCAATCAATATGGAATTTGGCCGTCATCTTGTAGACTATCTGAGGGAGATAAGTGTGCACAGGAGATGAATGTAAGCAAAATCCAGGTGGGAATGGATTGAGGTTCATCCAAATCATGCCCATATGACGGTTGAGATAAGCCTCAGATGATAAGGCTTAGATGGGATATGGATAAAGGTCAGCTAGGAAGAGTTCGAGTGCAAGAAGACCTCTCATCAGCTAGGTGTGTGTGAGGTGAGTTGTTGGGGCACCTTTCCCTACTTTGTAGGTGTGGGAACCTCGGGAATTGTTTTCTTTCTTGAAATGTGTTTAAAAGATTTGTTTTTGAATGTTGAAAATATCGTACCTGAATTTTCTAGTAAAATAGGTGATAGACCATAAAAACTACTAGATAGTCCAGGTAATATTAGAAGAGTATAGAACCGAGGTTCGAGTTCTGTGAAAATATTTTTTGACCTCTCTCCATCGGATGGTGCGAATATCCGATGTTCATTTACATCGAGCAAACACTCGAACACCCTTGATTAACTGCCATAGCGATCTTGTTTGACGAGAGCGTGCACTTCCACAACGTATAAAGAACACAAAGGGCTGACCTTTCAGGCCCGATGAGATGCAAACAAGTTTGATTAGATTTTGTTTGAAGTTGTTTTATGTTTGATTTATAAATTGATTTTGATGTGGTTTGAAATGTTGATTTCATATTTCCATTTAACTTGGATTTAAATGTTATTTGTTTTGAGCTTGTTTGAATTGTTTGATTTGTTTTACTTCAATTGGTTGAAGTTTATTTTATTTTTGTTTGAACTTGATATTTTAGATATGTTTATCAATTTTGACTTGTTTAAGTTTAATTGACATGTGTTGAGTCATTTTCATGTGATTTTCTCATGTCGGTTGGTGTTTTCATACCAATTCGGGTGTGTTCGGTATGTTTCAAGTGTTTTGAAGTTTGGTTCAAATTGATTAAACTTGAACTTCAGATTGTTAATGATCTGAATTTGGCATGTTTTAAGATGAATTTCATATACCTTAATGTTTTCTTTATGTGTTCTTTTCAATTGGTTTGATTTGCACTTGTTTAAGCATTTGAATTCAAATGGATTAAATGTATTGAATCAATTTTTCCAGATTGTATTAAATCTGATTTTTGTTGGATGTTAAAGCTTTAATGATATGTTTTAAGCATGTTTTAAGGTTGGTTTGAATGTATTTTCAGATTTAATTAAGTTAACTTCAGATTTGGTTAACTCTTGTTCGGTTTGCATCACATCCGGTCTATCGGGCTAGTGTCGATGCCCAGTCACATAAAATCAACTCGGCACTAGAAATGTTCATTGAATATTCATGTTCATGCTGGTGTACATCAGATGTGGCAGTTCATATGCTATGTTCAATGCCGTCAATGGTGCAAATGTGTGAATGTCCTTCCCTGGGTGTAAAATACCACTTGATTGGGAAAATTTTGGCAGCATGGCACCTTATTTTCCAATCGGTGTGGAATTTTACCCGTCCTACAAGGCATAGTCATTTGACTTTCCAAGTAGTGGGAAGGGTCCGTCTGCAGCGGGAAGCGTGTCCCATGCCTACGCCCGGGTCAGCGTTCCGGTGCATGCCGGATGAGCCGCCCAATGAAACGTCCAGTTGTGGACTAACTCCTTATTTAATTTTGGCATTTCGTCTTCAACTTTAGTTAAGTGTGCTTTTTAAATGTCCAAGGCCCAATGGGCAACTTCATGTCAACGGCTCAATGGGCCGGTCTTCATGCTATGTCGGCCCGGTTGGCCTATCTTGAGCTTCATGGGCCCTGGCGGCCTATTTTGAGCTTCATGACCCAATGGGCCATATTTGCACCTCCATGGCCTGATTGGCCTGATTTGCACTCCATTTTTGCACCTTGACATCTTGTTGTAGCAGCGGAGTAGGTGAGCCTCAGAGGGGCTGGAATGGGTTGGCTAAGGTGCTGTTTAGGTGGGCTTTTGGTAGGACTGCACAAGGGGCAGGTTTAGGTGTGAACTAGGGCTGGTTTAGGAATGCACAAAGGGCATTTTGACATGTAGAAATCAGGGCCACCCGGCTTAACTCTTGGCCCGTCCGGCAGATTCCAAGAGGCCCGGGCTGTCACCCCTCCTTCCACACATCAAAGAGGGTGTTTGGTTTGTTTGGGGGTGCTGTAGGAGCTGTATTGGGAGTGTTGCACATAGGGCGAACTAGGTGACCATCAAAGGGGCCTGCCATGGGTGCTCACAAGGGGGGCAGAACTTGGGCCAGCAAGGGGGCCTGTTTTGCATGCCATTCGGGGACTGATTGGGGGAGGCAGGAGGTGCATGTCCAAGTGACCATCAGTGGGGTCAAACCAAGCATGATAGTAGAAGGTTTATAGGACAACATGGAGGGCCAAAAGGGTGCACAAAGGGGCTGGTTCAGAGGCCTGTTTTAAGGGGCAGCAAGGGGCTGTTTTTGTGATGGCCAAATAGAGGGTACACTTGGGGCTTTTACGTAGACAAACATGAAGGGAACTCAAAGGAGCTGAATGGGCATTACTCAGAGGGTATGACACCATGGAGAGGGGTAGAGAAGATAAGGGGAAGAGTTGAATTAAAAGGCTACATTGGAACACACTTTTTCAACTCACCAGTTTTTTCTTCTCTCTTGTACTGCAGATGGTGTTGAAGATGATGGGCTGAAGGTGCCACCAAACCCTTATTCTCTTTCTTCTGGATTAGAAAAGGGGGTCTTCTCCTTGCTGATGTTGATGGATGGAGCAAAGGAATGAAGAGAGCTTGCTGCACTTGCTGAAGTTGGCACACCAATCAGGTGGGCTGGTTGCACCTACTGCTGGCGCGCCTGCTGGAGGGAGGCCTTTTCTCCTTCTTCTTCTTCACTTGGAACACCACAAGGGGGCTGGAGAGGTTGCTGACTTGCTGATGAAGATGTCCAAGCAAGGATAAGATGTCTTGGAGCAGGGTAGAGGGAGGAGAGGCAGGGCTTCCGCAGGGTGATCAGCTTGTCCTGCACATGGCCTGCTGAGGGGGCTGGTTCGACCAAGGCTTGGATGAGGATAAGCTTGGTTAGTTGTAGGATTAGTTACGATGAAGATAAACCAAGGGAGAGATAGGGATAAGCCATGGGAGGTGGTTGAGGGAAGTGGTTGAGTGGGACCCACCAGCCAAGAAAGGAGGAGGTGGGTGCGCCTCCCTTCCCTATTTTCTTGGGCTTCTTGCGCACACATCAGATGAGGGAGGATGGGATTTGGCCATGACAGGTTGAGTTAGCCCATCTTGGGTTAGGTTTAACCCTGGTTTAATCAGAGTGCTCCCGATCCAACGGCTAGCATTAATTTCGACCAAAACCAATTAAATAAATCTCAAATTGACTTCAAAAAATTCCAGATCATGCCCTGTTGGCCATTGATCTTATGCTCCATCTTGATGTGTGGTTGAGATCACTTGAATTGCAACGTATCTCTTAATTTAGCTAGTTTATTTGATCGGTGCGATCTCGGCCGTTGATAATGTCGAAAACTGTATCTGAGTGCAATTACCTTCTCCCATTGGCCAAATTTATTTTTCATGCATCAATATTCATGAGATCAAAGTTTTAGGTCATGAAGATTGAAAATTTCAGCCCATGGGTCTATCCAGAGCTAATCGGACCATTATGCCCCTGGTGCAAGAACATACGGCTTTCCGTCCGGATTTGCTCTTTCTTGCATATCTCTTCATCCGGGAGTCGGATTTTCGATCCGTTTTGAGCGTTGCCTAGCTCTATCCAATATTGACAATGTGGTAAAGTTGGAATTCCATGTTAGAGTCCCAATTTGTCCCAAAGTGTCAGGGGCAAAATGGTCATTTCGGCCTTCCGGTGTCCGTTTTTCATGTTTTGGGCACCGTTGCGAAGCTCTTGACCGGGGGCTATGTAATGAGCACATTATCTTGGCCATTTGCAGCATGTAAGGCCATGCCAAGACATTTCCAAAGCCTGTTTGCATCATCTGTTCTTGAATTTTTCGAATCTTGGTCAGATTTTTTGCACCGGCTTCGGCATTGCTGAAACTTGTATCAAGCTAGCTAAATGGAAAAAATCGATGCCGACAAATGCCCCCCATGGGCAGTTTCTTGGAGATGGGAGTCGAGAAGGGACTGCCCATGTAAGTTGGCCTCTGATATTTGTTCTGCTTTATCCCTGGCAATTTATCCACTGCTTCTGCTACATGAGCTTTCTTTAGGACTGAGAAGGGCTTGGGCCCTTGTACATGACCAGTCTTGGCTTCTTTTTTGTTTGGTTGCCCATACTCCATTTAATAGGCACATTTGATGGTGTCAATTCTTGCATGCTCCCCAACTAGCAAGCTCTCTGAATGAGCTAGTCTTTCATTTTCTTTTCTTTTTTTTTTACTGATCTGACTGTCTCTTGCAAGATTTTCACCCAGACCAGCCCCCTTGATGTTTTGCCTACACGCCTCCAGAGAGGTTTTCATGTAGCGGGGTTACCTGATTTTACCTAGAGTGCCCTTTCGTGTTTTCACTCTAGCCAGAGTTTTCTCTCTTCTCTTTTTTTTCTTTTTTTTTTTTCTTTTTTTTCTTTTTTTCTTTTTTTTATTTTTCACTTTGTTTTCTTTCTCTCTCTCTCTCTCTATTGTATAGGGAATTAAGACTTCCCTCAAGCCATATGCAAATAGAATGAACCTGGTTGAGATTAGTGATTAACTCAACACGGGGGTCCAACCAAAGTTGTGAAACCAATCAAGGGGCTTCAAACAAGTGAATGGAGAAACCAACACAGAGGGGGTTCCTAACAAGGATAAGACCAATCCAAGTGCAAAAGGCAACTTAGCATGAGGGATTAATCAAATAGGTGCGAAACCAACGCAAAGGAGGTTCTGAAGAGGATAAGATCAATCCAAGTGCAGAAGGCTGCTTGGCATGGAGGACCAATACTGAAACCATCTCAAAGGGGTTTCAAACAAGATATGACCAATCGAAGTGCCTAAGACAACTCAGCATGAGGGTCAAATTTTTGAAACTGACACAGAGAGAGTTTCAATCAAGGCAAGACCAATCCAAGTGTGGATTCAAACTATAGGTGTAGATCCTAAGGTGTGTTGGGGCCCTAAGGATGAGTTTTAGAAATCGAGGTCATTTATGGTCCTATGGTTGAGATTGTAAGGAACAGAAGGTTTTGGATCTGAAGGAGTTGTGATGATCCTTAGAATAGTTTTTATTGGGTTTGAAGGGACTGTAATGGTCCTAAAAAAGTTTTTGGTTCAAAAGGTGCCACTACGGCTCTAAGGAAAGGTTTTGGTTCTAAAGGTGTTGTTGTGGTCCCAAGAAAGAGTTTTATGCCCAAAGGAGCTGTTGTGGTCCTAAGGATGTATCCAAAGAAACTGTAGTGGTTGTAAGGATAGGTGTGACATCCAAAGGAGCTATAGTTGTTCTAAGGATAGCTTTTTAAGTCCGAAGGAACTGTTATGGCCCTAAGGACATATCCAAATGAGTTGTAATAGCCTTAGGGATAAGTTTTGTGTCCAAAGTAGTTGTTGTGGCCCAAGGGACAAATCCAAAGAAACTGTAGTGGTCCTGAGGATAATTTTGATGTCTGAAGGAGCTGTTGTGGCCCTAGGGATGAATCCAAAGAAGCGGTAGTGGCCCTAAGGATAGTTTGATGTTCAAAGGAGCTGTTGTGGCCCTGGGGATGAATCCAAAGGAGCTGTGGTGGCCCTAAGGATAACTTGGTGTTCCAAAGAGCTGTGGTGGCCCTAAGGATAACTTGGTGTTCCAAGGAGCTGTTGTGGCCCTGGGGATGAATCCAAAGGAGCTGTAGTGGCCCCAAGGATAGCTTGATGTCCCAAGGAGCTGTTGTGGCCCTAGGGACGAATCCAAAGGAGCTGTAGTGGCCCTAAGTATAACTTGATGCCCCAAGGAGCTGTTGTGGCCCTAGGGATGAATCCAAAGGAGCTGTAGTGGCCCCAAGGATAGCTTGATGTCCCAAGGATGAGAAGCTTTTTCTTTGGACCACCAAAGTTGGAGTAGCCAAGCTGGTGTGGGTTTTGAGATCGCCCAGAATAAGGTTCCAGACAACTTTGAGAATGTTTTTTTTTCTTGTAGATCATCAAGACTGGAGTGGTCGGGATGACATAGAGGTTTTGTGAACCAAAATGACTTGAGTGGTCAAGATGGTACAAGTTTGGATGACCTTTCAAACCGTGCATACCGGGAGGATCATGATGAACTGAAATTTTTTATGAGCCATGGAGACTAGCTAACCATGGCCAAGATTTTTTTTTTAAATCAACCTAACTGCTCCTTTGTGGAGTTTTCATCCAGGCTGACCCCTTTTCAATTTTGCCTGTGCGTCCCATTGTGTGATTTTCACACAGCAGGGTTATCTAATTTTGCTCAAGGCTCCTTTGCAGGTTTCCACCTTGATTATTTTGACATTTTTACCCTTAGCCGATCACTGTGTTTGACCAACTAAGTCCATCAGGTATCTCCATTTTTAGCCCATTTTATCTTTTTTTTTTCTGGACAAAATGTTCTATTGACTGGTCCCTGGTTGTTGATGATGTACCGTGCTCAAGGTGGCATTGTTTGGCCACTTGACTCTATGGTGGAGTTGAGGAGGGGCCACTAGTAGGTCTCCCATGTCGATGACCTCATTATGAATCATGGCTTCAACTAAGTCTTTGACTTGAAAGCAATCCTCAATCGGGTGCCCTATGCCCTATGGTAGGGGCAATAGTTGGGTTCCCGGGTCCTTCCAGCCTCGTTGGGACGTCTCATTAGAGGCAAATGAATCAAATTGTTTTCTATGCACATGTCAAACAGTTTTCTTGTGCATTCTTGTGGGAAAGAGTACCTCTTCAGTGCACGCTCTTCCCATGTGGGTCTTGTCGAAGGAGTCTTTGGAAGGGGAGCCATGGTGGCGTTATTGCCCCCAGTGTTGTTGCCCCTTGATGAGGAGGCATTGACGATGTTACCCCCACGGGCTGCTGGTTGCTTGCTTTTTGCATGCTTTGACTGAAACCTTCCCCTCGGTGGGTCACTAAGACAAGGATGTTGTTGCCAGTGACACAAGGTAGGCGAGGGTGACTTACTATGTTGTGTCTCTTCTCATGCTGAGATAGCCTCAAGTCGATCAACTGCTCAATCATAGCCATCTTAGAGAGATCCATGCACACTTGGGGTGGTTGATTATGAGGAATCATGCATGCTTCATCTTTTGAAGACTCCCAAGGTTTGATTGTTGATAAGTGACCGGCCACAGTGGGGTTGTCAAGTAGGGCCCAACCTGAGTGACATAGGGCCTGGAGATCTCAAGAGCTCCTAAACTTTGAGTTGTTTGCGGTGAAAACAACCTAGCATTGGCCAAGATGGCCTTAAGTTGTTGATTTTGCTGCCAGAGGTCTGCCACTGTGAGGTTAAATGGTGCACTCCCTTGTTGGCTATGTTGTGTTGTTGTTCCTGTCTGAGAAGTGCTGCCTTCATCAAAGATGCTAGAAGCATGTGAAGAGGATGGTGCCGCGATAGGGCTGCATCCAATGTTTGAGCCACAAAAGATGATATCTTCCTCTTTGGAAAGCTCATTGGAGACTAGGGTTGTCCGCTAGATTCACCACCCTCATCTCGTTGTACGTTGGTCATCTTTTTTGTAGGTTTGACCAGTGCCTGGATGTTTTCTTGGATCAGATCTTGAATAAGTTTTTGAAATAAGGAAGAATCCCGGGGGTGAGTGGACTCACGTAAAGTGTCCCCAGTCTGTTGATCCTCCTGTACATTGTCCTCTAGCGTGGCATGGATGACGTAAGAGGAGCTCATGTGAGGGTGCGGTGATTGAAAATGCACTGTGTTAACAATGAAGTCTGTTTGCTGCTGAGTCTGATAGTGAGGCTGTGGCGGGCTCACTAGTTGTTTTCCAAGGCTAAGGACCTCATTATTGATCAGAGACTCGATGACATCCTTGAACTGGTAGCAGTCTTCAATGACATGCCCAACCATCCTATGAAAAGGACAGAAGTTAGGCTCCCCAATTCTTTGAGCATCATCGGGATGCTTCATTTGTGGTAAACTGATCAAATCATTCTTCATATAGATGTCAAACAGCTTCTTTGAGTATTCTCGACTAAAGGAATATGGCTTGGCCATGCGTTCTGCCCACGAGGCTCGTGGCCTCAAACTGTTGACGGTCTTTAGAAGAGGCTTTGTAACATTTTTCTTTTTTCCCCCAGGGCCATTATTCCTTGAGGAGGAAGAGGTGTCCACCATGTTGACATTCTGGGAAGCTGGCTTCTTGTCTTTCATCGGCATTAGCTTTGGTGTAGCCATCAAAGGGTTGTTGACATAGAAGTGTTCTATGTCAGCAACGGTAATGTTTAAGTCTTCAAATGTCTGGATTCTTGTCCCAAGCACCTTCTCCTGGATTTCGACTTGTAGGCCCCTTTTGCATAGCGCGATTGCCTCCTCATTCAAAGGGGGATTGACACATTTCATGCATATATTTCTCCAGCGACGAATGTAGTCTACTGCTGACTCGTTTTGCCCTTGGGACATAGTAGTCAACTCCACCAGGGTGTGTGACCTCTCGAAGAAGCTAAACCTTTCAATGAACCTTTTACGCATGTCGGGCCAATCGGCTGCCGACCCGGGTTTCAAGCTAGAATACCACTCAAAGGCTGTACCTGTTAGAGTGGTGCCAAAGTACTTGAGCAAGTACGATTCGCAGTGTGCTAGTTCACCCATATGTGTGTAGTAAAGCATCAAATGCTCCCTAGGGGACCCACACCCGTCAAACTTGGAACACTTAGGCACCTTGGAGATGTTAGAAGGGAGTCTGACATATTGGTGGTGTGGCGGGAATGGAACCTGGTAAAGGTCCACCACGCTATGTTCATCATTCTGCTATGCAAGCCGCCTAGAAATCATCTGATCTATCACAACCTGTTGAGTGGGCTCCAAGGGTTCTTGCGGTGGTGGAGGCACTGGTGCCTGATACTAACATGCAATGAAGACCTCATCGTCAATGTATGGCCTTGGGGCTGGCTGCATAGGAGCAGCAGGATGAGGCTGTACTACAGGCAGTAGCTCTCCTTGGGCAACACGGGGCCCATCTGAAACCTCAGCAGCACCTGATGCTTGTGCCGGCCGAGAATGGAGAAAATTAGCATTGGCGAGGAGGGCCTTGAGCTGTTGATTCTCACACCAAAGGTCTTCTATTGTCAAGGTTGGAGGCATGGCCTCACTCCCCTCATTCTGCATGGTGTCTTTCTCGTTGTGATGGTGTGTGGAATTGGTAATGATAGCGAGCTGTTGATGAGCTGCAATCCGAGAGCCTTCTGGTATGTCTTCAAGGCGACTAGCTCCCACAGTGCAACATGTGAAAGCCAACATTTGGCATGCTGGCCCGTGTGCCACTTGACGTTCGGGGCGTCTTCAGGAAACATCGGCTGATGAAGCACCAACTCCCTTCTATAGGGCAGGTCCCGCAGGGTGGTGTATGCATGGCTGTTATTGAAATGATAATATAGTCGTCGGTGGGGCGGAGCAAACTGAGCCTTCAGCCGAACAAAGGTGGCCTTAGGGTGCCAGACCTTCAGGACCAGGACAGAGGGTTTGAATCCTTTCCCCCGGTTGGCAGGAGAGTCCGCTATCCAGGGCTCTCGGCGGGAAGAAGCTTGAATGGGGAACATGCCCCCAATAGGCAGAGCTGGTCGCTGAAATGAAAAGTCAGCAGTAGCCGACCGCTGGAGTCTTCACTATGGCGAGCAGCGTTTGGGTCTTCTTGGGCTGGACCACTGATCGGTCAGCCGGGTGAGCCAAAAACATCATAGGGAATTTGCCCCCAATCGGTTGGGCAGAGGACAGAAATTGTTGGTCGACAAACCAACCGTTTACATAGAACTTTTGATGGACAGGTGGTAGCACCTGCAGGTTCTCTTCGACATAGACCACTGATCGCTCCAAGGAGGAAAGACAAGCCAAGGGATGGCCCCTCGCCTGAGCTGATATCTTGAGAGCCGCTGATCGGCTCGAGTCTTCAAGTTTTTTAGGAGAGGGCTGCCCCCTCTCAACAGCATCCCTGGCCACTGGTCCTGGAACGGGCAGAAGGTTGACTCTTCCCCCATACAATTGGCATATTCTTAATAACGGGCATAGCAGGGGCCCGTAACTCATCATCCAACTGGCTCAGAGCAACGAACCGGTTGACAAGGGGTAGAACGATAAGCCACAGTCGGCGGCGCTTCTCTTCCCTAAACTCAGAGGGAGTCTTGATGAAAGTGGCTGGGTGGGTACAGTTCCAAGGGCACCGTACGTTACCAACCTCCAAGTTACGACGGGAGCCATGTTCAAGCCGAAGCTTGCGCAGACTCGACTGAGGAGATGCAGGAGCGGGCCCGGAGATAACGGTGATAACATTCACCGAAAATGGCTACTGAAGAGGAGCTGGTTGAGGTGACTTCGGGAGGGAAGCCTCAAAGAGTAGGGCGGCATCTGCAGAAGCTATTTGAAGTTGTTGGAGGGGATGGACCTCCTCCTCAGTAGCGAATGGCTCCTCCAGTGCAGCACCTAGACAGTCAGGGTGCAACACAACTTTGGGGAAGCGGCCAAAAGTGATGCCAGCGGTGATGGCACTGATGCAACGACTATTGACGTAGGCCTCAGAATAACGAACACCGTTGTCAAAGTCCATTGAACCTGCAAAAACATACAAGGCCGACTTGATCAGATGTAGAGAGTTTTTTAAAGAGATAGTGGATGTGCACCCTCTCAGATTGCTATGGCAGAGAGATGAAGGGAAAGAGAGGTCCCACCGGGCATGCCAATTTGTGGGAACCTCGGGAATCGTTTTCTTTCTTGAAATGTGTTTAAAAGATTTGTTTTTGAATGTTGAAAATATCGTACCTGAATTTTCTAGTAAAATAGGTGATAGACCATAAAAACTACTAGATAGTCCAGGTGATATTAGAAGAGTATAGAACCGAGGTTCGGGTTATGTGAAAATATTTTTTGACCTCTCTCCATCGGATGGTGCGAATATCCGATGTTCATTTACATCGAGCAAACACTCGAACACCCTTGATTAACTGCCATAGCGATCTTGTTTGACGAGAGCGTGCACATCCACAACGTATAAAGAACACAAAGGGCCCCAGCCTTTCAGGTCCGATGAGATGCAAACAAGTTTGATTAGATTTTGTTTGAAGTTGTTTTATGTTTGATTTATGAATTGATTTGGATGTGGTTTGAAATGTTGATTTCAGATTTCCATTTAACTTGGATTTAAATGTTATTTGTTTTGAGCTTGTTTGAATTGTTTGATTTGTTTTACTTCAATTGGTTGAAGTTTATTTTATTTTTGTTTGAACTTCATATTTTAGATATGTTTATCAATTTTGACTTGTTTAAGTTTAATTGACATGTGTTGAGTCATTTTTATGTGATTTTCTCATGTCGGTTGGTGTTTTCATACCAATTCGGGTGTGTTCGGTATGTTTCAAGTGTTTTGAAGTTTGGTTCAAATTGATTAAACTTGAACTTCAGATTGTTAATGATCTGAATTTGGCATGTTTTAAGATGAATTCATATACCTTAATGTTTTCTTTATGTGTTCTTTTCAATTGGTTTGATTTGCACTTGTTTAAGCATTTGAATTCAAATGGATTAAATGTATTGAATCAATTTTTCCAGATTGTATTAAATCTTATTTTTGTTGGATGTTAAAGCTTTAATGATCTGTTTTAAGCATGTTTTAAGGTTGGTTTGAATGTATTTTCAGATTTAATTAAGTTAACTTCAGATTTGGTTAACTCTTGTTCGGTTTGCATCACATCCGGTCTATCGGGCTAGTGTCGATGCCCAGTCATATGCAATCAACTCGGCACTAGAAATGTTCATTGAATATTCATGTTCATGCTGGTGTACATCAGATGTGGCAGTTCATATGCCATGTTCAATGCCGTCAATGGTGCAAATGTGTGAATGTCCTTCCCTAGGTGTAAAATACCACTTGATTGGGAAAATTTTGGCAGCATGGCACCTTATTTTCCAATCGGTGTGGAATTTTACCCGTCCTACAAGGCATAGTCATTTGACTTTTCAAGTAGTGGGAAGGGTCCGTCTGCAGCGGGAAGCGTGTCCCATGCCTACACCCGGGTCAGTGTTCCGGTGCATGCCGGATGAGCCGCCCAATGAAACGTCCAGTTGTGAACTAACTCCTTATTTAATTTTGGCATTTCGTCTTCAACTTTAGTTAAGTGTGCTTTTTAAATGTCCAAGGCCCAATGGGCAACTTCATGTCAACGGCTCAATGGGCCGGTCTTCATGCTATGTCGGCCCGGTTGGCCTATCTTGAGCTTCATGGGCCCTGGCAGCCTATTTTGAGCTTCATGACCCAATGGGCCAGATTTGCACCTCCATGGCCTGATTGGCCTGATTTGCACTCCATTTTTGCACCTTGACATCTTGCTATAGCAGCGGAGTAGGTGAGCCTCAGAGGGGCTGGAATGGGTTGGCTAAGGTGCTGTTTAGGTGGGATTTTGGTAGGACTGCACAAGGGGCAGGTGTAAACTAGGACTGGTTTAGGAATGCACAAAGGGCATTTTGACATGTAGAAATCAGGGCCACCTGGCTTAACTCTTGGCCCGTCCGGCGGATTCCAAGAGGCCCGGGCTGTCACCCCTCCTTCCACACATCAAAGAGGGTGTTTGGTTTGTTTGGGGGTGCTGTAGGAGCTGTATTGGGAGTGTTGCACATAGGGCGAACTAGGTGACCATCAAAGGGGCCTGCCATGGGTGCTCACAAGGGGGGCAGAACTTGGGCCAGTAAGGGGGCCTGTTTTGCATGCCATTCGGGGCCTGATTGGGGGAGGCAGGAGGTGCATGTCCAAGTGACCATCAGTGGGGTCAAACCAAGCATGATAGTAGAAGGTTTATAGGACAACATGGAGGGCCAAAAGGGTGCACAAAGGGGCTGGTTTAGAGGCCTGTTTTAAGGGGCAGCAAGGGGCTGTTTTTGTGATGGCCAAATAGAGGGTACACTTGGGGCTTTCTGTAGACAAACATGAAGGGCACTCAAAGGGGCTGAATGGGCATTACTCAGAGGGTATGACACCATGGATAGGGGTAGATAAGAGAAGGGTAAGAGTTGAATTAAAAGGCTACATTGGAACACACTTTTTCAACTCACCAGTTTTTTCTTCTCTCTTGCACTGCAGGTGGTGTTGAAGATGATGGGCTGAAGGTGCCACCAAAACCTTATTCTCTTGCTGTTGGATGAGAAAAGGGGGTCTTCTCCTTGCTGATGTTGATGGATGGAGCAAAGGAATGAAGAGAGCTTGCTGCACTTGCTGAAGTTGGCACACCAATCAGGTGGGCTGGTTGCACCTGCTGCTGGCGCGCCTGCTGGAGGGAGGCCTTTTCTCCTTCTTATTCTTCACTTGGAACACCACAAGGGGGCTGGAGAGGTTGCTGACTTGATGATGAAGACGTCCAAGCAAGGATAAGATGTCTTGGAGCGGGGTAGAGGGAGGAGAGGCAGGGCTTCCGCAGGGTGATCAGCTTGTCCTGCACATGACCTGCTGAGGGGGCTGGTTCGACCAAGGCTTGGATGAGGATAAGCTTGGTTAGTTGTAGGATTAGTTAGGATGAAGATAAACCAAGGGAGAGATAGGGATAAGCCATGGGAGGTGGTTGAGGGAAGTGGTTGAGTGGGACCCACCAGCCAAGGAAGGAGGAGGTGGGTGCGCCTCCCTCCCCTATTTTCTAGGGCTTCTTGCGCACATATCAGATGAGGGAGGATGGGATTCGGCCATGACAGGTTGGGTTAGCCCATCTTGGGTTAGGTTTAACCCTGGTTTAATCAGAGTGCTCCCGATCCAACGGCTAGCATTAATTTCGACCAAAACCAATTAAATAAATCTCAAATTGACTTCAAAAAATTCCAAATCATGCCCTGATGGCCATTGATCTTATGCTCCATCTTGATGTGTGGTTTAGATCACTTGAATTGCAACGGATCTCTTAATTTATCTAGTTTCTCTGATCGGTGCGATCTCGGCCGTTGATAATGTCGAAAACTGTATTTGAGTGCAATTACCTTCTCCCATTGGCCAAATTTATTTTTCATGCATCAATATTCATGAGATCAAAGTTTTGGGTCATGAAAATTGAAATTTTCAGCCCATGGGTCTATCCAGAGCTAATCGGACCATTATTCCCCTGGTGCGAGAACATACGACTTTCCGTCCGAATTTGCTCTTTCTTGCATATCTCTTCATCCGGGAGTCGGATTTTCGATCCGTTTCGAGCGTTGCCTAGCTCTATCCAATCTTGACAATGTGGTAAAGTTGGAATTCCATGTTAGAGTCCCAATTTGTCCCAAAGTGTCAGGGGCAAAATGGTCATTTTGGCATTCCGGTGTCCATTTTTTATGTTTTGGGCACCGTTGCGAAGCTTTTGACCGGGGGCTATGTAATGAGCACATTATCTTGGCCATTTTCAGCATGTAAGGCCATGCCAAGACATTTACAAAGCCTTTTTGCATCATCTGTTCTTGAATTTTTCGAATCTAGGTCAGATTTTCTGCACTGGCTTCGGCATTGCTGAAACTTGTATCAAGCAAGCTAAGCGGAACAATTTGATGCCAACAATAGGGCATTGAGTGCACAAACCAGTTGGGCAAAGACTAAATTTCAGCCAAAGGATAGTCATTTGATAGGGTAAGATGATATTTGATAGATATTGTTGAATTAAGATAAAGATAATGCCCATGGGGATAATAATAAGTTGTAGATAGGATAAGAGACAAAGAATCCTATTCCAAGAAGAAGTATTTAACCAAAAGAATTCCAACCAAAGGAGGAGTGTGAGCAAGGCTGAATGTCACCAAAATCAAGTGAAGATGAATAAATTTTAGCCAAGTATGAGGTGTTGGACGCAGGAGATGAAGCTCAATCCAGTCCATCCATCTAGATGCTTTCAATCTGATGGCTATCATTAATTTCGACCTAAAATTGATTAAACACACCAAGAATTAAATAAAAAATATGGGATAATCCCTAATGACCATTGATCTTATGCACCATCAAGATGTGTGGCCATGATGCTTAGAATTGCATCAGATCTTTTGATTTTATTAATTTCCCTGATTGGTGCAATCTTAATTGTCGATAATGCCAGAAACTGTAATTGAGTACAATTGAATTCTTTTGTTGGCCAAATTTAAATTCCAATGCTTCAACATTCCCAAGAATATATTCATGGACTAGGAAATTGAAATGTTTAGCTCATAGGTTACTCTGAAAATTGTTTGTACCATCATGCCTTTGGTGTTATTTAATATAGACTTTAGCCAAATTTGATATTCCTTGTATAACTTTCCAACCGTGGTTGGATTTTTGATCTGTTTCGAGTGTTGTCCAGCTCTATCTGACACTAACAATGTAGTGGAGTTGTATTTTCATGTTAGAGTCCCAACTTGTTTCAAAGTGTCGGGGGCAAAATGGTTATTTCGGCCTTTTCAATGTCCATTTTCCATGTTTTGGGCACCGTTTCGAAGTTCTCGACTGAGGTTATGCAATGAGCACATTATCTTGACCATTTGTAGCCTATCAAGCCAGTCGATGCATTTTTGGAGCCTGTTCGCATCATATGAGTCTTATTTTATCAAATCTTGGTCAGATTTTTTGTACCAACTTGTATTGCTCAAATCTGCGTTAAACAAGATAAACAAATAATTTTGGTGCCAACATAACCCCATAAAGATACTATATAGTTTGATGATATTTTACGAGTATAGAATCGAGATTCGGGTTCTGTAAAAATTTGATTTTGACCCCTCTTCATCGGATGCTGTGAATATCTGACATTCATTTACATCGAGCAACCACTTGAATACTATTAATTAGTTGCCAAAGCAATTTGTTTGTCGAGAGCATGCATATCCACATAATGAAAAGCAACATAAAGGGCTTTGACCTTTCGGGCTCAATGAGATGCAAGCAAGTTTGTTTTTCAGTTTGTTGGAGATTGTTTTTATTTAGTTTAAAGTTGATTTTTATTTAGTTTGAAATGAGGATTGTGGGTTTTAATTTAATTTAGAATGGTGATTTTTATTTTGCTTTTGGATGTTTTAGTCATGGTATGCGGGGTCGGCGACCCGGTCGGTTGGGTCGGCCGACCCGGTCGATTTTTGGGCCAACCGACCCTAACCCGGTCCCACGACCCCGACCCAGTTAATATATTTAAATAAATTTTTTATTAATATTTTTCCCGACCCCGACCCGACCATGGCCCTACTCGAGTCGCGACCCCAACCGACTTGGGTCGGTTTTAGGCCCAACCGACTTAGTCCCAACCCCTAATCCCGCCTTCCTTGGTTTTAGTTTTGATTGCTTTTTATTTCAATTGGTTGAAATTGTTTTGTTTTGTTTGAATTTTGATAAACTTTTGATGTATTGAACAATCTGATTTGTTTAGGTTTGATTGACACGTGTTAAGTCATTTTTATTGTTTTTCTTGCTGGTTGATGTGTTTGGATATCGATCTGAATGTGTTTAGTATGTTTTAAATATTTTCGAACTTTGGTTTGATTTGTTTGATTTTAAGTTTCAAATTGTTAAGTGGTCTGGTTTTTTGTGTCTTGAAATAGATTTAGAGTGTTTTAGTGTGTTTTGATATGTTTTATTTGTTTGGTTTTGATTTATTTAGTTTCTCAGGTTTAAGAATGTGAATTCCATTGAATTGGATGTTTTCATTTGAATTTCAAGATTGTATTAAGTTCTAAAATTTTATTGCATTTTATCATGACCTGTTTTCATGTGTTTTTAGATTTGGTTAAATGAATTCTTAGATTTGATTTATTTATGTTCTTTCTGGTTCGGTTTGGTTCGTATCCCATCTGATCCATCGGGCTGGCATCAATATTTGGTGACATGTAGTCAAGTCAAAACTTGAATCTTCATTGAGCTGTCCATGTCGGTGTACATCAATCGGTAGTTCATATGCCATGAGCCAAAATCTAAAATAGTGGTTTCCTTCTCCCGAGATATATTTTTTCGTAGGAAAAAGGAAAAATCAGCATTACTATGGCATGTCAACTCATCCTTGATATCAAATGGAATTCACCTCCAATATAGTCAAGTCTTTTGACTTGCCACACTAGGGGAAGGATCCATCAACAATGGGAGCAAACCCTTGCCTACGTGTATGATGTGACATGATGGGTCAATCCCAGGTTAGTTGTCCACGGTGGAATGTCCAGTTATGAACTAACTTCTTATTTAATGTTGCATTTTGCATTTTGAAATATATTAAGTTTATTTTGTCTAAGGCACAATGAGCCAGCTTCGTGTGTCTACAGCACAACAAGCCAATCTTCAAGTCATATTGGCTCAAGGGGCCATTCTTCAAGTTCAGTGGGCCAATCTTCAAGTTTATTGGCTAAGAGTCTTGTTTGGAGCTTTAATGACCAGAAGGGCTTGTTTGCAACATGCGGAACTTAACATTTTTGTATGCCTTTCTCTTTGTTGTAGTAGTGGGCAACATGGCCTTGAAGGGGCTAAATGGGCTTGAACTGGACCATCTTGATGGGCTTTTAATGGGACTGAACAAGGAACAATTTTAGGATAAATTTTGGGACTGATTTGAGGTTACACAAAGGGCAGGAAAATTCCGGGTCCACTCAAGTAGTCTCGGCACGTCTGGTGGATTCCAAGAATCTCAAAATGTTGACCATCACCTTAAACTCTAAAGGGAAGGGGAAAGAGACATTTTGGTCTATTTTAAGGGTAGCATAGGAAGCTAGATAGGTTGATAAGGACGTGATTTAGGAGACCAATAAGGGGGCCAGAATAGGTACTGTGTAGAAGCGGTTTTAAGTAAGTAGCAAGGGGCTATTTAAGGGGATTGTGCAAAGAACCTTTGTTGTTGCTGTTGAGGGGACAGAGTAGGAGAACATTTTTTTGTGCCAAGGAGTTGTATATGGGATCTGATTGGGGTAGCTTTTGGATGGCCAAAAGGGATCTTATAGGGGTTTGTTTAAGGGTGCATGGAGGGCTGGATAGGTGGCTTAAAAAGGGGGGTAGCAATGTTGTTATTTTAGGTGACCAGAATGGGAGGTCGAACAATCCTTAAAGAAACAACAATTAGGCCTGGTTAGAAGAGGTCAAATGGGGTGCACAAGGGCTTGATTAAGGGGACAACAGGGCCTGCACAAGGGGGCTAATAGGTGACTGAGAGGGCCTGTTTAGGTAGTTGGACAATGGCCAAGCATGAATTGTGTGTAGGCCTATGCCATGAAGAGGGATGGGGAAGAGAAAGAGAAGGGAAGAAGAAAGCAAAGATCACATTATGTTCATCTTTTTCCTACTTGCATTCTTCTTTTTTTGTAGAAGTTGCTGGAAGTAGGAAACCAAATTCTTCTTCATCTCCTTGTGTTGTCCTTGGCATGGCTGCTACTGGAGGAAGAAGGAGAGGCCGCAAGGTGCTGCTGGAGAGGTGACTACACGTGGAAGGGGTAGAAGGAAGAAGGGAATCAACTAGTGTTGTCCTTGGAGGGTGAAGGTCGCAGGTGGTTTGGACACCCGCAGAATCGAGTGTACCACCATCGATGTCCGATCGTAGACTCTCTATGGATAGGAGATGATTAGTCAACATTAGGCATTATTAGAGAAAATATTCATGTAATTTAGGCTAATTAAGGGTATTTGTGTATTTGTGGGACAATTTTGGGTTTATTTTAAATTTTGTATCCTAAACTTTTATATAAGGACCCCACCCTCTTATGTACGGATGATGAATTTTGGAGAGAAAAAAATCTTGAGTTATTGTATGCATCCCTTCTCCGGACCAGGTTTGGTCTCTTCCTTTAGCCCTCCCCTCCCCCCTGGAAGGCCCCTGCCTTGCCCAGTTCCACTTCTTCCATCCCTGGTTAAGTTCAGTTCTTCCCCTTCCTTTCGTTCCGCATGTTGCCATCATCCTCGCCTTCCATCATCACAGCATTGCCACCACTGACTTCTCCGGCACCCTCCACTAGCCCTGCCATCATCACCTCCATCTTCTCATCTAGTCACCATTCCTATCACCTGCCTTCGTTGTCGTCTTTGCCACCCACCACTATCACCACCCCCATTTTCCCCTCCGGTCGCCATCGTCGCCTTCGCCTCTAATCATTGCCTCCTCCTCCCTCTCTAGTCGTTGCCATCGTCTCCACCACCTACCATTGTCGCCATTTTCCCAGTGTCCGGTCGCCATTCTCACCCCCACTTCTGGCTACCATGACCATCGTCGTGCGAGCAAGAGTTCATGCGCATGACAAAGCTACAATAACCTTATTGTAGCTGTTGTTCGGTGTATAAAAGAAAAGAGGAGAGAGAGAGAGAGAGAGAGAGAGAGAGAGAGAGAGAGATGGTTCTCTATAGAAATTGACAAAAAAATGAAATTGTTACAAAAAAGTAGAGGAGAGCTGGTTAAAAAAAATGTTTGAAAAAAATAAAAATAAAAAAGAGATAGTTGGTTATCATAAAAGGGAAAAAACTTAGAAAAAAAGAAAAGAGAGAGCATGTGATCAAAAAAGGGAAAAGTTTTTTTGAAATTAGTTTGAGTTTATTAGGAAATTTTGATATTAATATTATTATTTTATAATTATGTCACATTAGGTCATGTCGGTGTTAAATCGTGTATGTATTCTGAGGTATTAATTGTTGTTCATTGAATTTGAGTAGTCAAGTTTAATTCGTGTTCTTATTTCCAGTAGTCTAGTACAATTCGTATTCTTATTTTAAGAAGTCGTGTTCGAATTGTATTCATATTTTACATAGTCAAGTTCAAATTGTATTCTTATTTTAGGTAATTAAGTTCAATTTATATACATATTTCAAATAATATTAACTATACATCTAATCAGTCAAGTCAATGTTACGTCAGTGTTGTCAAATCAATGTCATTTCAATGACTGGTCAATAGTCTCACATCAAGTCACATCAATCGTCACATAGTTTGAGACGTCCGAATTCAACATACCTTGAGGCATGCATGAAGCACATGGTTTGAGACAGGTCAACTGATGAGAGAGCAATGAGAGGATCAAAGTCAGTTGGAGTGCAAGCAATTAGGTAGAAAACACCCACATGCCATGGCATGGAGGTGCGACTCTCACACTCTCTCTCATCATTTACTTTTGCATTGTTGGGTTTGACTAGGTAGAAATTTTAACTTAGTCGATATTGGGTGTGGGTTTCAACTCTTATAATAAGGGACATAATGTAGCTTTTCTTGCCGAGTGTGACTTTCAACTCGTGAAGCAAGGGAGTGAAATAGTTTTCTATAATTGTTGCTGAGAGCGGTTTTCATCTCGACAAAACAAAGGAGTGAATTGAGTTGGGTTTCTTTGCCAAGCGTGACTTTCATCTCGTACAACAAGGGAATGAAATGGTGTTGTCCTTGCCGAACTTGCCTTTCATTTCATATGACAATGGAGTGAAATGATGTTGTCCTTGTCGAGCCTACCTTTCATCTTGTATGACAAGGGAGCGGAATGATGTTGTCCTTTCCTAGCTTGCCTTTTATCTCGTATAACAAGGGAATAGAATGGTGTTATCCTTGCTGAGCCTGCCTTTCATCTCATATGACAAGGAAGTGTGGAATGGTGTTCTTGTTGAGTGTGATTTTCAACTTGTATAACAAGAGAATGAAGTGATGTGTTCTTCGTCGAGTGTGATTTTCAACTCATATAACAAGAGAACGAAGTGGGAGATTTTGCTGATAGTGATTTTTAACTCATATGACAAAAAAGTGAGTGTTGGTGTTTTCCTTGTCCAGTATGATTTTCAACTCATATAATAAGAGAATGAACTAGTTTTCTTGTTAAATGTGATTTTCAACTTGTATAACAAATGAATGTGTTGGTTTTCTTGTCAAGTGTGATTTTCAACTTGTGGAACAAGGGGAATGGATGTTTTCCTTATCGAGTGTAATTTTCAACTAGTATAATAAGGGGAATAGTTGTTTTCCTTGTCTAGTGTGATTTTCAACTTGTTTAGCAAGGGAATGAAATAGTGTGTGTTCTTCATCGAGTGTGGTTTTCAACTCGTATAACAAAGAAATAAAGTGGTGTCTTCCCTATTGGGTGTGATTTTCAACCCATGTCACAAGGGAATGGACATAGGTCTCCCTCATTGAGTGTGATTTTCAACTCGTGTGATAAGGGAGTGAACTTAGGGGGGGTTTGCCAAGTGTGATTTTCAACTCTTATGACAAAAGAGTGAACTTGTGTTTTCCTCATCAAGTATGATTTTTAGCTTGTGTATTGTCAACTCCGAAAATGGGTTCCGGATCGGCACCTCAATAAAAGAGTGATGATGGAATAGGGGAAAGGGAGTGAATCATAAAATACTCGGAAAGCGGTAAAGTCATCACCTCAGTCCCACACTCACATTGATCCCCCAACTTTCATCTCCCGACATCGTTCGAGCACCAGAGAGATGGTTCGGGTTGTGTGGGAGGAGAGTGAGGAATAAAAAGACTTAGAACATGAATAAGAGAAGAAGTGGTCGCCAGGAGCCGCGGGCTCCGCTTTATGGAATTGAAAAATAAAAGATGACCGTGTGTAGCTTAGTGCAGTAGATTGAGATGTGAGTTCAACATTCTTCTTCTTCGGCTGGCCGATGAAGAAGAGTCCAAACGGTGCTAGCTTGATCGATCTACGCAACATAAGAAGAATAGAACAAGTGAAGAAATGGATTAGACTTATGGGAAGTGTAGTAAATGTAAAGAGGAGATGAGAAAGGAAGCAATTGAAACTGAACTCATTGGCTTCGAGGTGAGCCTTAATCCCTTTTTTGTGTTTTTGATTATGTAAAAATGATGCAGATGAACTAAAAGATGTTCTAAAATAGTAAATAAACTAAATGAAATGAGTTAATAAGAACTTATGAAGTGTATTGGCTTGAGTTGAAGCCAAGTTGGTTGAAGAAGGCCGGTTTGGGTAGCCTTGCACCCTTCTGGCGCGAGTTTGGTGCAGAAAATGCTACAGACGACCCCGATGTCAGAATTGAGTGCCGTTTGCTTATATGGATGGATAACTCGGAGAGGAAGAGATCTACTATTGATGACTTCTCCAAATACGCCTGTAGAAGTCTGTAAAAAATCTGAGAGTGGACGGATATGGAAGAACAGAACATGGATGCATGCCCTCAGTGCAGCAATCGCCACGGACAGACGACAAATCGGAATTGAGTGCTGCCAGCTTAAAATGAAAGATAACGAGGAGAGGAACAAATCTTCCGTTGAAGACTTTTGCATAAAAAGCCCCAAATTTTCTGTAGAATCCGATGAAGTCAGTTGATGTAGAACGCACAAATTGAGCCTTTCCTTCGCTTCGGGATCGATCTCTCGACGTCGGGAGCTTGGACGACCTCAGGATGAGCTAGGCATGGGGTGTTCAACCTTGGGTCGTTGGGAATAGCCCTCAATTTATAGAGAATGGAAACTGATGCAAAATATAGAAACTGGACCGACCGTGCCCCCGCGTTTCAAAGCAGGTGAGGGCACTCAGGGCGTGCCCTCAACTTGGGGGCGTGCAGGGTGCACCCTCACCCTAGGGGCACGGTCCGCACACCTCCCTATTTCAAAGAACGCGGGGGCACGTTACGTGTCTTACTGCTAAAAATCACCAAAACATTCCAGAAATTGCTAAAATTTGAACTTGATAAGATGAACGCGCCCCCGACCCGAGGGCACGGTCAAAATAAACGATAATTAGCAGGGGAAACTTTCCAAAATCTGGTTTAGAAGGCGCTAATTAGGGTAATTTCTGATTTCCAAAAATGGATCGTGCCCCTACGTTTCAAAGGAGGATGCACAGGGCGCGCCCCCGAACTGAGGGCGCGTAGGGCGCACCCCCAGGTGCTCCTATTTCAAAGGGGGCAGGGGTGCGGTACACTCTCTCCTGTGCGCGTGTTCCGCAGGCCGTAACTTGCAAACGGGATGTCCGATTCGGCTCTTGTTTGCTGCGTTGGAAAGAGGGCCTTCAACCGCACCTTGTCAAGTCAGTAAGCCAGCCGGCATGACTCCCGAGATGTTCACACGGGACTTTCTACCAGCTTACCCTCACGTTAAAAGCCAAAAACCGTGGCGAAGATCCGAAAGGGCACAGTTCCAGTCGAGTAATCTCGGGTCAACTCGGGATGACTTAAAATGATGACCGAACAAGTCCGGTACGATCAAAAAACCCAAAATCATCGAAAAATTTGAGATTAACCCGGTAAACATGAACCGAAGCTCGGAAAAGCTGGAAATAACCGGGAAACCCTAAAATCGACCGAAACGATCGTATGGCCCTGATTGATGAGAATATTCTGCTAGGATCGACTCGGATGACCCGAAAAGACCTGGTGATGACCGGAAAGGCCTAACACGTGGTCCGGGATAGCCGTTTCAATACAGATCAAAAAGCCATAACGAAAAAGCCATTATAGACCAACGCCTACCGAAATGACTTGTCGGAAACCCCAAATGTCACGGAACACACATGGGACTCCCGAGATATTCAAGTATAGACCATTCAAGGTCGGTCATCGAGCAGGCTTCGTGTTTTCACGGTTCACGCACGGCTCTCGCTTGAAGGTTGTGACATTATTTCAGAAATCATCGGTCCATTCCCAACCCACGAGTGGACTCCACCAACATCCTTAGCTCATATCCATGAGGTAATATGGATCTGATAACGGTCAAATAAAGGATATCGCCAATGGAATAGGAGTCTGGGGTTCCAAATCACGCCAATTTGGCGTGCCTACATGTATCAAGGAAATGAAGTTTTTGGTGGTCCATCGAGATCGGAATGATCAAATTGGTGGGATTTTTTGTGAACCATCAAGATTAGAGTGATCAGGATGGTGGAAATTTTTTGTGGACCATAAAGATTGGAGTGATCAAGATGGTGGGGAACTTTTCATAAACCACCAAGATCGGAGTGATCAGGATAATGAAAATTTTTTCAGACCATTGAGATTGGAGTGATTAAGATGGTAGGAATTGCCATGGTCGAAAATATTGAAATGGTGAGATTGTGTGAGAGCAGAGTAAGTTTTTACCCTTTGTCCCTCCCAAAGTGGAGTACGAGACTTCTCTCAAATTTTATAGGTGGGAGGTGTTCTTCCTCGTCACCTCAGGTATGGTCTCCTTGGCATATATCTACTACAAGGTAGAGTCTATAGGAGCTGTTTTGTCATTGGTAACTCGGACCTCCTCTCCAATAAAATTAGGTGGAATAACCCACTTACCTTGTTAAAGTTGGGGGCTCACCCTAGTTGATTTTTTTGTTACTACTCCTTCGTGAAGTTTTTACTCATGCTGACCCTTTTGGATTTTGCTTGTGCATCCCATGGTGGGATTTTTACATAGCAGCGTTCATGGAATATGGGTTCACGACCCGGGCCACAACCTGAGCTTGATCCAGTCAATTTTTTGGTCGACCAACCCGGTCTCAACCCTGCAACCCCAACCCCATGGTTGTTTTCAAATTATTTTTATTTTTATTTTGTATTATGACCTCGGCTGACCCTGACCCGACCTTGGTCTTGACCCCGGCCGACCTAGGTCGGTTTGGACCCAACCAACCTAGTCCTGACCCCCGATCCCACCTACCTTGGCAGCATTATCTAATTTTGCTCAAGGTTCCTTTTTAGGTTTTCACCTTGACTGGATGTTCTGACACTTTTGCCCTTGGCCATCCAATGTGTTTGGTCGGCCAAGTCCGTCAGGCATCTCTATTTTTAGCCCATGTTGTTGTTTTAACAGATGGCATTCTACTGACTGGCCCCAGGGTGCCGATGTTGTACCATGCTTACAATAGTGTTGCTTGGCCATTTGGCTCTGTGGTGGACTTAAGGAGGGATCACTGACAATTCTCCCATGTCAATGACTACATTGCAAATCATGGCTTCTACAAGGTCTTTGACATGAAAACAATCCTCAATCAAGTGCCTTATTACGCTGTGGTAGGGGCATTAGTTAGGTTCCCTAGTCCTTCTGGCCTCTTCAGGATGTATCATCTGAGGTAGGTTGATCAAGTTGTTTTCAATGCACATGTCAAACAATTTTCTTGTGCATTCCTGTGGGAAGGAGTACAATTTTAGTGCATGCTCTTGCCATGTGGGCCTTGACGTAGGAATTTTTGACGAGGAGCCATGGTGGCATTCTTTCCCCCGGTGTTGTTGTTGTTCCTTGAGGAGGAGGAGGAGCTGACCATGTGATCGCCATTAGCGACTAGCTATTTGCCTTTCTCACGCCTTGATTCAAACATTACCTTTGGTTGGTCACTAACATGAGGACATTGCTGCTGGTAACATAGGGTAGTTGAGGGAGGCCTAGTGTGTTGCGTCTCTCACCATGCTTAGAAAGCCTTAGGTCAATTAATTGCTCAATCAATAGCCCTTTAGGAGGGCTCCATGCATACTTAAGGTGACAGACCTAGTGGCTGATCATGAGAGATCATGCATGCCTCGTCTTCTGAGGGCTCCTTTGGGGATGACCCTTGAGAGGCAATTGGCCACAATAGGGCTGCCAGTGATGGCCCAGTTTGTGCAACATGAGGCCTGGATATCTTAGGGTCTCCTAAATTCTAAGTTGATTGCGGTGGGAATGGCCCAACATTGGCCAAGATGGCCTTGATCTGTTGATTTTCCCGCTAGAGATCTACCATCGTCCGGTTAGGTAGTGCATTCCCATGTTTCATATGTTGTGTTATTTCTTCTGTCAGTGTAGTGTCACCCTCACTAGTACTAGGGATGGTACGAGGATGTGAAGAGAATGGAGCAGCATTTGGGTTGCAGCTTATGTTGGAGCCACACAAGAAGATATTTTCTTCTTCGGCAAGCTCATCAGATATTGGGGTTATGTTGCTAGGTTCGTCACCCTTGTCTAGTTGAATGTTAGTCACATTTTATTCACGTTTAACCAGCAGCTTGATGTTTTGTTGGACTAGCTCATTGAGGAGCTTTTGAAATGGGAAAGAACCCTGGGGGTGAGTGGGCTCGCACAAAGTGCCCGCAATCTGTTGATCATCTTATAGGCCATACTTCGACATGGCATGGATGACGTAAGAGGAGCTGGTCAAACCCATGTCGACATGGGGCCGCAGTGGTTGAATGTGGTAACACCCTATGTTCAGGAACTCATTCCTAATTAAGCCCTTGAGATGCTTCTTGACTGCTCGATAGTCGTCAATGGCATGTGATTGTATATGATGGTATCCACAACCACCTTCGGGAAAAGATGTGAAAAGGAAGCCCCTGCCGGATGTGGCTCCATTAGGCCTTCCCTTGCAACCCTCTCACAGAGATGGTGCATCATTGCTTGAAAAAAAAGTATTGCGAATAGATGTGGTATCAACGACACATTTTTGGCCACTCTAGTTGCGGTGCTTCAACTGGTGCTATTGAGGAGCACACAGAGGAGGCCTCAGGCTTCATCTTGAGGAGGCTTCAGGCATCATTGCTTGAAAAAAAAGTATTGCGAATAGATGTGGTATCAACGACACATTTTTGGCCACTCTAGTTGCGGTGCTTCAACTGGTGCTATTGAGGAGCACACAGAGGAGGCTTCAGGCTTCATCTTGTACCAATAAGCACTCATCTAGAGATCGTCAGGTTGGTTGACAGTTTGCCCTGATGGCTAAGGTGAGCCAACAAACAATCGCCCTCAAGCTTGCAATGGAGGTAGATAGGCTTCTTCATACGTCATCTCATCGGTGAGCAGCTCGGTGATGTTGGCTATGAGGGCCATTATGTCTACCTCTAGGTGCGCACACCTAACTTGGAATCCCTCCAAGATGGAGTAGACTCGGGAGGCCATCTGATAGACTATTGGGTGAGGGACCCATTCATCTTATGGTTGAGGACATTGGGGAAGTGAAGGAGGAGGCTTGACAATGGTTGGAACTAGTTGATAGTACATTGCATTGATGGCGAAGTTGGTTAGCCATCAGGGTAGGTTATGTGGTTGCGGGGGCTATACTAGCCATTTTTCCAAGTTTAGAACCTTGTCTCGAATCATGGTCTTGACAAGGTCTTTGAAGTAGAAGCAACATTTGATTCTATGCCCTAATAATCTATGGTAAGGGCAAAAGTTTGGCTCTTGAATCTGTGCAGCATCTTTAGGGCGTCGACACATCGGCAGGGTGGTGATTAGGGCATTCCCCATGCAAGTGTTGAACAACCTCCTCATGTAGTCTTGGGTGAAGGAATACAATTTCATTGTATGTTCATCCCATGTGGGCTTGAACGCTGAATTATTTGTTGTCCACGGGGAGCTATAATGGCATTCTTGCCCTCGGTGTTGTTATTCCTCGAGGAGGAAGAGACATCTATTGTGTTGATGTCTCGAGAAGTCGGCTGCCTATCTTTCATTGGCTTTGGTTTCAGAGTAGTCATCAAAGGGTTATTAACATAGAAATGTTCAATGTTCGCAACTATGACATTAAGGTCATTGAAGGACTGTATTCTGTCCCCAACACCTCCTCTTGAATTTTGGCTTGGAGGCCTCTCTTGCACAAACCCACTGCCTCCTCATGCAAAGGCGGGTTGGCGCACTTCATGTATACATTCCTCCAGTAGCGAATGTAGTCAACTGTTGACTCGTGCTGCCCCTAGGACATGGTAGTCAACTTTCACTAGGGTATGTGACTATTCAGAGAAGTTGAACCACTCAAGGAATTTATTATGTATTGGGCCAATCGGATATTGACCTGGGCTTCAACTTAGAGTACCACTCAAAAGCTAAAATAAATATATAGTTAATATTATAACTACCTTTAAAATAAATTATTTTGTATTAATATAAAGTTTATATTTATAACATACAATAACATATAATATAATATAATTAGTTAATTAAAGCATAAAAATTAAATTATATTTATATATTTTACAAATATATTATTTTAAACTAAAATATTATGTTAAATGATTTTAAGTTATTTATATGTAAATTAAAGTATAAATATGAATAATATACAAATAAATTAATTATATGTTAAAATATTTACAATTAATTTATTTATTTAAGTTTTATATAATTAATATTTATAACAATTCACAATTAATATTTATAAACACATAATACAAAATTAATATAAATAAATTATTATATTATGTACTATTACAATATGTTATAAAATATGTAATATACTATTTTAATTATTATATAATTTAATGTTTATATAATAATTAAATTTTTTAAATATAAAAAATATTATTAAATTTATTTAAATAAATATTAGTTGAGAATTGTTATAAAAATTAATTATATACAAGATTAACTGTGAATTGTTATAAATTAAGTAATTTTAAATATTTTAACATCTAATTAAATTTGTTATATAATATTAATATTTTATAATTTAATTAATTATAAATAAAAAATTAAAATAATTTTGCTTAATATCTTGTTTAAAAATGATATATTTATAATTTTTTTAAAATATATAAATATAATTTAATTATTTTATTTAAATTGAATAAATATATTATATTACATGTCATTGTATGTTATAAATATTAACTTTATATATTAATATATAATAATTTATTTTTAAAGTGATTATAAATGTTAACTATATAATATAAATTAACTTATAATAATATAATAATATAAGAATGGGAGTGTTGGACTCTCCAGCGATTTCAACTTCAAATTTTATTTTATTTTTTTTTTGAAATGGTGAATGTCACTATGGAACATAGCGACTCCATAGCGACTTTGTCCCATCCACTTGAAGTCACTGGTCAATGTAGTAACTTTGCTTAAATTGTGTTAGTTTTGAAATTAAAATTTTTGGTGTTCGAAAATAAGATTTTAAAGTGTGTTAGTTTAAAAATTTTTTTCCTAAATGGCACAGTATCTAGTCTTTGGCATTGTCATCGATTGTATGGTGAAGGATTCCGGAACAAGACATTGGCATACGAATATATGACAGAAAATGTAGTTAACCTTGAAAAGGAGTTCAGATCTTCGGACGGATGGTCAATTTGCGAGAAATCCGTTTAATGGCTCAACGTAGCAGGAGGCGTACGTGGATGTGTGTGCACTGTTTGGCGTCTGAGGATGGTAGGAATGATCCTTGCAAGAAGGGGGCGTGACTTGGGGAGAGAGTGAAGTAAGCTTGGTGATAGTTTATTAAGCCTATTTGATTGGGATTACTTTATAAATTAATGATCTCTTAGAAAGATTGTAAAGTTATAAAATGGTTACTGGGTAGGGTTGCCAATAGGTTGGATTTAGAAAAGACTTTGGCTATTTACGATTCCCATTTCGACAAGAGTTAAATAGTTCTAATTCCAAACTTAATTAAATCAATGTCGTATAATTTTGCTTTCATTCTAATTTCACTTGCACTATCTGAATTGGAATTAAGCATGTAAGAATAAGTTAATATTTTTTTAAAAAACTATTAATTTTTGATATAATGCGTAAGATATATTTGTGTCATGGTCACCAAACATTATTTTTAGATGCCATTTAAGAAAATATATTGTTGCAACAAAGATTCAATTTGTCAGGCAACTAAACACCTCATTAATTATTCATTTCTCCCAATCACGTGCTGTTATATATACTCAATTATTGTGCTTCACGAGGGTAACAAACATAAATCTAAATGCACATTCCATTCTGTCTTCATGAAACCCATAATCATTTATCCTATAAATAAAGTATTAAAAAATCATTATCGGTATTTTCACGTCTGAATGAGCTCATTGGAACCTGGAAACAGTTAAAAGGAGTCAGGTGAGAATAACATTTTCAGAACCCGAGATCTAGTGTTACCATCAAATCTTTTGGAGCGTTTGGTTTGATAGGGACAAGAAAGATTTCAAACTTACATCCATCTACGAGAGATTCTCAAGATTGTATACGTTTATCCAAAGAAGGTGTTTTTGAAATGTGGATTTTTAGATTCTTCATTCTTAATCATGAAGACTTTTGAGAGCGATCATTTTAGGTCTTGATTTATGGGGTTCAAGAATTTGAAATTTTAAATTCTTATTAAGTCCCGAATTTATCAGATTTTGCCATGTTTTATGACTTTCCATACTCAATTACTTTCAGATTTTTCTCACAACCTTTAGTTTCTGGAGCATTTAAATTTTTATCTTTAGAATCTTATTTTATGAGATTTTGGAATTTTTGACCTCCGGAATTTCTAGACTTTTCGGGTTTTTAAACTTAGCTAATATGCAGATGTTTTAAATTCGAGAATTTTTCAGTTTGCTTTTATTTTGTGTATTTCCAATTTCCTGGGTTTTTCCGAGTTATTAGATCTCTAATCTTTATTAGTTTCAGGATTTCTCAGATTTCAGAGTCTTCTTACTTTTAGAACTTTGGAAAAAATTCAAATCTTGAGTTTTCAAATATCCACATTTTCTGAACATATTTGGATTTCTAGCCCTGAAGCTTCTAACTTATATAGATGTCTTTTTTCACACAAATTTGACAATACGCAGATTTATTGTTTTTCTAATATTATCGGTTTTGCTTACAAACTTCTAGATTTCTGCATATTCTCGTATTCTTAATTTGCTCTGATTTTAAAGAAGGCTTGTATATCAGACCTCTTAGATGCCTCATTTTTTGGGGCTTTCATTTTTTTTAGTTGATTTAGGAAACTTTTTGGAGTTTACATATATCAAAACTTTGATATTTCTGAATTTTATTTGTAATTTAGAAATTTTGCTAATTTTCATATTTCGGAGCTTTACAAATCTTCAAACTTTAGATTTTATGAATTTTCAATTTGGTGATTTTTGAGTTCCCATGGTTTACAAATTCTGAAGTTTTACAGAATTTCAAAGATTTTGGTGGTTTCATATTTTGAATACCTTGGCTTCGAGATGTTTTTTTTCTTATTTTATCTCGGCTTCTTATTAGAACAATGTAAACAAAATGAGGTAACCTTCAAGTAATGCCTTTTTATTTCGTGGTTGTAGCTTGTGCTTTATAAATTACTTCAATCTTATGGATAATTACTTTTATTTTCATTACGTATTTGTTTTGTTTTATTTTATTTTATCTTTATTCCTCATTATAGAAATTAATTAGAAACCAAATCCTTTATTAACGTAGCAAGATAGATGAGCTAAATTTGGCTTCCTAGGAGAGAAAAATTGTCAACGAAGGGTGCAAGATTTTCTCAAGCATAGATTTCACTTTTCATTTGTTTAAGTGTTTTCAACAATCAGGGAAACTTATTCCCTCCAGATCCAGGCCCTAAAATTAACAAGGGATCATGCTTTGTGCAACCAACAAAAAAGAAACAAAAAAATGATCTTGCTCTTATAACAACTTATAGTTAATCAGAACCTTTCATTTATCATGAAGTCTTTGAATTGCCACCTTCTGGTTTGATTAATGGTGATATTTCATAACCTCGAGGTACAAGTAGGTGATCAACCTTTTTATATGCATACGTTTTTCTACAACATGAACATTGGTCCTTTGACATATACTCAGGATGTCTCAAAAACACCCTATCATTTGTTTGCAGGATTTGTAGCTAGAGTTGTGTACAAGTGGCATGGTCAACTTGCTATCGGATGTCACTCCCATGCTCTGGAAGAGAGTTTGGGTTTATTCAAGAGTTCGATAGAGGGAACATCTTTCATCCTCTCATAAAAAAATAAACACCACATGATAGTGATGAATCTCACAAATCAAATCACCATTAAATATGTGAATCCTATTTTTCTATTAAAAAGTAGAGGGTGCTCCCTTTATCGGACTCTCGAGGGGATCCAGAGAACCTATTCATCACAAGGGCACAAATGATGACCCAAAGTGAAGAATTGAGGTGGCAAAGTAGTGAACACCTTCTATGTCCGTGATGCTAGGATGAACCCACTATATTCCAAGACCATCTACATTGACTGGGAGGTGAAAGGCTTCACATTCTTACAAGTCGAGTAATGCGGAGCAACACAAGACTCCACAAGATCCCTCGATATGGTTCCTATTTGGTGACCTGTTCAAATCAAGATCATTGACCTCAGACTGCCTAGATCCTTATTTCTAGATCACCTTTACTTGTTCTTATAACTAACCTTTTAAATGTTGAGAGAGAGAGGGGGGGATTAGGGGGATTCAAGGTATTCCTCTAAGAATCAACTAATACCGTATAAAGTTCTTTGGGTGTGAGTTTCGCAAGCAATTGAATATATTATTTTTATTTTTATAAAAGTCATTTGATTAGTTTTTTATTTCTTTTATATTATTTATTATAGATAGTTTAACTATTGTGAACATATATATTATGTATTTTCATTTTGTTAATATGATAACTTTAATATTCAATTTATTTTCCTGATATGTTTGATGAATGATATAGTATTAAATAGTCAAAACTACTTATACATTTTTGACCTACTTCAACAATAAGTATCATGTTTCTTATTATTAGCTCATTGCATATGTTTAGAATAATAAATCTTTAACTATTAATAAGTTTACTTAATATTCTTTGCTAATTTTAGCTTTATTTAAAAAGTCCCATCATTAATTTATTATTTGATATATACATTTCACCATGTATTCAAAGATTATTTTTAAATATTTTATGGGTACATGTGCGAAGCACGACCAGTCTGACATTGATCCGTAAAAAATGCGAAGGAAAATTCTAACTTCCGAAAAGGGACAACAACTTTTCGTTCTCAGGACGAGAGAGAGAGAGATGGCACATCTCATATCTTCAATGGTTTCACCAGGAGTTCTTCAGTGGCTTCTCGAGTACGGCGGAGATATACATCTCCCTAAGCTCCGGCCCTCTGTCGAGCTTCCTGCCGACCACCCACTTGAGGCGCTGGAAGCCGACGCTGTCGATCATGGGGACGTAGGTGCCCATCTGCTCTTCGGTGAAGAAGAAGTGGTCGAGCCAGAAGATGCCGCCGGGGCGCAGCACCCGGTAGACGTCGAAGAGGACGAAGTGCAGCAGCGTGTCGGGTATCCAGCTGCTGAGGACGTGCATGGAGTGGACGATGTCGAGTGTGTTGTCGAAGAAGGGCAGGCGCCGGGAGATGCTCAGGTAGAGGGGCACCACCCCTCGCGCCGCAATGAAGCTGCTGAAGGGCCCGTTCAGATTCATGGTCGTCGTCACCACCGTCACGTTGCGCTCCCGCATGCGAACGGCGAAGGTGCCGGAGCCGCCGCCCACGTCCAGCCCGATGCGGACGCTGCCCCGAGGCTTCAGCGCCAGCACCTCGTCGATGCCCAAGTCGACGGGGTTGGCGGAGGGGGTGACCCACCGGGCGCGCTCCCGCCCGTCGAGGTCGAAGCAGTCCTTGCAGTCGTCGAAGCCCTTCTGGTGCTTCCGGTCGACGAGGCAGGCGTAGCCCTTGCAGGTGTAGGCGGTCCACACGACGGAGGAGTCCGGGGGGGTGGACCAGAGGCTCTGGGGAAGAGGGGCGGGCTCGACGGCCTCCGGCGGGGCGGCGGGGCGGCAGCGGCGGCGGGGAAGGGGCTCGCAGCCCCTGAGGAGGAGTCGCTGGGCGTGGAGCTCGTCGTCGGGACAAGAGCCGTTCACGTCGTAGGTCATGTAGCGGCGGAGGTCGGCGGCGAACCGGGTGCAGGGATGGCCCACGGGGGGGCGCATGGTGTCGGAGTCGAAGTTGGGATTGTAGCCGAAAGGGAGGCGCTGAGGGGCGGTGAAGGCGAGGTATTCGGCCGGCAGATCGGCGGGTGGATCTGGATCATCATCAGCGGCGTCGACGGCGGCCAAGAGGCCGGGCTCTCGAAGGGCAGCAGGAGAGAAGGGGAAAGGGGAACAGCCAGAAGAGAAGAGATAGAAGGTGAGGAGGTTGGAGGCGACCAGAATGAGAAGAAAGAAGAGGCTGCTGGAGATGGAGGAGCGGTGGGAGCCGGCGGCCGCGTCCATGGACATGACGAGACGGCGAGGCGAAGATCAGCAGCTGATTCTCACGTCTCTCTTGCCGAGACGAGACAGGCGACTACCCGCATACATGCATCTTGGTAGGTATGTGTTATACAAGAGGTCAAAGATGGGGGCGAGAGAAGTTTATATTGGAGTGTGGTCGTGCGTGCGAGCTCATCACATGGCTGCAGCTCGAAGCAAAACCCTGGGCGCGTTGCCCCCGAGAGGAGGTAGCCATGTTGGGGGCTTTTAAACAAGGTGCATGCGAAGAACATTAATTAGACCAGTTGACTTTTAACGATAATGGGTGGAATCAGAATAATGAATATTTTTTAGTTGAAGAGTGAAAACATTAATATTTTTTCAACTTAAACATATAATAAATATGTGTTCACTGCTTTTTTTCTAAAAAAAAATCCTCCCCGACTGCAGAGAGATTATTAATTCACTTCCTAATTGTTGGGTTACATCTTTTCCGGGTCTCTCACTTAATTAAGAACATTAATCCAGTCGATTGAGGCGATGATGGAGGCGGCATATACAGGAAATTATGGGAAGGAGTGGTGATGGTGACAAATTCCTCCTTTTATTTCGATGGTGTTTGGTATGTCTTATGAGCCAGAGATTCTTGTTGGAGATTTATGAAGGTCCAACTAAATGTACTAATGGGGTGTTTGGTTACGTGATAATCACCATTTTCTTTTTAATTTTTGAAAATTATAATGAAAGTGCTATCGAACATGTGTTTGGCACCTGTTTTCGTTTTTTATTTTTAAAACGTCTTGGATGGAATGGGCAGCGTGAAAAAAAAAAGTGGTGGAGGCCACTTTTTTTTTTGAAAGTGAAACGGCGTCTCCCAGCGAAACCCTCGCGACCCTCGCGACCCTCACCTCCCGGCGGCGGCACTCTCCTCCTCCTCCCGGCGCTCCTCCTCCTCCCAGCGGCGCGAGCTCCTCCCGGCCGAAGCCCTCGCGACCCTCACCTCCCGGCGGCGGCACTCTCCTCGGCGCGAGCTCCTCCTCCCGGCGCTCCTCCTCCTCCTCGGCGCCGCGGTGCTCGGCCTCTCGACGGCGACTCCGGCGAAGGAATCCGGCGGCTCCGACGGCGGCAAGCGACTTCACGAACCTTGCCGACGACGGCGGAGGGGTCGAAGATCCCCACGACAGGGGCAGACAAGACCTCCGGCGGTGCTCGGGCTCGACGACGCTACTTGAAGGAGAGTCGGCACCGCTCGAAGGAGATAAAACCGGCTCGCCTACGCTGTGGGAAGGAGAAGAAGGGACCGGCGGCGCACTCGGAAGGGGGGGGGTAAACGCGGCTCTGCGGTAACCCTCTGCTCTCTCCCTGCTCGTCTCTTCCCCGCGCTCCCGGAACCTCTCTCGATTCGCGTCCCGCCGGTGAAATGAAGCCGCCCCGCCCCGCCGCCTGCTCCCCCTCGTCGGTCGGCGTGCCGGCGGGGGAGACGACGGGAAGAGCTTCTCGAGATCAAAAACAATGGCCGGCGGCGGCGTCCGTGCCGATCGGCGATTCTGCGGCGGGTGAATGGGCGTTTCCGGAGAATCAAGCAATTTAATCGGCGGTTCATGCTCGTTCCTCCCTCTTCGGTGATTCGAAATAAGAACATTCGGCATCGATCCGTGCCGTGCCGATCCTTCATTTTGCCGAATGAATCCTTCGTCCGATCGGTAGTTTCTCGTTCTGGGGGCTTCCAAGCTTCACAGATCTCATCTAGACTCTTATTAATCAATGAGGTGTTTGATTGCACGGTGAATTGAGTTTTTTTTGTCAAGAAAATATATTTTTATAACAGAACATATATGTTTCAAAGGGTGATTTGCAATATTAAAAAAATATGTTTTACGGAAGATTTCTTATTCTTTATCACAGGCAAACGGTGGTGAGATTTTTCATGTAGATTATACTTTTTTTTTCATGTGATCTTCTTATATGTTGGCAGAGCTATTAAGATTGATTGAATTCTTGTATGACATGAAATACTTGTTTTTTGATGTTTATGAAGTTGATGAAAATTGAATTTAAAATGCTACCAAACACCTCATTATCATTTTTAAAAATTAAAAAGTTTTTGCCAAACACGTTCATTGTCACGTTTTCACTTTTAAAAATTATCTTGTTTGGCATTATATTTTAATTTTTTATCATGAAACCTTTTTAAAAATTAAAATGCAACCAAACACCCCATAAATATTTGTTTGTTCAACAAAATAGTGAAAATATTTTAAAAAGTAAAAAAAGAAATAGACATCCACTCCGTACTGTTACACTCTTCTCCTTCGAATGAGAAGGGAGCTGTGAGCTTTGCAGTCGTACTTACCCGTAGGCACGAGCAGAAAATGATAGTTACAGATCGTTTGTTTTGTTTACATACTTTCAGATAGAATTTTGCGCTTCTTTTCTATAGAAGAATATTAATTTCTTCTGTAAGGGCATATTTGGTTTGAATGTTATAATTAATATGGTATCAATTCCGGTATTGCTACCAGATACATATGCAATAACATTTGGTGGTGGCAATATTAGTCATTATTGACATTGCATCCAACAGGCCCTAAGGTAGAAAACCTATGTCGATGAAGAAAGCGTTTCCTTGTGCATGAGTTTTGTCTATCAAAATGCTTTCCGTTTAAAGGACTTTGATGACCCTGTTATTGTCTTTTATCATTTTGACGACGTCACTGCTCGTAGACCTTGTTAACATCATCATTTTGGAATGACCGGAGAAGATGCCCTTTATAGCCCTTTTGCGAGATTTAGAGATATTGGAAGGCTAAAAGGATAAATTTGTAATGGAAACAACTCTTTTATAAGAATCTTATTTTTAATCACGTGAGCGGTCGCATCTTTTGATCCCCGCACTCTTGTCACAAAACGGTACGAGTCACGAAATCCGGTGATGGGTGTGCCCTTACGTGGTGGGTGGCAGCTACGGGGAGCCGCCGGCGGTGAAGAAGAAGACCGCCTCAGATAGTCAGACGAGTCAAATAAAATTGGACGGGAAGGCGCTGGGTTTATTCATGTCGAAAACGACAACCCTTCTTCTTCTTCTTCCACCAGAATAGCTTGTGGTGGATGTCGAGCGAGTCGAAACAAAATTAATGGCATCTCCGGGTGCTTTTTATTTACTATTCTGCCTCTCGATTTGGGTTCCGCGCCCGCACAAAGGCCCCGAAACTTGGACAGAGGAGCTGCATCGCGTGAGCGCCAAGATATCGACTGCTTCCTCGTGCATGTTGTTCCCGAGCGTCGTGGCGGAAGAAGCCAAAATCGACCTCCTCACCGAAGCCCCACCTGCCGCTGCCGGAGACGAACGCGTGCTCAGAACGGAGCGAGCACCATAAAAGCATCCTTGCGTCTAATCCGCATGGTGTTTTCTCTCCAGGCGCTGGTTGATGTACCATGCGGCCAGGCGCTTGAGGACGAGGCCCACCAGGGTCTTGCAGATGGCCAGAATGATGTAGGTGAGAGCGGTCCAGAAGAGGATCCAGAAGAGTCTCCATGGAAGTGGACCGTAAGGGAGAACAGTCGCATAGATTGGTGTCAGAACGCGAATCACCTGTACGAGAGAGATGGCAACAACGACTCAAACAAGGGGGGCTCACTTCGGTTACATGCGAAGTAACACACTTGGATTTTATGAAGGTGCGGTGCACATATGACGTGCAGTCTGAGTGACTGACTTTCGGGAAATCGCTATGTTAAACACACTTGGATTTGGAAGCCTACCACACAAGCCGGTGCCAGGGGAATGAACTTGAGGTTCTTCCTGCCATCGTCTGCCTGGATATTGAGAGTCTGTACAGAGTAAATCAAAATTTCAAGAAAAAGGTAATTTTGGTGCCACGAAGTTTGGGATCCATAAATGAATATAGTAAATAATTAACATAAAAAATGTAAAAAAATCCTTTAACAGGAGAATACTGATACATAATTTAGAAGGCAGCAGTAACTGGATAAATGGGGAAAAGTTCCAAGTCCTCCTACATCAGCATGCTTTGCAAGTGCGGGAGGCATTTTCCACAAACGAGAACTTGAGGTTGACCTGGACCTATTTTATAGCTTGGATCAGCTTTATCCAACCTATAAAGCCATCCTATGCAACAGGTGGACAATAAATGGAATGTCCTCCATTTTTTTGCTGTTGATTAACAATAGGGCCTTTAAAAAGATGATACCATTGAAGAAAATATTAAAAGCATGCGGACCTCAAATATCTTTCAAGAAGTATTCCTCCCCTTTCAAGCTGCCTGCTTTTGGGACATATTTTTCTTTTGTAGGATCCAAACTTATTTAGTTCAGCTTCAAATTTTTGAAGACGTCATTTTTTGAGCTTTATATTGCACTTAATTGGTCGACTACACTCTCCAAATTACCATGTTTGGTCGATGCTGCATTTTGATTACATTTTCAATTTAAAGTAACTCAAAGAGGCTCTGTTTAATTCTTCAGTATACGGGTTTTTAATTCAGCCCTAAAGCGAACCCTTGAATTATTCTTTTGTCCCAAGATAGAAACATTTCTAGTGTCAGCTTTATAATTTTAGGTCCACCCCCATCACCATTTCATCTTCCAAAATATGCTCTTTCGTTTTTTGCCCTTCCACTGCTGGCAAAGCGACTTTCAACCTGTTAGGTACAATAAGCGCTGAACCAAGCAAGGAAAGAAGGATTGGGGTTGGGCAGGGTTGGTCGGGCCCAAAACAAACTCGGTTGGACCAGAGTGAAAAAATATTTTTTAAAAATAAAAAATAAAATGGTAAACATTAAAAAATAATGCCAAAAAAATCTGGAAAAAATGAGAATATGACTAGAAAAAATTTGTTTATTTCAATTTAAATCTTACAATTTTGCTGTTCTTTTGCATAACTTATATACTCTTCCCATAATATTTGAGAAGAATACATAACGTTACACATAGAAATGATGATTGTACTCGTCACTATCACATACAATAATTATACGATAAGATCCCAGTGATCTATCATAATTGTCATACGTGGAGTGAATAGAAGTATCCAATGAGGATTTATATGTAATTTGAGTCATCCCATAATACTCTTGGAGATATGTAAGAAATCAAGAGTCTTGAGATGATTCAACTCCGTAATACTACTCATAGTATTGACTGTCACCCTATTATATGTGTTGATCTTGACCACTTTGCGATTACATATCATGATTTGTCTTGTGTCGCATGTGTAGTATTATTCTTTGATGAAACATATCGTTATAGAGTACATCCTTGATTTGTTAACCTCGTCGGCTCAGTAGTGGTTCCCATGGTTCGTCGGGTCGCGACCAGGCCCTGACCCGGTCGGAATTGGGCCCGACCGGCTCAGTCACGACCCGGCCGGGCCGACTCAACCGGCCGGGTTGCGGAGGTCACGCGACCCAACCCATATGGCCGTTGGCAACGGGCATATGACCATTGCCAACGGCTAGGGGGGGCTCCAGCCCCCCCCCCAATTCAGCCCCTTGGAGGCTATTTAAAGATCCCAAGGGGCTCCCCTTACTCCCACCTCTCACTCTCACTCTCAAGCTCTCATTTTGCTCTCATTGCTCTCATTTTGTTTTTCATTTACTTAATTATTTCATTAAGTACTCCATTAGTTCATTTAATATATTTATTTAATATTTGTTTCATTGCTTAGTTAGTTAAGTTGTTTCTTCTTTTTAATACTTACTTAGTTAGTTAGTTATCTAGAAGATTAGTTAAATAATTAATTTAGTAGTTACTTAAGTACGTAATTAGTTAGAAGGTAATAGCTAATTACTTATTTAGTTACATAATTAATTAGTCATTTATTTCACATAATTAAAAGTTTACTTAGATTAGTAGTCACTTATTAACGTCATTAACTTTTTTAAATAGTTAATTACTTACTTAAGTAATTATTTAGTAAAAAAAAATGTCTTCTCTAAGCCAAACAACCCAAACTGCCGGCATGACCCGGAGTGATCCGGCTTGGTTACATTGCAACTTGATCTCCATGGCGGAGAGAAAAGTGCAATGTAAATATTACGACAAAGTAATATTCGGTGATATTTATCGTTTAAAGTTTCATCTTGCAGGCATGAAGGGAAACGTTCTTCCTTGCACACGGATTCTGCCGGAGGTCAGAGCTCAATTTCATAAGCACCTACAAGCGATGGAGCAAACGAAGGGAACTAGCAAACGGCATAAAGAGATCGTCGAAGAATTGCTACAACCGGGGAGACGTTCCGTACACATTTACGGGACCGAACAAGAGAGGCCGGATATTTTTAGAGACGAAGAGTACAAGGATATGTTTGTTTTACTCATAAACATAGTTCATTCTTCTATTTTAAAAGATAATTAAGTAGTTGAATATTTCTTAAATAGATGACCTCTTACGGGGAATGGAAGCAAGTCGAAGATCATTCGCCGACGAAGAGTTACATAGACACACCGGCCGAATGATGGGTCAAGGGTCCAGAAGTGGGAGTGGTCGAGGAAGTGGAAGAGGATCCAACAATCAACCGCAAGATGAGATTCATGATCTCACCCAAGACAACGGCCCGGCAGTATGTCCCGTGGATCCCGTAATCACCAGACCACGACAACGTCAAACGACAATCACGACGGCGATGAAGAACCTAAAATTATGTAAGGAGAAGATTGGCTGGGCAACGTCAAGGTGGTTCTTTCACCACAGCATCCCGGCAAATGCTGCGAGGGGAACATACTACGAGAACATGATCGACACGATCGCAGACGTCGGGAGGAGAGTGCCTGATCCAAACCCAAAGGAGATATACAATGTATATCTTCCTATAAAAGTGCAAGAAACAAAGAAGTACGTGACATCATTTGAACGAATATGGGAGGAACGAGGTTGCACATTAATGACCGACGGATGGACCGGTAAGTAAATTTTCTTTTACTCATTTATATTAAATGTATAAACATTCTTTTTGGTATAACTTAGTTAATATCTTATACTTAACAGGTATAACTAGGAAGACAATGATCAACTTCTTAGGGTACAGTCAAGCCGGCACGGTCTTTTGGAAGTCGGTCAACGCATCAGGACAGGTAAAGAATATAGAGTATCTTTACCAATTGATAGATGGAGTGATAGAAGAAATAGGAGAGAACCGGGTAGTTCAAGTAGTCATAGACAATGCGACCGCATACAAAGCGGCCGGACAGATGCTTATGGTCAAAAGACCAAAGTTGTATTGGACACCTTGTTCCGCCCACTCCTTAGACTTGATGTTGGAGGATATATGCAAGGATCCTCAAATAGACAGGGTAGTTAAACTAGCCCAGTTTATTTCTTCATTTATTTACAACCACAACTTTGTCCTTGTACTTATGAGGGAACACAACAAGGGGCGAGATTTGTTACGGCCCGGTGCAACTCGATTCGCCTCCCATTATATTTCGTTAGAAAGTTTGTTGAGTCAAAGGAGAGCTCCAACTCAGATGGTCATTTCATCGGGTTGGGATAGTTGGATAGTTAGATGTAACTCATCGGATAAGAGAAAGGGGAGAAAAGTAGAGGAGACAATAGAGTGGAGATTTTTGGAAAGTTGTAAAGAAAACGTTAGACATCGTCCAACCCATAGTGAAGGTATTAAGGATAGTTGACGGAGATAGGAAAGCAGACATGGGGTATTTATACGATGCGGTTGAGAGAGCGAAGGAAAAAATCTCCAAGACCATGTCCGACTTCGCCAAGTGGTGGGATATCATAGATCGCCACTGGTAACGTACGTTACATCAACCCATACATACAGCAGGCATATTTTCTTAAACATTTACTAATCTTTTTTTTTAATGTCAGATATGTATAAGTTGTTTACTAATGCTATTTGGTTCATAGGTTACTTTTTCAACCCAAGATATTGCTATAGTCTACAGTTCAAGGCAATAAACGAGTTATTAGATGATGTGAAGAGCGTCATCCGGCGGTTGCTTGGTGACGACGACCGGGCTATTATCGCCTGCAACAAGATGTACGATTGTAAAATGTGGAGTTTTCACTTTGGAACGAGTAGAGTTGAACGAGCTGTGATGCTACTAAGTCCGGGTACGTAGTATTGTTTTTCATCACTTAATTAATCAAAGTTTACTTAGATAATAATGTAAGACATTCAATTTATGCAGCTGATTGGTAGATGAACTATAGTAAAGTACCAGGGTACGAGGACTTGGTGGATGTAACCATCAGGGTCCTAAGTCAAACCACTTCGGCTTCGGGCTGCGAGAGGAATTGGTCTACATTCAGCTTGATTCACACGAAACAAAGAAATAAGTTGACATCAAGGAGACTTGAAGACCTCGTGTATTATCACTACAACATAAGGTTAAAGTTGAGAAATTTAGAAAGAATGGAGCAGAACCAGATGGAACAAAAGAGTTGGATATCACAGGCGGTAGGACGTTCAGTCGAGGAGCCGCAAATTGAAGAGGACATCGATTTGAATCAAATATTCTACGAGAAGAACTCCTTAGAAGCTTGGGTCAATGACCGAGAAGGGTTGGGAGAACCGGAGTTCAACTCAGAAGACCGACAATGGGCTGGAGGAGTGCTCGACGATGTCTTTTTAGCCGAAAAATTCCAGATCCCTCCCTCTCTAGCAAAGCAACAGAGGACTGGAGAAGGAACTAGTCGAGGTACGCAAAGTAGGAGAAAAGGTAAACAAGTTATGACTGATCCTTTTGATATTGCAGATGCTGATACGGTCGAAAACGATCAAGAAGATATGCCAAAGCCGAACATCCAAGTGTAGTACCAGACATCGGAGGATTCTTCGTCAAAGAGTAGCAGCGATGATGGTGCTGGATACGGAGGCGCGAATATTTTACAAGTACAAGTGACCCCAGATCCTCCCATATCTTCTACAACATCATTACGTTTTACCGGCGAGGAGCAATATACTCATGCGACCCAAGACGCCGATCATAATAGAAGGCCGCAAGGTAGAGGAGGTCATCATAGCCATGGAGTTGGAGTAGAATACCACGATGCCTCCAACTATGCATATGATTCATCCCAAGGCTCTTGGTTCCCTACATACGATCAAGAGTATTATGGAATGAATTATGTGGAGTCATCAGATACTTCGATCCAATCGACCTATAGTTATGGTAACTCATTTGGATCAAAGTCTTAGTATAGTTTTCCGAGGGACTGACAAATATGAGCGTCATGTGTACATGTATCAAGCTATGTACTCAACCCAAATGACATAGGCAAAGTACATCAACTACCTATAAAATGTAGAACACGTCACATTGGAATAAAGTTGATATATTATTTGTTTAAATCATGTCATTTATTTTCCCCAATTTTTCTGTATTTTTAATTTTTTTTCACATTTTTCTTATTTTTTTGAATTTTCAAAAAAAATAATAAAAAAATGGGGTTGTGACCCGGGTCGCGACCGGGTCGGCCTGGGGGTCTCATGACCCGCGACCCAGCCTTCCTTGGTGGTTCCTTTTGCTTCTAACTCTCTACCGCTGCTATTTTTTAAAGTCAAATAATCCAACATCTAGTATTGAACTCGGATGTTTGACTTCGGCATGTCTTCTCATGCTTCGTCAATGGTTTCTTGACTTACAATGTCTAATAGATTAGTTACAACTTGTTTACATTTACTATTTGATTTCTTATTATGACGAGAAGATTCTCTGATCTTATGTCATTTTACCACTAAAGAAGGGATCTGGAATTTCTTAAATACAAGTATGTTGTTGAGTTTTCCTTGAATCCATTCTTGATTTTCTGAGTCAAACTTAGGTTCACCTAATCCTTCTCAAACGTGTACCCAAGCCTGCAATAAATTTTGCTCGTCGAAGATCATCTCCAAATCGATGTTAGGTTCTAGTATAGTCACCGTCTCACTTTTTCATGCAAATGTTTCCTCTCTCCACCTTTGGTCCTCCTTCTAATTGTCCCTTATCATCTTCAAATTTTTTAGCTTCAATTTCATGTTGCAATGACAACACACCAATTGCTCTCTAGTTTTCTTGACAACACTAGCTTATTTCTCTAGTTTATATGAATAAGAATGAATTTCTTTCACATCATGAAACCAATGTGATTTGGCACAAGACTCTTATTACAATGTTTGCCAAATCTACATATCCAAATGCCTTGCCGTGATCCATCCATCAGTCAGTTGCATGATATCATTATATGTTAAAAGATAATTGAAATACGTTAATCATCTAAATCAGAAAAAAATTAATCAATGATATGTACTAGGACTTAAAAACATAACTATTTATTGTATCATTGACGTTCTGAAATGAAATGACCTTATTTTATAGTCATGCATCTTGTTATATGTTATAATTGATCAATTTCTCTTTAACACTGTCTAAAAACTCATTAATTGGCTTGAATATTAGAGTATAACAATATCAAAGATTAAAAAGTGACCCAACAGATGGTAACATATCCATGTCAGTAGAGAGTATAATAATAAAAATTAAGATGTATGATTTAACTTAATCACAAAGAAAGTGCCAACAATATGTATTGGATCATACAACATACATTCTCACTGACAGTAGATAATATCTGACCACTTGCTGAAGTCTGACATTGTCTTCGCTATTTCGCCATTCATCCACTCAAGTGCATCACACAAGTAGTCCATGTTTACCTTCATATCCTCATCTACTAATTTGAAAACTTTGACTAATTGTTGCACTATACGAAGAGTCATCTTTACAATTTGTTAGAAATCTCCACTCTCTAAAACTTTCTCAACATTCCTCCTTTTCCGCTTATCTAAAAGACTAGCCTTAGCAATCCAACTAACCTATCTTGGTTAAAATATCATTTCGGTAAGGGGATGTCTCTATTGTATTATATAAATGTAATGAGAAACGAACTGAGTTACCCCATGTTGTAAGAGCTCTCGACCCTTCATATGCTCCCTTATTAGGTTAAGGATAAAATTATGATTGAATATGAAAGATGATATGAACTGGGCTACCTTAACTACCTGGTCAATTTGAGGATCTATGCATATATTCTCCAACATCAAATCTAACGAATGGGCAAAGCATGGTGCCTAATATAAATGTGATCTCTTTACCATCAACATTTGTCCAATTGCTTTATATGTAATTGTGTTGTCTGTTACTACTTGAACAACTTGATCCTCTCCTATCTCTTCAACAACACCGTCAACTAATTCAAAGAAATATTTAACATTCATTACATGTCTAAATGCATCTACAAACTTCCAGAAGACAGTTCCAATGTGACAATATACTACGAAGTTAGATCATTGTCATCATAGTTATATCTATTAAAAAAAAGAAAAATATGTATAAGTTCTACATTTTAAACTTAAAAAAGATGTAGGTAATAAGTTTGAAAATTAAATGTTACTAACCATTCCAACTGTTCGTCATCAATGTTCATCATATTCAAATGACTGACAAATTGTTTAATATATTATATCTCCTTTGAAAGATAAATATTGTGTATCTCTTTTGGATTCGGTCCAAGAACTCCTCTACCAACGTTGGTTATGGAATCGATCATGGATTTGTCTTGTAATACAACCCCTTTGCAATGTTTGCTGGTATGCTACTATGAAAGAACCATTTTGATGTCGCATATCTACAAATTCTTTGTTGCTGCTAAGATGGTAGTTTGTCTTTGACATGGAGTGCGATGACGAGATCCATGAGACTTACTATAAAATTGTCATCTCATGTGAGACCATGGATTTACACTTTCTTGTCAATTATGTTCAAATGATTTGAGGTATTGTTTAATATCTTTTACCTCCATTGAAAGACAAGTCTTGTATGTCTCTTTCGTAATTGGTCTTGGCACCCTCCTACCGATGTCGGCTATGGTGTCAATCATGGACTCGTAATACAACCCCTTTGCAACATTCGTCGGTATGCTACTACGAAAGAACCATCTCGATGTCGCATGTCCGATCTTCTCCTTACATATCTACAAATTCTTCATTGTTTTCTTTGTCATGGATGTGTGATGACAAGATCTACGGGACCTACTGCTGGGTCTTCATCTTGTGTAAGATCGTGAATTTCCTCTTCTTCTTATGTGTTTAAGCCTCCCACTTCCGTGTTTGTCCCTACTTCAGTGTCCACTCTCACTTCTCAAAGCTTGACCCATGAATCGACCAGTGTACCGATACATTTCTTCATTGTCTTTATTCGTAAATGACTTGTGGTTTGCCTCCATTACTCGTATTAAGTCATCTATTTGTAACAACAATAATTAAATATTAAGAGGTTACATATATACATTAATATGATTTTGTGTGGACTAGAAAAATTCGTGAAATTGTAGACATTGCTATCTCATCTCTTAAATGTGAATCGAATGCCTCGTGGGTTTGAAAATTTCTACTTAGACGATATTTTTATGTTGCTTTGAAACTCTCTTTGTTTGTTTTAACACTTGTAAATGCCTACGAAAATGGTCTCTAACCTCTAGTGGAGTACGTGTGCACAGTGAAATGTTGTCTTCATCCAGACAAGGTGATGCTTCAATCGGTAACTATGTAGTCAGAGGCGAGAGGCAACCGAGGTGAGGGAGGGCTCGCCTCACCTCAGGCGCTTGAGGCGGGCGCCTCAGGTGCCCAAGGCGACATTTTTTTATTGAAGAACTTCTCAAATATATATATATAACATTGAAACTTTTGAAGAAGAACAAAAAATACAAAAAACTCACTTCTATGGCGTATAATATATCAAGATATCATAATTTTAAGGTGGAAGACTGGGCATTGGGGGTTTTGGGGTGGGGAAGGAGGATTTAAGTTACCAAATTTGACTTTCACAGGGTCCTAACCTGGGCGAGGCGAGATCTACCGAGGCGAGGCATTTTTGCCTCGCCTCGCCTCACCTCAGTGCCTAGGCGCCTGAGGCAAGTGCCTCAGATAACATAGATCGATAAGCCCCGTTAAAAAAGAGGTTAGCAACACATTATTTATATTGAACTTTTCTCTCCACTATACATATCAAGTTGCTTAAGATGAATCATTCCAGGTTGAACTGGTCATTTGAGTGTCATAACTTGGAGAAGAGATGTTAAATAAGAAAGATAAAAAAATAAAGACCACTTAGAGAAAGGGGTTAGCAACACAATTAAACAAAAAAATAGTCAACAATATAATTAAACAAAAAAGAAAGTTAGCAATGGAGCTAAAAAAAGATAACACTATTGTCGCAACTGGGCTAGTCAGGCACACAAGGTCACCAAACCAAGGTCGTGACCAAGCTCGTCACAACCAAAACCGACTGGGTTGGGTGACCCAACCAGACCCAATCAAGACTGTGCTTTCCACGGAACCATGGCTTTGGCAATCAAAACCATTGTAGCAAAATACACAGCAGAAGTTCGATTGCAATATGTACAAAAAAACAAATGGAATTTGATTTTACAAATATGGACAAAAATTCAGTCCAACATTCGTATTTGTCAAAATTATGGAACGAAATGGAGTATAGTACACTAAACTTAAAAAATACATAAGTGTTTATACCTAACACTGTTTATGTTAGAAATTACATATAGAAATATCCAAGGTAAATTGGGTTAGAGGTTGGGATCGGGTTGACCCAGTCTAACCCAACCTAGATCACCTGTGTTCAATGACTCGAGTTGATCTAGATCGGAACGAGTCCAACCGGACATGTTTAAATTGAAAAATTTTGAAAAATCTAAAAACGAATAAAAATATAAAATATAAAAGGATTAGTAAAATAAAAAATATTTATTTCTATTCAAACCTTAAATGTTGAGAACAATTTTCGTCTCCTTGATATTACGTCTTATGGGATAACCTATTCAAATTTCATATATAAATTTGTATCACAATACCAAAAAATCAATATTTCAAGACATTAGTACTAGAACACAAATTTATATATAAAACTTATATATTTAAAGAACATGGTACCAATATCTATCGTATGTACAATAGTCATCTGCTTGTATTGAATTTTTTGTTTGCCTACAGACTTAGTAGATTTTCCGCAGTCTCCATGAACAAATTTCTCCTTGGATAGACATATAAGATCTACAAAGTGTACTAAAAAAACATGATTTTTTGCCCAAAAAAGAACAACCTTCAATGCCATATAATTTTAACTTGAACGGAAAATTTTATGGCATTTGGATGACATTCCTCTTTTAGGACTGGAATTTTTGTTTTCCTATAGACTTGTTAGATCTTTCACACTATTGAGGTTGAAATCTTAGTGGGGGAGGAGTGACTTGTTGCTACCTAGTTGGTATAGCTACACACTAATTTGGGAGCTATGACCTAGCTGTTCGGTTATAACAAGTTGATCGACCTTATGGAGCAACATTTCTATTCGCCAAGCCTAAAGAGTGATGCGGCTCTCATCATTGGACAATGATTCACATGCAATTCATCTAAGCAAAGAAAGTAGAATACAGGTCTTTATACACCACTTCCCATCCCAGAGTCTCCATGGCAAGATGTCAACATAGATTGTCCTAGGATTACCGTGCACCTTGTGCCGCCATGACTCTTACCTTTGTGATAGTAGAGTGGCTCTTTAAGATGGCTCATTTCATCAAAGCTCTAGAAGAATAGATGCATTTGTGATAGTATGATTCTTTTCTTCAGAGGTCGTTCGCCTACATGGGATGCCAAATACAATCATCGTATATCATGATGTCTGATCTACTAGCTACTTATAAAAGAGAGACTGGCATCATTTATGAATGAAACTTAAATTCTTCATGGCTTATCATCCCCAAACCAATGGCAACACCGAGGTCATCAATAGGAGTTCAAGCGATCTTTTGCACTGCCTTGTGGGAGACCATGTAAGCACTTGGGACCTTATCCTTTAACATATTTGGATAAAATGATTCAGTCAATAGGTCTAGTTTGAGCCTATTTCAAGTAGTTACTGATTAGAGACCTAGGCGACCTATTGATCTTAACTCTGAGCCATCCTTCTCGAATGTGTTAGTCTCCACCAAGCATAGTTTATAGAATCGACCAATCCAAATCGAGATCAATTGATTCTCAAATCGAACTGGTCATTGTCAATCATATTTTTGGCACGAAAGGGCTAATTAAGAGCCGACTCTCAAAGGAATTGGTCCGGATCGGCCCTAGATCGGCCGATTCTAGCAAGATTAGATCCGACCAGGAATTAGTCAATCCAGCCAATTCCCTGAGATCCAGACAGATCGAAATTGGGCTTGATTACAGGCTTGATTTTGACCTGATTTTTGTAGAATCGTGGAATCAACCCAATTCCAACACTGGAATTGGCTCAAAATGGCGCCGTGGTAGCATTATGCCCTCGCGGTAGTCTAAGATGCCCTTACGAGGTCTGTCAAACCCAGTAAAGCCAAGATCCGAGTCCATCGGGACCTGATATGGCAGATCCAATGACTTACCATGGTTACCGAGTCCCAATGGACCAAATAACCACATCTTCTTGTCTGATAGGGCTGGAAAGGCGCAGCAGCGGTAACATGCTGCCACAACGCCTTTTAAGGCCCATTTTGGGGCTGATTTCGACCCCAAATAGCCCATAATCTGATGTAGATCCTTTTTATAGTTTTTTTGGTATTCTATGGCCTTTGAAGAACCAGTCCAGATTGATTCTAACTTAGTTTTTCTCTGAAAGAATCAGCTCGAATAGAGACCCACCGATCTAGGTCCCAATTTTGATCTCATGATCATTACCACCGAGTCACTTATGGAGCATATCTGGAGTTTGCATAGTCACAGTAGGTGTCAAATAAAGGCTAACAATGAACAATATAAATGAAGCACAGATTCACATAGACAAGCATAGGAGTTCCAGGTAAGTGACTACGTCATAATCAAGGTCAAACCTGAACAATTACCCACAAGGGTTGTCAAGAAGCTCCAGACCCGAGAAGCTAGTCCTTTCAATAGTAAAGCAAATAAGGACCAATACTTGTGTTGTAGTTTTGCCTACCAACTACATGATTAACTCGACATTCAACGCTTTGATTTAGTGGCTTATCGAAACCCAACATCAATCCTAGAAGAGATTATCAAGCTATATCCCCTTCCCTTGAAAGAGCCCACACCTAGGCGCAAGGATTGCCATCTCGGATCTCGACTTCGTCTCGGGGGGATGAAAGAGAAGAGATCTCGGAGAGATCTCGGGAGATCGGATCTCGGATCAAAATGTATATATGTATGAAATATAACATAATATCTTATAAAAATAGGAGTACATGAATGAATTTACATGAAAATATATAACACATTTTGTATATTAACTGTGCGAATGAACAATTACAAAGCACTTTCAATACCAAAAAGATGATCTTTGTGCTTCTAAAAGATTTAAACTTGTATACAATCTTATTTAAATACTAATATGATATTAAACTTGTGACACATTTTCATGTGATAGTATAAGTGATAGTGAAATATATTAAATTTGTTTACACTATCATAAACGGGACGCAGAGTAGTCGCAGATCGACCGAGAAAATTTTTTTATGAACCAATCTACATGGGGTGAGATCTCGGCGATCTCGTATCTCGGCCCCTTGGAGAGACCGAGATTCTCGCGAGATCTCGCGAGATCTCGGCGAGATGGAAAACCATGCCTAGGCGTTCACCTCTGGCCACCATACCATCACAGCACGAGCATATTGAGTGTATAATAGATGAGTAGGTTATGATGATGTGAGCAAAGTCATACCAATGATACCTTGTGGTTATAGTGGTTGGCCACCATCAAAAGACACGTGGAAAACCTACGCAAAGTTAAAGCAGCTGGACAAGAACATTTTAGAGTGCTACTAAAGTGATAGTGACCTCTACTTAATGGGGTCAAGTTTTTTCCATCCAAGGAGGATTGGTGATGGGGACAACTTTTGAGTTAATGTTAGGTCCTTTAAATTTGAGTCCTTAAGAGGACAAGTATGTAAATAAGGTCTTTAAAGGGTCTTTTTATTTAGTGCCACCTTTATAAAAGACACATGTATGTACATATTCAAACAGTGCTATAGTGGAATTTTTGGAAAAGCTTTTCAGCTCTGGTTCTCCCGTGAGAGGGGCTCTGCCCCGTCTCTTCCCATTCCAGCCAGTGAGGGCCGTCTCCCTCCCTCACCCCCGATAGGTGGCCAGTCGTCATCTTCCAAACCCCCGGTAGGTGCCGGTTACTATTCTCCTCCTCCCTCTTGGCCCGGTGTGCCATTCTACCTTTGCTTCCCCTTCTCCTTCCGGCCTCCATGCCGTTCCTCCTCCTTCCCCTTCCTGGTTCCTTCGGCATCAGCAGGAGCCCTCCGGTGATCCATGGAGCTCCCTCCTCTCAGTCTCCCCACCGTTCCCCCCTCCCGCAATCTCTCCGCCGGGCTTGTCTTGCGAGATCACTCCCTGGTTGACCTCGGCTCAGAACGGCACGAGATGATGGAGTGAACCCATCGCCTGTCCCCTGCACATTTGCGTGCAGTTGTGTGGTTCAGCCTTCCTGACGAGGCGGCTGCGAGAAGACAATGAGGGGAAGAGGAGATTGAAGATGGCGATGGCGATAGCCACGAACTGACCAGATCCCCTTCCTCCCGCCATTGCCCCATGTTCGACCGAGGAAGAAGACGATGCTGGACGGCCACTGAGGCCGTGCAAGACCGCCAGCACTTCCGCCCCTACCCCTGCCTGCGCCGGCACCCTTGCATTAGTGCCCCTTGCTATCTGTGCCTCTTCTGCCATCTAGACGGGTGGAGTAGCGTGTGACGCCTGCGGAAGATGACGGAGTTGCCCCATCGACGATGTTGCCATATCGATGATGCTGCCACGTCGACGGCTGGGCGACAGCGCAATCGTAGTCACGCGACCATTCTGGCAGCAAACAAGGCAATGCCATGACACCCCCACCCCTCGTCACTCATGCGCACGAGCGCGAGCCACCGCTGGCTTGCTCGCCGCTAGTTCGTGCTGGATAGTTCGCAGACTAGACTGGCCGATCTGGCCGGTTCGACCAAGTTTAGACCCAATGAGGATAGGAAATAAGAAATATCAAGTGAGGATAGGCCCTTAATTCCTGAGAATTTTAAGGTATTATCAGAAGTTGAGATGCTTCTCGTTTGCCTAGCAACGGATGAATGAAACTGCTTCTCTTTTTCTTCTCTGGATGAAGTTAATATTTTTCCTCGTCATTTTCTTGACTCAATGAGAACATGTAACTCCACTTTTACCTTTTACCTTTTATGACTTTGTTATCTTTTGATAAGGTAGCAGGGGAAGAATCTTCCCCAACACCCTGTTCCATATAGCTATTAATTTGACCATTCATAACATGTCTTCCTCCTCCATCATCAAGAATTTTATGATAGACATCCTAGAGAGGGTACTGGATCATTGTGAAGAAGTTAACTCATCAGAGTTACACATTCTTCATTTAGACAAGCAAAAAAATTGTATGTTCTATTATGTTTGGACAGTAAGGAAAACCTTTTGCCAATAAACAGCCATTGAATGGTCAAATAAGCTATCATATACTTAAAGCCAAGTTCAAAGTTACTAAAACCAGTAGGCAATGTCACTTTGATAAATGAACAATATACAAACTAAATGAAGGTGGCAATTTTTTACCTTAATCCAAAAAAATCTTAACTACTAATCACATCTAACATCTTACTTTGTGAAAATATAAAATCTAAGTAAGATATTTGTTGTCAATCAACATTTTTTTAGTCAAAATTAGAACAAGTGCATATATCTTAGTTTTAGCTCCAAACACATATTAGCTCTGACAATTTTAAAGTTAAATTTTATGACTTAAATTTTAAAGTTTTGTCAAGACTTAAGAGATATACTAAGAGTTTAATTGAGAAATATTATCAAGCTTTATAACCTGAAATAGTTTTAGCACAACAAAGCAGGGTCGAAGTGTTATCAAAACAAGTGTACTTGCTAGTTTTGATTCTTTAGAAGTTCAAAACAACTAACACCCTAAATCACCCTCTGTAGGCATAAGGATGTTATATGAACCTCGAAAATCCCACCACTATATAAATGAAGACATGTACAAACACGCTAGAAATGCAAATTAGTCAAATTTTAGGTTCCCAATTTCAAGCATACATAATAGATAATGCAAATGCTGATCATAGAAGTAAAAGCATATAGATTTGCAGAGTACCTGTTTGCAAAGATCCTCCAGAAACTCAGAGTAAGCGATGGGCTTTATTTCATTGAACTTCGCAAGAAATGAATGCTTGGTTGCATCAATAAATATTTCACAAATATATACCAACAGAGTATTCTGACATCCAAAACAAATAGAGGGAAAAAGAAAGATATTCAGAAAAAAAAACACGTACAGACAAGTTTCCAAGGAACACATATAGCCATGAACTTACGGTTAAAAAGCTTCCCAGCCAGGATCCTTCAGCCTCTAGAATATTTTGACCCAACACAAATAACAAGAAAGCAGTGATGTGGAACCTCTCTATGATGTCTGGCCAAAACCAATAGAATTAGCTTAGAAGTTTACTTGATTAACTTATACTATCATCACAGAATTTGGAAAACTACATAGGCTCAGGGTTTTATAAACATAGAATGATCAAACTTAACTGCAATAGTGTTTCAAAATTCTGTGTAAATCCTCTTTCAGTATCAGGTGGGTGGAATATTGATATTAATTTACCAAAAATCTGAACAGTGGAACATGTTCATGGTTTTGTAAATAATTCAGATTTGGTCTAATACAGACAAACTAAATGCAAAAGCAAAGTTAATTCTGTGTAGCACATGGCCATATATTTTTTTTGAACAATAGCACAGTGGTCTGCGCTTGCGGGAACACCGCCCTTGACGGGGCGGGCACGGTTCGAGACCGCAAACTGCCGCCCCAGAGGGGTGGTGGTGTCCGTTGTGCTACGAGCACAGGACATATACATGTTCTGCATCACCCACCTGAAAGAAAAAAGAAGGCCAAATTCACTTGGCTCCCTCCCACTTCTCCCACCTTCGGCACCAACCCAAGCATATAGTGGTCAGGTAACTAATTATCTGACCCATTCGTTAAGTTTAACAAACAGTTAAAGGATGGTTCAATAACTCCCAATAACTTAACATTATTAGTAATGGATAACCCAATAAGGTAACATACCTGAAAACGGATACACCTCAAACCAAATTCCATTATCTGATATCCATATCTGCTAATCAATGTATGCATTCATCCAATGGCTAAAATGTTAGGGCAGTGCAAATGCCTCTTTGAGCTCTTCGTCAGATTGTTCTTCAAGTCACATGCACACATCACTATCGTCCATCTCCGTCAAAATCTCATCCATCGTCATCTCGAAGGGCAAAGATAGCACCAAAGAAGGCTGGGTCGCAGGTCGCGACCGGGTCGCGAGACCCCCAGGCTGACCCGGTCGGACCAGGTTGCGACCCCAATATTTATTTTTTTATTTTTAAAAATTTTAAAAAATCAAGAAAAATGTAAAAAATCCAAAAAAACACAGAAAAATCTAAGAAAAATAAATGACATGATTTAAACAAATAATACATCAACTTTATTTCAATGTGACGTGTTCTACATTTTGTAGGTAGTTTATGTACTCTCCCCATATCATTTGGGTTGAGTACAAAGCTTGATATATGTACACATGACAATCATATTCATCAGTCCCTCGGGAAATTATCCTAAGACTTGATTCAAACGAGTCACCATAGCTATAGGTCGATTGGATCGAAGTATACAATCTTCTTCTTACATAATTTTAGGTTCTTCATTGTCGTCGTGATTGTCGTTTGACGTTGTCGTGGTCTGGTGATTATGGGATTCTCGGGACCTACTGTCGGGTCATCGTCTTGGATGAGATCATGAATCTCATCTTGCGGTTGGTTGTTAGAGCTTCTTCCACTTCCTCGACCACTCTCACTTCCAAATCCTTGACCTATCATTCAGCTGGTGTGTCTATGTAACTCTTCATCGGCGAATGATCTTCAACTTGCTTCCATTCCCCGTAAGAGATCGTCTATTTAAGAAATATTCAACTACTTAATTATCTTTTAAAATAGAAGAATAAACTACGTTTATGAGTAAAACAAACATACCCTCGTATTCTTCATCTCCAAAAATATCCAGCCTCTCTTGTCCGGTCCCGTAAATGTGTATGGAATGTCTCCCTGGTTGTAACAATTCTTTCCGGATGGTTTCCTTATGCCGTTTGCTAGTTCCCTTCATTTTCTCCATCGCTTGTAGGTGCCTACAAAGTTGAGCTCTGACCTCTGGCGGAGTCCGTGTGCAAGGAAGAATATTTCCCTTCATGTCTGCAAGATGAAATTTCAAACGATAAATACCACCGAATATTACTTTGTTGCAATATTTACATTGCACTTTTTTCTCCGCCATGGAGATCAAATTGCAATGTAACTAAGTCGGATCACTCCAGGTCGTGCTAGTAGTTTGGGTTGTTTGGCTTGGAGAAAATATTTTTTTTACTAAATAATTACTTAAGTAAGTAATTAACTATTTAAAAAAGCTAATAATGACGTTAATAAGTGATCACTTATCTAAGTAAACTTTTAATTATGTAAAATAAATGACTAACTAATTATGTAACAAAGAAAATAATTAACTATACCTTCTAACTAATTATCTACTTATGTAACTACTAAACTAAATATCTAACTAATCTTCTAGCTAACTAGCTATCTAAGTAAGTAAGTATTAAAAAGAAGAAACTACTTAACTAACTAATCAATGAAATAATTATTAAATAAATATACTAAATGAACTAATGAAGAACTTAATGAAATAATTAAGTAAATGAAGAAGAAAATGAGAGAGCTTTGAGGGTGAGAGTGAGACGTCAGGGTAAGGGGAGCCCCTTGAATGGGGGGGGGGGGGTGGAGGCCCCCCATCCGTTGGCAACGGTCACATGGCCAACGGTCATGTGGCCGGGTTGTTTGACCCGGCCTGGGTCGCGCGACCCCGCAACCCGACCGGCTAGGTCAGCCCGACCAGGTCGCGACAGGGCCGGTCAGGACCAAACCCGACCGGGTCGGGCCCAGGTCGCGACCCAGCAAACCATGGATAGCACAACTTCACCCACTAAATCTTTTGGTATGATATAAGAAAATTTAGTAGGTTTATGGACATACTTATGTTGCATGGAAGCTAGGTATCATTGATCACTAGATTGGAATTGGTACTCGGATCAATAGGTGCTGATCCAATTTGGATTAGGAACGGATCAGTCAATCTGGCCAATTTTTTCAAAGAAAAACTGATCCAAAATAAGTTCATCATAAAGCCCTATAAACCAAAAAATAATGAAATCTAGGCCCTTTTTTGGCCAATTTGGTCCTGAAATGGGCTAAAATTGTCATTGCAGCAGTCTTCCCCGCCCTATTGAGAGGAAAAGATGGGGTTACCAGATATCGATGGAGCCAATAAGGTCACCAAAACTCATGGATATGGCTATACCAGGTCCATTGGGACTCAATATGGACAGATCCAATGACTATCGGGTCTCAATAGACCTGGTATCGAGTGGGGAAGACCACCATGGTGGCGTTTCCTGCTGATACCAGCATCCATAATTGGTCAATTTGGTCGATTTTGGTCCTGATTTAAGCAGATTCAACTAATTTCAGTGGGAGGTTGGGTTGGATCGACACTACAAGTGAAAATCAATGACTGATCTGATCTAGGAATTAGCCAATTCTACAATCAATGCTAGGTATAATTTAGTTTCATGGATGGATCCCATCCATCAAAATTCCTAAGAGTATAATCTAAATGAATGTATTATAGTTCTCCCTAACTTATGTTTCATATAATTTGAGCATAGTATCAGGGGGTAGAGAGCGTGCACAAGTGCGCAGGCGTGCGCACGCGAGAGAGAGAGATCCGCTTACTTCTTTTAAGCTCATGTAGACTTAGGGACAAAGCATTGCAAAATTTTCATTTCATTGAAGCTGACAATAAGGGGACTAATGAAAAATTTTCCTCTTGTACAAGCCAAACTAAAAATGGCACTAATCCGAACGGTAACATGTCCCCTAAAACTGACACAGGGAAATATTTAATGCTAAATATGGCTACACATCTTCATGCAAATTTGAGAAATCACTTAAGTAAATAGAAGCAAGACAACTAGGGTATTCCACTTGGCTGCAAATGGGTAGGATTTGGTAACGATATTATTTGCTTTTGATTCCAATTCCAATAAAGGTTAAACCATTCCAATTCCTACTAAATCAGAACCATATCATTCCAATTTTGATTTGATTCCAATTCCATTATCAAAATCGGAATAATCCAATAATTTTAAAATTCTGTAATATATATCATTTTTTTTAAAAATAGTAAATAAATATCATTTTACTATTTTTAAAAATAATATTTTTTGCATTTTTTTGCTTTTGACATTTATAAATCATACTTTTAATAATTTATATATTTTTATTTATTAGAGTATTAATTTCTACATATGTATTGATTTTTATCAAAATCGGATAAATAAATACAAAATTGATTCTGAATCTGATTTCGATAAATTATCATAATAAACTATTCCAATTTTGATAAGGAAACAAAAATATGTTTTGAATTCGCTAATTTATTGGAATCAAATAGGAATATCAGATTCCATTTGCACCCCAAAATCCCACGTTGAGATGAACTTTCAGCAGGTCAGGCCATCTTTAACTTGTAAGTTTAAATCAAGCAAAAGGTTGAGATGCACTGAGGTCCACAAAAGCATCCACAAGCTGATATATAAGAAATTTGAAACTAAGGAAGGCTAAAAGGATATTTATAGCTTAGCAAGGAAAAGAGAAAATAATCTAAAAATCTTAATCATGTCAAGAACAACATATGAAAAAGGTGAAGTTATTTTGATAGTCTTTTTTAATGATAACTTGATAGAAATATAAAAGATATAGAAGATATAATAGATCATAATATGGCATACACCAAGGATTAGATTTTTTACGTTAAAAAGAATTAAAGAGAATGAAAAAGAACAAACTATGTGGGTTTAACAAATTTTTATTAAAATAAAAAATATCCAAAAGATGTAATGGTGGAATGGTTAACTCAACTTAAAAAAAAACTTAATGATAGGAACCCGGTCCAATCCATTTTGAGTTTTTATTTGCATTTACATCCTCTTGGACTTCATTGTAAATATTTGAAGTTTGTTTGTAATTTTTCTTTTTATTTAAGTCCTCATAAGGACATACATATAAATAGTTATTTAAGATGTCCTTATTTGTGGTTGGCTCTTCTATTTATGAGGAGCTCACTTTTTGGAATAAAGAATGCTTGTTTGAGAATTTGTGGAGCCCCAAGGGCTTGGTCCCTTGTGCGAGGGGCGTTGCCCCCATTTCCCTTCACCCCCTCCTCGATGGAGGTCAGCCAACTCCACCTCCGGTGAGGCTGATTTCCTTCGCAACCTTATGACGTGGCTATCTTCTCCTCCTCCTCCTTCCAATGGCCTACAAGCCATTCCCTCTCCTTTCCCCTTCACCGATTCCAGTTACCCTACTATCAACATCTCTGTTCACCCCTGTCTCTGCCTGTTTCGACATCCCTAACAACATCGATTGCCACTATCTTCCACCTTCCACACCTGGCGATCCTCGGAGTACCCTCCACCCAATTCCCCCTACCTATTGGACCCCTACATTCTTGTCAAAACCTACTAAACCCCCATTCCAGCAAACCCCCCCCTTTCCGGAAATGGAAATTGACGAAGATGGAGAGAGAAGAAGATGAGAGAAGGCTATGAGGAGATTGGACCCCACTTCTAGGGCCTCTCGGCCCCTCCTACTCCCTCCCATGTGCTGGCAGTGGCGGCAATGCCACGACGATCATAACCGGCTTCTGTCAGTTCCCCTACTCCATACAAGGCTCCACGGCATCCATCGGGGCCTCTAGTCCCCTCCTCTCGCAACGGCAGCACCTCCAACTCTCCTCAATGGCAACAGCGAAGCCTCACCACGACGGCAATGGCGGCGTCCCCCTCCCCAACTTCCCCTCCCGCACGAAGATGCTGCGACGGACGAAGCCATGCTCAAAGACCCTCAGACGAAGCCCTCGCAAGCGCCCGCTCACGATCGAAGGCACCCCTTGGGGGGTACATGGGGAGCCGGCCGCATCTCCATCCCCAATGGCTAGTAGCGATCGGCCACATCCCCCCTGGTTATGTGTTCAGCTAGCGCAAGCCGACGCCAGTTTGACCTTGCCCGATCGGTTCGCACACTGGTTCACGTGTGCTCGGCCGGCTGGCTGGCCCAATTAGCTAAGCCAGCTCTAGTTCTCCTCTTAGACCCGGTTCAGTGCGGTTCAAGGCCAGTTCAGCCTAGTTTAAGCTGGTTTAGGGCCTAAACTAGCTAGTTTAAGCTGTTTGGGGCCGGTTTAGGCCAATTTAAGCTATTTTGGGACCAGTTTAGACCCGTTTTTGAACGGCTTGGGCACCTTTTGACCGGTTTAAGACTAGTTTTCTTATTTCCAACATATTTTGGTTGTTTTTAGTTATTTGGAGCTTCCGGACACTGTTTTGTAGCACATAGTTGTCAATCCCCCTGCGTCGTCCTGCATCAATTTGTTATCAGATACTGGGATCGGCCCATTTTCATGAGCCGACTCCTAGGAAGCTTCCAATGCTTATGGCACTCGGTAGAATGTGACGACAACGTTGGAAGGCAAATTAAAATTCGAGGATGAGTTTTCTCCTAATGAAAAAGAATAATAGGGACCCAATCCGGTCCATTTTAAATTTTTATGTACATTTACGTCCTCTTGAACTTCATTATAAATATTTGAAGTTTGTTTGTAGTCTTTTTTTATTTAGGTCCTCATGTGGAGATGTATGTAAATAGCTATTTAAGATGTCCTTATTTGTAATTAGCTCCTCTATTTAAGAGGAGCTCACTTGTTAGAATGGAGAGAGTGCTTGTTTGAGAATTTTTTGGAGCTCTAAGGGTTAGGTCCCTTGTGCAGAGGGTACTACCCCCATTTCCCATCACACCCCCTCGATGGAAGTCGTCTAGCTCCACCTCCGGTAAAAACTGGTTTCCTTCGCAACCCTCCGACATGGGCATCTTCTCCTCCTCCTCTTTCCAACGGCCTTCGAGCCATTCCCTCTCCTTTCCCCTTCACTAGTTCCGGTTACCCTTGTTGTTGACATCTTCGTTCACCCCCATCTCTGCCCATTTCAACATCCTCGATAGTGTCGATTGCCACCGTCTTCCACCTTCCACCTCCGGTGAACCCCGGAGTATCCTCCACCCAATTCCCCCAACTTGTTGGACCCCTACCCCCCTGTTGGAACTTGTTAAACCCCATTCCAACGGATTTCCCCTTTTCGGAATTGGAATCCAACAAAGACAGAGAGGGAAGAAGAAGATGAGGGGAGGCTACAAGGAGGTCGAACCCCCACTTCTAGGGCCTCTCGGCCCCTCCTACTCCCTCTCATGCACCGGTGGCAATGTGCCGCAGCGATCATACTGGCTTCTGTCGATTCTCCCCTCCGCACGAGGTTATGCGGCATCCACGGGGGCCTCCGGTCCCCTCCTCCCGCAACGGTAGCACCTCCAACTTTCCTTAGTGGTGTTAGCACAACCATGATGGCGATGGCGGCATCCCCCTCCCCCCACTTCCCCCTCCCGCGTAAAGATGCCACAACGGACAAAGCCGCGCCCCGGACAAAGCCCACGTGAGCACCCGCTCATGGTCAAAGGCACCCCCTGGCGGGGGTACGCAGCGCGTGGCGAGCCAACTGCGTCTCCATCCCCAGCGGCTAGTGGTGATCAGCCACATCCCCCTTTGTTAAGTGTTGAACCAGCGTGAGCCAACGCAAGTTGGGCCTCGCCTAATTGGTTCGCACACTAGTTCATGCTCGCCAACCAGCTTGGCTCAACCATCTCCAGTTCGCCTTCTAAACTGAGTCCAGACACGGTTCAACTAAGTTTAGCCTAGTTCAAGGCCAGTTGCCCGGTTTGAGCAGGTTCAGGGCATAAATTGACCAGTTTAAGCTGCTTGGGATTGGTTCAGGCCAGTTTAAGCCATTTTAGGGCGGGTTCAAGCCTGTTTTGAGTGGTTTGGGCCTAGTTCAATATGGCTTGGGCCCTTTGTGACCGATTTAAGCCCGATTTTGCTTATTTCTATCATCTTTTGGTTGGTTTTAGTTATTTGGAACCTCTTGATGTTGTTTTGCAGTGTGTAGCCATCGGTCCACCCACGCCATCCTGCATCACTTAACCACTATGAAAGTACTTAATAAATGAAGAATAAACATCATCATACTACTTTTTTAAAACATAGAAGATATATAAAATATAGAAATCAAGCTCAAGCTATACTATAAAATTATAGTAGAGTTGTGAAGCACCATTTACAAGAATATTACAATTATTCCAGCTACTCTATATGGCGTAAGAGATTTTTCCTATTACAAGTGACTTACCTCAAGAATTTAAATACTTAGGCCTTGTTTGATTGGATTTAACTAACTTTTAGGTCTGATTCAGTCAAACGTTGATAAATTCAGAGCGTTTAATGAATTTGTGATGTTAAGATCTGAAGATGGATAATTGGAGTAGTTAACCATCAGAATCGCTGTGGGATTACGCCCATTAAAGACTAAAGCAATAGTCATGCAGTTCGCCGATCGTGGGTGTCTTTTGCTGCGCTGCGTACATTACTTTGGTTCACATGGGGCCCGTCCTTGCCATATAAAAATATTATTTTGGATGAGGCAATGGAAACCAACTACTAGAAAAAAATAAAAGGTAGCTCCCAACGTTTGAATGGCAAATTAAAAAAAATTAATTCTAATGACAAAGCAAATAAAAAATGAATGTAATTATCTTCCTAATAAACATATTGAGCATATAAATTTAGTTAACAAGATTACAAGTCATTTTAAAATAAATAATAATTTTTTAAGTGAAAAATGAAACAAATAGTTAAAAATTTTATAATTTATAATTTATTTATTTATTATAGGTACTTTGTGATTATCAAATTATGTTAGCATATTTAATTTTAAATTCAAAATGTTAGTTTATAATTATTTAATTATCTTAATCTATTTAGATTTATGATTCAAATGTTAATTTATTAAACAATCTTAATCATTAAGTTCTCAAATACCTATACAACATGTACAAATATAAGAGGTGAATCTTATATTACATATGTTAGATCTCAGAATTATCAAACACCACCTTACCTTGTTGTATCACTTCTAAAGTAATTAACAAAAAACATACAAGATGATATATCATAGTGCATCATGTTTGCAAAGGATATTATATTAATAGATGAGACATATGAATGATTTAATAGGAAGTTAGGACTTTAGAGAAACAATATAGAGCCTAAAATTTAAAACTAAGTAGAATAAAAAATAAAAATATATATTGTAAATTTATTGAAAACCAAAATGTAAAATTAAAGAAAGATAGTTTGCATAAAGTAATATTATCTCAAAACACTTAATTTAAATATATTGGTTGAATTATTTAAAAATATATAGAATGTGATGGTAGGTTAACCATAAGAATAAAAAAATGATGGACCTAGTGAATATTGACTATAAAGATCTAAGGTGACCATAAGGTGCTACAAAGTTGAAAAAGAAATCATATCGTACAAGTATAAAATGAGTACTAGACAATGAAAGGAAAACAATATTCCAAATAAATATTGATAATGTTAATATGGATACGTGAACATAGTAATTTAGAGAAAATACATCATGAATACACAACACTTAACCATAATCCTTAATTGTTTGAGCGTGGTCATATGGATTCTCTTTCTTTGAGTTACTTCTTCAGAGATAATTAAATCATCTAAATCATATGTAAAATCTCTCATCTAGGTTAGCTTAAGTCTACACCTTTTTTGTTTCTATTGTTTTGATATTTCCCATTTTTCTGACTCCTTAGGTCTATGTTTAATGTACTAAAAAACATTGGAGTAGCAACGATTGTTAGCAAATTCAAAGAAGAGAAAATGAGATGGTTTGAATATATTAAAGATAGAGTTTAGAGTTGAAGAAGCTTCAAAAAGAATAAAATAAAATATCAAGACAGCAGAAGCAAAAAAAGGACAATAGACCTAAACTAACTTAAAGGAGAGTAATGCAAATATGATCTTAATGACTTAAATATCTCTAAAAAATAACCCAAAATCAACATAAATAAAGAAAAATAATCCATATGACGATCCCAAAGAATTTGATATTAAGGTATGAGCTTAATTTAGTCAAGTTCAGTATATTTTTTAAGTCATGTCTTGTCTATGCATATCTGGAAATATTAATTTCTCAAAGCCCAAAAATAATAATAACAATAATTTGTTATTGTTGGCACCTAAAATTTTGTAAATCAAAAAGAGAGGAGGGGAATCCCCATCAAACCTGGATTCCAATACACCCCTCAGAATGGAGCCACCCAATCCCATTCAACAGGGATGTCGGAACCCACCAAGGAAAACCCAAAAAAATGTCCACAGTTAAAAGTGAAAAAAAAAATTTGAAGAATGCCGGTTGCAGAAAAAGTATGAACTGGACAGTGCAGGAAAACCAAAAGGCAAAATAAGAAGAAGAAGAAGAAAGAATGGGCATTGTGCAACCCATCTTGACAACAAGAAAGAGAGGAGCTACCCCACTCAAATAGGATTCAAATCCTAAGCAAGAAATGTTTTGAATCCTAAGCTCCATGGGAGTACAATCCTAAGCCAATTGGAATTCACATCCTAACTCATAGGATTCGAAATCCTAATCAAATTAGGATACCAAATCCTAAGCAAATGGGGATTCCAAATCCCACTCCAATTATAATCTCAAATCCTACTCCACTTCGGTTTCCTGCTCCAATTAGGACTCTGAAAGAAGGCTGTCACATCAAAGAGAAGGGAGCAAGAAGCAGTCAGCCACCTGTTGATGGCCGAACAAGCCAGGGAAATCAGCAAACACAGGGAATTCTCAAAACTCTGCAGGCTTCAGTGCAGAAAAGGTGCAAAATTGTCAGGTCCATATTAGACCTGTTACAGTAAAAGGTCCTTATGACAACCAGCATAAGAAAGGGAATTCTCAGGACTCCACAGATCCGAGAAGATCAGAAAAGACAGGAGACTCACACCTGCATACTTCATTCCAGAAGCCAGTAGGAAAGGAGTTCTCAGGTCTGTATCAGGCTTGTTATAGTAAAAAAAGGCATCTGAAATCTGTCAGATCCAAAAACAGCATGAACATAGCAAGGGAAAGCTAGTATACCTTCTTGCAGCCAACGGTGAAAGAATAAGCAAAGGGGGGTGCTCCTTCAAATTCTGACCACAGCTGAGGAAGAGAAGAAGAATAATAAGGATTTGTCTGCCCAGACGTTGACAAGCAAGAAAAGAAAAAGAACAGAAAATTCAGGACCTGTTAGGTCTGAAAATACCAAAACGGTAAAAAGAAAAGAAAGATTAGCATACCTTCTTACAGCCAATGGAGAAAAGAAGAAAGGAAGAAGCCTTCCTCCAAGTTCCTGCCACAGCCAGTAGAAGAAGAATAAAGAAAGAGAGGGAGAGCTCTTGATGCGCCAAAGGAAGAGAGAGAGAGAGAGAGAATAAGAGAGAGTTTGAATTGGAGAAGAAATGGAAACAAAGCTCAATTCAAACTAAATCCAACTCCTACTTGCATCCCCTTCTCATCATTGGATCATGATTGAAAGCTCAATCCAATATCTAATTGGCTTTCTGAGCCCAATTTCAAAGATTCAACAAAATTCAAAATCCAACTGGGCCTTCAAGCCCATTGCGCAAGCTCTGTTCTTTATGAGCCTAGAATTGGGAGCCCAATCCAATTAAATATATGTAAGCACAGGCCCAATTGTATTCACCCCAATTCAGGCACAATTTGGGCTGCTTTAACAGCCATAAATCAGCCCATAACAAGTCTTGCAGAGGCTGATCCAGGGCCCTTTTATTGCCCAACCGCCAAGCCATATCCAGGCCCATTAAGAACCCAATTCAGGCCCAGCTTCAGCTCCCTGCACAACCACCTGTCTCCCTATCTTTCAAACATCCATTGGTTGGCAGAAGCAACCATATGAAAAGTAGTACAGTTATCTCAGCAATTGCGCACACAGAAATCAAAAGAAATTTACATAAAATTCCTAAAAAATAGAAAGCATGGCTATTCCTTCTCCAACCAATTCTATCTTCAGTAGGAGATCAGCAACATCAGCAGTGGCTGTACCACCCTCGCCTCCCCTTCCTCTATAAAATGATCCCATCTTCTTGAGCAAGTTTTTTTTCAGCCAACTCCCTGCCCTAGCCACCATCACCTGCTTGGAACAAAGAAAAAGAGAAGAAAAGAGAAAGGAAGACCATTGGGCCATCCCACCTACCATGCACCATCCAGGAGGAGAAGAAGAAGAAGAATAAAGGGAAGCCATGAAACCTCATTTTTTATTTTGTGTTATGGATATATATAAAAACTCGCAAAGTGGGTTCCGGAAATGTAAGTGTTGACATAGAGATGACACTATCACTCAGAACTCAGAAGGCTTAAACCATTTTTTTATTTGTTGAGGCGATTGAGTTCTTTTGAAAATTTTGACATCACCCCACCAAACTTCTAATATTTTGGTGTTAATTATATTTACTAACTACTCAAACACTCTTGATTAACCACCATAGCAACTCGTACACAAAAGTCATTCATCCACAAAGCATTGGAGACATGTCCCCATGGCCTTAATCAGAAAGCCAACCTTCTGTGCTTTTTTTTAAATTGGTTTGGGTTTTGGCTTAATTTGAATTACGCTGAAATTTTGGTTTTGTTTGATTTTTGTTTTGACTAGATGTCTTAAGTTTATGTTAAGCTTTGGAAATTGCTTATTTTATTTTTATTTTGACTTGTCTTTCAGTTTCAGATGTTTTGGGACATTTTCAGTTTGAATGAAATTTGTAAAGTTTCAGATTTAGGATTTTAAGTTTGAATTGCCTTGAGATTTGGGATGCATGTTGTGATCTTTTTAGTCACAGTTTTAGACTTTATAGTTCTTGGATTGCAGATTTTAGGATTTGGTTTCCTTGGATTCCATTTTTTTTTTGGATTTGAGTTCCATATTTGGGTTTCTTTCCAAACTTTTTGTTTGCTTTATTCTGAGTTTCAGTTTTGGGTTTTAACAATTCGGGTTTCAATTTCGAAGGGTTCTTGGAACTTTAAGAGATTTGAGTGTCATGTGATTGGGGCGTTCTGACTTGTTGGTTTTGAATTGAGTCATTAAGACTTAAGAGTCTTTTTTGTTTTTGTTTTTTTGCTTTTGGGGTTGGAGTTCATAATCTTGTTTTGGGTTGGTTTGGCTTTCGGTTTAACTCGACTTATTGTCTTCTAAATTAAGATTTTACTGTTTTGGAGTTTCAATGAGAAACTTCCATGTTTTGAATTTGAGTTTGAATTTTGTGAATTTCAGTTTGGATATCAGTTTCGGGGTGTTTGGATACAGTTTTTTTTTTACCTTTTTCTAACTTAAAATAAAATACAACACCGAAAGATGTGACAATGAGTTTGGCCGCTTCTATCTTAAATGCAAGATAGACATCTCTCTGTGTTAATCTCTCTCAGAATAAAAATACCATTGTATTGTACCTGTTTTGTTTTTAAGTAAGAACCAAGAGAGAGAGAGAGAGTGCGGTGAGAACGTGGCACATCTGCCTTCTCACTTCTGACAACCACAGAACATGGGAACGTGTGAAGAAGCATATTTGATGGATGTGAAGTAAAACAATAAACACAAAGGTAAATATCATGATAAAATAAAAATTTATATTGATTGGCTTCCAAACACCACCAAATAATTTGGACCATAATCCTAAGACTTTGAAAAGAAAGGCGAGAGTTTGATCTTTAACAATCAAAGAGATGCTTTAACACTGTAAGCTTTCATATGACAAATAAAAAAAATGCAGCCAAAAAAGAAAAGGTAAAGACATCTGGAGCAGAAACCTGAGACATCAAATATGAAAACATGATTTCCAAATGCCAAAACTGAAAATCAAAATTTTTAACTTTGAAAATGGTGTCTAAACCCGAACCTTGATAAGAAATCTAAAAATTAAGTTTTTAACTTAAAATCTGAAAGTTTCAGAACATGGAACTTTTATTGAATTTTTAACTCAAAATAAAATTCCCAAAGACAGAGGACACCATGTCTTGATCAAAAATCAAATTCCAATGAAACATATCTAAAGCAAAATACTAATCAAAATTTAATAAAAAAACAAATCACCAAGGTGTCAAATCTTAAAGAAATGAACAATCAGTTTAAAACAAAACCAAAATCTCTGATTAAACCTTAATCAATTCAGATTAAAAAATAAATAATAAATAAAATAAAGACACTAAGTCACAAACTTATAAATTAATGAAGCTCCTAAACAAACCCAAACCTAAAAAATCAAGTTAAACCAAATTAAGTTCATGGGTTGTTGCTCCCTTGTGCATTTATTTTGTGGACGTATGCCTTCCATTTCATGAATCGTTATGAAGGGTAATCAAGGGTATTCGAATGATTGTTCTATGTAATAAAGATTAGTACTTCACAAGTTAGATGGGGAGAGGTCAAAATAAAATATTTTCAAAGAACCCAAAATCTCAATATACTTTTACGCATATCATCGAATTAGCTAATACTCCTATAGACTATTACCTATTTCCCTGGTTGCTCAAAACTAATTCAAATCCAAAATTCTTTTTGCACAAAAGAAATTGTGATTTAAAGAGATGTAATCAACATTCTTAATATGGCTTCAAGCATAAATAGACTTTAAAATGTTGGGCCTTCTGAACAATAAACAAAAAAATTAACCATGGATCTCTTTGTTATGTATATCCATTTATCACATATGATTGTGCACCCTCTCTCCTTTCAAACTAATTTAAAACCATTTATCTAGACCATCAACTCTTTTATTTCATCATCTAAGCCAACAACGTAGATATACCAACTAGTTGAGACTTTTAATCCCGGTCTAGCCTTCTCAATTACATTAATTATGATATGAAAGTAGGGGCTAGTGATGACATGTGCTGGAACACCTACATTTAACACATCAAAATAATTGTTATTGACCCACCGAATAAAATAAATAAAACATATGCCTAAGATAAGCAACAACATTGAAATATTATTACCTGTATGTAAAAATCACTTTCAAATATGTTTTACTACTCTCTTTGCAGTTGAAGTAGTCGCCTTAGCCTATTTAAATGCTTGTCTTATTGTTCTTTACTAGTTATTCTGTCTTTTGAATATGTGAACATCCTCACTTAGTCCAGGTCATGTTGAAGCTTATTGACGAAAACCTCCCACTCCTACACCCACATCCTCAACAGGTGCAAGTCGAGTCAATTGGGACCGATGATATCTTGGCTCCCTAGCTCCAAAGCTTCTTGTTCCCCTCCTTCTCTCCTCATTTTCTCTTTGAGATTGTTTGCTTGCATAAGTTTCTCTTCTTGAACCTTCATCTTTATCGGACTTAAACTCAATCGATGTCTCAACCTCCTGAACTTGTCCTTTCCACTTGCTTTTTTTAGCTAGGCATGTCACCCCTTCTTCCTAGTAACTCCTCATGTAACTCGTCTCTCTGTTCCACACAAATTCCTCTCTGTGAGGCTCTCCCTATGAGGTACATCCTTATAAACTTGTTCTCCTTCGGCACCTTATCATAATTTTTTACATTTCTGCCCATGCCACCAATGTGTGGCTTTTAATCAAATATTCTCCCATTCATTTGTGACCACACCACTAACATGTACCCTGTTCTTATCAAAATCCATTAAAAAGTCATTCTCACCTGATATCACGGGTAGCATCATTGCCTCCTTGCTCGGCCAATTGCTCTTTGTTATTGGTCTACAACATTAACACATTAATAAAAATTTAATAAATTCACCTCACCACTTAAAAATGACTAATTCAAGAGGAGACTAAAGGTGCCCCAACTACTAAGAATAAAGAGCACATCCCTAAAAGGCTATTTAATCTAAAATAGTCATTGTTTCGCCTACATTCACTAGAAACAGCCACTGAGCAAACAACTTAAACAACCATCAAATAGTGGTTGTTTCAACAAACAACCACTGAGCGGAGAAAATTAGGGGGAACAAGAGGGAGCTTAGGGGAGAAAGAGGAGGAATAGGAGAAATGTTACTGGATCATGTTGAATTGTCGATGGAAAGGACATAAACGCTAGAGGACCGCTACCAAAATGTCGAAATCATTGGAGGACTATGTAGTAAGAGACGTAAGGCGATCGAGGCGAGGTACCCCTCGCCTTGCCTCAGGCGCTTGAGGCGGGTGCCTTAGGGGTTCGAGATAACATTTTTTTTATTATATTTATTTTCAAAGTAGGAAAATATATAAAAGAGCTAGAAATATATCAAAAAACGAAGGAAATACATACTAAATGCAAGAAATATATATTACAATGCAAAAAATATATCTAAAAATACAAAAAACATAGAAATATAGAAAGTATGATTGAACATGTAAAATTTAAAAATGCTAAAAATATCTCTAAAATACAAAAAATGCATAAAATAGCATCAATTATATTAAAAAAATGTAGAAAATGAATATGTCAAAAATAAGTTGAAAGATGTACCTTTTCTCATTTCATTTCTATCAAAATGCGAGAAAAATGAATATATCACAAAAAAGAAAATTAATACATCAAGAAAACAACATTTGAACAATAAATATAAAACAAGCATACATAAATAATCATAAGTTCAAAACACCATTAAGAAGTACATTCAACTAATGTCCCCATCTGATTGACACAAATGTTAGTCGGAAGGATCATCGGTATGATGAACATGAATTTTTCCATCCGATTATAAGGTATCTTCATTATAGGCAACACTCTTTCTCCTTTTAAATCTTTGCCTTTTAGAGGCCTCAGCTCTAGTAGAAGGACCTTTTTCTTCAACGCCAGCTGCTAGCTAAACTTCCCTCCACGTGAGGTTCTCTCCTTCATGTACATAGTTTTTTGTCATCTCTAGTAATCCACTCATCGGCTTCATCGATATCATCCAAAGAAATGAGATCATGATTGAACTTCTCTAACCTAAAATGGCAATCTTGAAGTCGTTGATTGTATTGGACATAGACAAGATCATTTAGCCTTTTATGTTTAAATATATTCTTTTTTTTGTGCACCATAATATAAGGTCGAAAACCCCTTTAAATTTTCAAATGAAACATGCTAAAAAAGATGAATACTATTACTAGTGCATACCTGCTCAAAGATACTCCAATTGCGTTGACAACTATATGTACTACAAGTGAGGCTTAAAATCCTGATGGTGAATATTTGCAATAGAGGAGCCTTGCTCCCCCAATCTTTTCACCAATTTGCTATAAAAAATGACAAGGAATCAAATTAAAAACAATAATGTGAAATGTAGAAATGAAAAGTTGTAAATGTTCAACGTTAACCTAGAATGGATGTTTTCCTTTGTCTAATGGCTATATCTCTATCAAATAGGCCCTTAGCATCTCTGTATGTATTTCAGTTGCTTAATAATCAAATTTTAATCATCAGGACTTTCAATTAGCCTTTCAATGATATCATACAATCCTTGTTTTATCTCTCCATCACTCTCAACATCCAGATTTGAGTAAAATAATTGGGGGTTAAGATAATACCCTACTGTATGCAATGGGCGATGGCGTTAATTGTCCTACCTCCTATCAACAACGTTCCAAATTGGACCATATTTGTCGAACTTATTATCCAAGACACTCTTAATGCCTTCCTTTGTCCGGTCCATTGTTTCATAAATGTAACCCATTGTTAGTTTTTCACCATCCACTAGGCGTAAGACAATCTCAAGAGTCTTGAAAATTGATAGAGCGTAGGCCACACCTCTTCATAAAGTTGTTTTCAGAATGATATCACATGACTTTTTTCCCTCAGTTTGTTAGCCCATCGATTGTTAGAGGTAGTCCAATCTCCAGATGTAAACATTATTCTCAATTCAGTTTTCAAGTTGTGTAGGCTCTCTAGATTTAGGTAGTTTGTTAGAAACCTTGCATAAAAGAATTAACATATTATTAGCGATCACAATTCACAAACCGAAATAAAACATCATAAAAACACGTTTCAAGTTGAGATATTACCTTGTGACCGCTACCCTACACAAATTTATTCTATTGGTGAGCTTCCACATCATGACAAGAACCTTTGTATGACCATAAATAAATGTCGTGACATACTTCGCATGCCTAAATGTGGACTTGATGCCCATCAATTTAAAGATATTTTCCAACATCAAATCAATGCAATGGGCTGCACATAGTATCCAAAACAAATGAGGATGCATAGACAGCAAAATTCTCCCTACAACTATGTAATTAGCCTCATTATTTGTTACAATTTGGATAACATTATTTTCTTCAACTTCAACCACAACTTTATCCAACAAATCAGCCAACAACCTTGCATATTTTACTTGTGAAGATGTATCTACTGATTTTAGAAACAATGTGCCCTAGGTGTGTTGACTAAAAAATTTAACAATGTCTTCCCCCTTCTATTTGTCCAGGCATCGAACATTATAGTGCATCCGTATTTCACCAACTCCCTTTTTCTTTTACTCCCTTTTTCTTTTTCAACTAATTCCCGAGTTGTTTGATTCTCTTTCACAAGCAAATTTTCACAAACTTCATGATATAATGAACTTTTCAAACCCAGGCCAAATTGACCAATAGCCTTTAACATAATCCGAAAACTATTCAAACATAAGGAGTTGAAAGTAATACATGATTGGTAGATTCACTGAGCAATATATTGTATAACTTTCTCCCTTTCTTCCTTCAAATGCTTCTTATCCTTCACACATTTCCTTTTAGAAACTTCTGGATGTTGCCTCCTAAACCGGTCCATAAGACCTCTCAAATGAGGATGCAAAAATGCTAAATCACAAACAACTAATGTGTTTTCATTTTCCATGCTAGCCTCTGAAGTATTCATACCAAGTAAATTATCTCTTTCTTTAATTCCCCTTATTACCGCAACCTTTTCAAAGTGAGCTTGTTTAGCTTGCTGCATATTTTGCATCTCTTCTTTCGCCTCCGGTGTAACCTTCTTGCAACTTGTGACATTAATGGATGGATCGGCTATATAATGCATCAGTCTATATATTCCACCTTTGCAATCCTTGTTACAAAACATATATCTAACAAGATCCCTATTTTTCGAATCCACCAAAATCCCATATTTCCATCTGACATCCTTCAATTTAAAAGAATGTCTTGAATCATGGGGCCCGTTGTACTCATTTAGGTGTTTGACTCCACCTCCAAAGCAAGATCTTGCTTTACGATTTGAGACATCTTCATACAAAATAAACAAACATCAAATCCATTAATAAAAAGTATATTAGTAACTAAAATAAAAAATATGAAATATGTTAACACCTTTCCAACTAAGAGGACTTAATAATTGAAACAGAAAAAAAAATCAAAAAAAATAATAATTAACATACTATCTGACAATTTCACGATGCTAACTAACATTACCAATAATAACAAAATCAAATTTAAACTAAAACATAAAAAATACAAGTAAAAACAGTACAAAAAATAATAAATATGTCCAACTAAATTAAACTAATGAAAGAAATATATATGAACGTACTAAACTATTAAGTTGAACTATAACAAATAAAAGTACATATGAAAAAAAATAAAAAAATAGAAATTATATCTTTCCAACAACATCCTAGTTGTTCGGTAATGTTTTTTTAATTCTGGTGAACACAACTTCCACCATCTTCGCCTCTTTGGTGCGCTAATAACAATTCACATTTACAATGTAAACAGAAAAAAGAAAAATCAAAAGAACATACCTTCGACAGCTAAAGACAATCGTTTGACAAAATACACCAAGAACGAACAAACAATACATTATCAAGAGGATGTTATATTAGAACAATGTTGATGAACAAAAATAAAATAAAAAAACCCTAAATCGCACCTGTTTAACACCTTCGACAAGGAAGAGGTCACAGGTAGGTTCTCTGGTAGTAGATGGTGGCGGCGGTGGGTCCTCTGGTAGTAGACGGCAGCAATGGCGGCTTCTTTGGCAGCGGACAGTGGCTTCAGGCATTGGAGGAGGTGGACCTTCATCCGCGGCGCGCTAACGTTGGGGGAGGGGTGTGCGACCGTCGAGGAGAGAGAGAAGGGAGGGGTGTTTTAAGTTAAATAGATCCGAGCCGGGTCCGATTCTAGCCTGGATCCAATTGCGACCAAGGCAGACTCCTCATGGCACCTCGATTGCCTAGGCGACTAAGGCGATTAAGACGGTTGCCTCAGGCGACCGTGGGCGAGATGAGGCGGTAGACCCTCGCCTCGCCTCAATGCCTAGGCACTTGAGGTGACCGCCTTTAATAACATAGATGGAGGATCGTTGGATAGATGATGAATCCTAAAAGAATCACTAGATCGCTACAGAATCACCAGATATCGCCGTTGTCGTCGGAGCCCTAATGTTTTCAAGGTGAAAATAGGAAAATCGGGCTGATTCCCCCCTTATCTGCCCGATATCGAATCAATATTGGGTCCGAATCTGACCCAGAATCAATCCGGACCTAGGACAAAACTCCAATTGGCGGAATTGACCGATTCTAATTCGATTCATGTGAACCAGCTGATTCTCAACCGATTCTACTAATTGATGCGGGACAGAAGAGGAGGTGCCACCATGCCCGACGTGCGTTGGCAGGCCCGAGGATGTTGTGTCGAGCTGATGGGGTGCTGAACCGGTCCTGAACCGTGTTAAACCGCTTCTAACCGGGCTGGAAACTGCTGAACCGGGCCTGAAATCCACCGAAATAGTCCCCACGGCCACTGAACCGGGCCCACAAGTGCTGAACCGGTCCAAAATGGCCCTGAACCGATCTTGGAAGAGCTGAACCAACCCTAAACCGGTCTGAACCAGGTCCAGGAAGGTTGAACCGGCTCTAAAACAGCCACTGGGGGCCTGAACCGGCCTTGAACTGTGCTGAAACAGGATGGAACCGGTCTGAACCGGCCGCTGGGCCATGGACCGGTCAGGCGCGAGCCAGCCGCGGCGAACCGGCTGGCCGTCGCCCGCTCGCATGCACAAGTTGAACCCGGTGGGGGTCGTGACGGCTGAAGAGGAGCGGACCCGGGGGGGAGCGTGTGGAGGCCGCTCGGCATCCCAAATGGCTGAAAGGAGAGGGGCTCCTCCGCCACACTCGCGATGGGGGTTCCGGCGATCGCGGCGGACTCAGGAGCCGGAAGGCGGAGGGGAAGACCTCGATAGCGGAAGCTGGAGGCTCCGACGGCACCGCCTGATCCCCCTCTTCTCTCATCCTTAATCGTCGTCGGCTAGGTCCGCCGAAATGGGGGAGTTTTTTTTTGGGGGGGGGGGGGGGGGGCCTTCGACAGTTAACGGAAGCGAGGATAGGAGTCCGGGCTCGCGGCGGCTAGGAGGAGGGAAGGGGGTTTCGGGAGGCTCCATAAGGAGCCAATGGGACCTGTGGGAGAGGTCGGTGGGGGGTAGGGGAGCCGCACAGGGTGGAGGGGTTCAGTTTAGGGCTTGCGCAGTGTCCACGCGAGGGTGGATAGACCGGAAGGGGGGGATCGCAGCCTTCCAGCGAAAGGGCGGGTGCAAGCAGTTCTTCCAGCAAGGGGATGATCCGTAGGGGTGAGGGGGAAGAGGAGAGGAAGGTCCGGATGGCCTAGGGCAGCATCGACGGAAGTGTCGACGTAGGTCGGGAGCAGAACGGGACAGGGGGGAGCAAGGATTCCGGAATCGGAATCGGAATCGGAATCGGTTGGGACCGATTCCGATTCCGATTCCCAGAATCGGCCGGAATCGGCCGATTCCTGGGAAGGGAATCGATTCCGGAATCGGTCGGAATCGGTTTTTTTTTTTGGATTTTTTTTTTCGTCAAAAAAATTCAAAAAATTCAGAAAAAATTCTAAAAAAATAGGAAATGAGTTAGAAAAATTTTAAAAAATCACCAATGCATGATATCCACAAAACCACATCATACAAATACTAATGAACACCAATTGAAGACTTGAAGAGTTGAAAGTTAAGTACATGTTCCAATTCCATTTATTCGAATATCAAAGAGTTGATACATCATCGAAAAAAAAATTACATCGTATCAATCTACTACCCGATATCTAGGATAAAGATGTGGGTCGTCCTCCTCTCCCTCGCGCTCGTGACGCTCCTCCCTCGTGCTCGGTCTTGAATACGTCCGGGACCGTATCCGTATGAAAATAATGCCGATGCCATGCCGTCAAGGTCGTATGGATCGGACGGCGGACGACCGGGACGTAAGCGGAGAGGATGGTGGAGCTGGTGGTGTAATCCACTCGGTCGCAACTCGAAATGCGCCGGATCTTGTGGCTCGTAATATAAGGCTGCGGTGTACGCGCTCATCCGGCGTGTAATACGGCTTTGAAGCCGTGAATCGGGTGACTCGGTACAACTTCTTGATGGGCTGCGATTTCCCGGTATACACTCCTCGTCGTCATCACACGAGGAGTGAGAAGGAGCACAACGTCTTGTCATGCAGGCCGACAGGACGCCACGACCTTCAACTTCCTTCTCTTTACCTCTTCAGCCATCTCTGAACTACCAGAAAGTCCGGAACCCAAAGTTTTTTTCAACTTTGCAAATCCTCCCATTCTCCGTGCAGTCACCTTTGTTTTCGTCCTCCCAGTTGCGAACGGGTGCAGCGAGCTGTTCTTGGGCCCAGGGCCGAGCCGGGGCCGTAAACGGCCGGCGGGTGGCTGCCCATGGCTGCGCGGGGCGGAAGAAGGCCTGCGAGTCGTGGTAGTAGATGGAGGTGGAGGCCGGAGCATCCTCCTCGGCTTGACACCATCCGACTCTCCTTACGCCGTACGCACGGTCATCGGGATCAAGCTCGGCGTGATCCTGGCTTCCCTCTCTACATCCGGGGAGGCAAGTGCATGCTCCTCCCGGGAAAATGCGGGTCCACGTGTCCACCTCCTCGGGTGGTGGTGTGGCGGAGGAATGCCTGCGCTCGTACGGGCCACTGCGAACCGTGCAAATCGCTCCTCACTGATCTTCTGCCGATCCTTGATGATCTTTATGCGCGGCCTACGTGTTATAATGACGAGAAGACAGCTTCTCAGCGGTCGAGGTCCTTTGTTCCTCCTTTTGGTATGTATCGAGTTGAATGTACTCAGGTTCCTCTCGCGGTGGGAGGAGCTGGTGCTCGCAGAATCCCGATACTAATGACGCCGCAAGTGGATTCCATCCACTCCTGGTGTTCACTGAGTCCACCACTCGAGTACCGCGAAGAAAAACACGAGAAGAGAAAAGGAAAACAATTAGCCCATCAAAGAATAACTTGTATGAAAAGAAAAGAAATTGCTCGTCAAACTATTACTATACCGGGTGACACTTTGTCGCCCCGAATATTTCAGTCGACATACGAGTATACACCGAGGCCCTCGTCCGTAGCCTTACGCACGTACGGAAACATTTAAATAAAAAATTTAGTTGCCTAATGCTAGTCCAAGGTATTTAATGAACTCTAACACTTATCTCGGCCCTCTATCTGTCTGCCGAGATCGGCACATTGGATAGCTAATATGTGTACCCCGCATCACCTCGTTGTCGTTACCACCTTTGTCCTCGTATTGGATGCGGGGGTTCAAAAAGTATCTGCAAGAATTTTATTAGTTAACTGCGTATATAAGATAATTATACATCGAAAAATAATTTAAGAACGAGTTACTGCGAGCGTGGACATCGTGGTGCAAGGTCTTGTCCCATCGGTCATCAATGATTTTCCACCACTTTTTGTAACCTACGGGATTTTTTTCTTTAATTTTCGGCTTTGCCCGGTCCATAGCATCATACGGTGTGCCCATCCGGTCCCCAATCCGAGTCTACCAACCTCGAAGACAACTACCGGGTGGCTCGATGATTCTCGAAATAGTAGGCAATCCTCTCCCGAAAACCTCTTGTCGATGATGCGCTTCTCGGACTGACAAGAATCTCCACTTTCTTTTTGTCGTACGGGTTGTCCACCGTATAGTTGTAATACTCCTCGACCATGGCGAACCTAACCTACGAAATCCGTGCCGGTGTAAACTCTCCCGCAATGAAGTTCGTAGCAATCGTGTCGGACCGGGGCCTCGACAAGATCGTGCCCTCATGTGTGAGATCTCGCGATATGTAGGAGGCGGGGATGCGAATAAATAAAGAGAGCGATGGTGTGCAACGCTGCTGACAGTGTAGATACACCCTCCTCCTTGCTATATCCTCTAAAATGAGATCTATGGAATGTGCGCACGGGGCACCCGAGAAGATGTGCTTATCTTCTCGCGTCGACTTCCTCCAGCCGCCTTATATGATGGTTCGTTGTCGGTGACAACCCGAACCGCATTCTCCTCCCGCGTCTCCTCCACTCCATCCATCGGAGAGAAAAAATGAAGTCGGCATTTTTAATCTTCCCGAAGCATCCGACTTCGAGAATGTAGTCCCTCGAACGGTACACCGAAGTTTATCATGCTCCTCTTGGTGATACTGTCCACCGTCGCGCGTGATTGTGCAACCCCTCTCCTTCCACACCAACTTGAACCCGTCCCATCCACTCCCTCGACTCTGGACCTCCTCGTCCGGGCCGGCCGCCGTATGTGTGCCGCGCGGGGCTTGCGAGCCGGTCCCGGCCTCACCCGCGGCATCCACCATCGTCCCGGAAGTAGGGGCGGTGGTGCGTGTCTTCGGGATGCCTACATCGAAGTTAAAAAAAAATGGGATCGGGGTAAAATTAAGTTTTAGTAAATGAAACGAGGCATAATGTCGAATTTAATTTAAAAAGTGATACACACGTAAAAACCACTGACGATGTGGCGAACGGCTCTCTTTGCGACTCGTTCGTGCAGCCTTCACCCCTTTCATTGCTGCTTTATCCCCGTACGCGACCTCTGTTTCCTAAATAAATACTCGTCACTCGGTGGTCGAGTCTTTGGTGGAAGTGGAACGGCGGTAGGGCTCTGTCTCACGGGGTCGGGCTCTCGGTCCCGAGTAGGGCGAGCCGATGCGGATCGGCCCAAAGGCCGGGTCAACTCGGGACCCCGGACCCTCCCCGCTCCCCTCCTCGCATCCTCCTCCTCGGCCCGATGCACGCTTGCTAGCGTGCCTAGCACGTCTCGGCTCGGAGTCCGTGGACTCGTCCTCGCTCTCGGCTCCCGGCCGAGTCGCTGCCTTCCCCCTCGCCTTTCCCGCCTTTCGGAGGTAGGCGGAATCGCGGTCCCTCCTCCTCTCGAGTAGCTCGTCCCCGGCTCCTCCCTCGCTCGATCCGAGCCGGCCCGTTGAGAGGCTACACTCGCATGTATCCTCTCGTCTCCTCACTCTTCTCACTGGGCACCTTGTCGCATTTCTTTACATTCCCACCGTGAATATGTTGTTTCGGCGGAACACCCCCGTTCATCTCCTTCCGCACCACTTGCACCGCACCCTCTTCGACTAGGTCTACCATATGCCCGTGTTCCCCGACCCGCGTCGGAAGCACGTGCGCTTGTCGGCCATTGCTTATATACGAAAATTGTAAACAATGCACTTAAAATTGATTAGATAACATAAAAAATGATTTAGACGCTGTTCGGGAAGCGAGACAACCCAAGTAACACACCATTCGGTATGTTTAAAGGGTTACGTAGTTGCGGAAATCGTCGCAAAATAACGTACGGGATATCCGGAATTTTTCCCGTGCAAATGAACTTAAACGGATAGTTTAAAACTTGGACGGACTAATTCGGTTGGAAATCACAAGGTTTAACGACGCTCGGACTCGTCGGAAACGCGTAAGAATGGACGTACGAAGTGTTCGGCGAAGAAATCTTACAGGCGAGTCGAAAGATCGAAGAAGACGTTGATTCGAGGCGGATCGGAGCTTGGATCGGCGGAATCGGGCTGAAGGAATCGGTCCGGGAATCCGGAATCGCGGAATCGCCCGGGGAATCGCCGAATCGCCGGAATCGGTGCCGAATCGCCCCCGGATCGACGGATCGCCGCCGAATCGGGCTGAATCGCTCGGATCGAGCTGGATCGCCGGATCGATGCCGGAATCGGGCCGCAGAATCGCCGCGGAATCGCCGGAGACGAGCCACCACGCCGCGGGATCGAAGGAATCGACGCGGCGGTCGGTCCGGCCCTTTTAGGAGCCGGAATCGGTTCGATTCCCGGTCCGGAGAATCGAACCGGGAATCGAGCCGGTGCCGGTTCGACCGGTCTTCCATCGGAATCGGTCGGATCGACCGATTCCACAAGGAATCGGTCGGAATCGGATCGATTCCGACCGATTCCAGTCGATTCATACCGATTCCGCGGAATTATTCCCGGAATCGGTCCTTCCGCCAGGAATCGGATCGGAAACCACCGATCCGATTCCGGAATCGGTCGGAATCGGTCCGATTCCACCGATTCCGTAATCTATGGGGGGGAGAGGCACCGGACCTGGCTCCAGAGGTGAGGAGGAGCACCGGGAAGGGGAGGGGAGAATCGGGAGCACCCGGAGGTGGAGGAACGACGTCGACATTGGAGGGGGAAAGGGGGGAAACGGGAGGAACTTCTTCCTTTCTTCAAACATCCATCTCCATTTCATTAGGTCTGTGCTATTTAAATAGAGCTGAACATTTCAAGATGAACCTCTAAAAAATCATAATTACATATGCCCTCTAAAAGACTAAAATAAAAAGGACTCAAAGGACTCTAAATATTCAAATAAAACGCATAAAAATAAAAACCTAACATTATGAAATAAAAGAAATAATTACGTCGTTTCCTGAGGATCCGGAAGACACTATCCCCGAACAAACGGATGATCTGGTCTGTACCAGTCCCCATCATTCTCTCCCGGTTGCAAAAAACTCGTCCTCGAGTTTTGTAGTGCCGTACGATCAACACGGCTACTACAACAATGGAGGATGACGGTAGTACGACCCGGGTGAGAACAAAGTGGGACCGGGAAGCTCCAAGGTGACCGCAGAAGGTGACCCAGACGGTGTCGTAAATGCTGTCAAGCTCCAGGTCTGGGTACTCTGTCGAGTCAACTGTGCTCAGATCCTCTGGAACAGCCTCAGTGGTCAGCTCTATCAGCAGCTCCATAACCTGTGCAGTCAACTCGGTCAGGATGGCTCGATCGGTCTCGGCCTCGACAAGGTGTCGCTGCTCTGTCATCAACTCAAGCAGTAACCCTGTAAGCTGCTCAGTCAACTCAACCTCGATGGCTCTGTCTGCCTCGGCATCTATAGTGCACTGCTGCTCGTACTTTACGGTAAACTCTGGACTGACCTCATAAACTATCTCGATAAGCATGTCAGACTGCTCCTCAGGCACAGACCACTGTGTATAAGTGTTGTCGATGCAGATCGGCTCTCTCAGTGCTCTGTACTCCTTGGGCGGCAAGGTAAGCTATCGAGCGAATGTGTACAAATCTGCCTGCCGATCAGCTAACCACTCTAAACCTAGGATGAGACAGTGCCCGTAGGGAACCATCTCGCACCAGGCATCTTCTATGTACCGCACTGTCCATGGTCTAAGTCGACCTCTGACAATACGAGCAAACTAAATATAAGCTTGACCATCCTCGACCACCTGATAATTTGGAGCGATCAACTCGAAAAGAGACTGCGAGATGATGCTGCATGAAGAGCTGGACAGAAATGTCATGGTGTGCACCTCCAACGGTAATGTGACGTCAAAACTGAAGTGACGATGTCCCGCGCAACATAAGGATCCTGACTTGTGGAAACAAGTCGGCGCCGGCTCTGATACCAAACTGACGTGGGACGGAAGAGGAGGCACCACCATCCCGGTGTGCGTCGGTGGGCCCGGGCAGGCTGTACCGGATTGAGGGCTGCCTAAACGGGGCTGACGAGTGCTGAACTGGACCAAACCAAGTAAACCGGTCCGAAAGGGCCCTGAACCGACCTTGAAAGAGCTGAACCGGCCCTAAACCGGTCTGAACCGGGTCCAAGAAGGCTGAACCGGCTCTAAAACAGCCTCTGGGGGCCTGAACCGGCCTGAACTGGCCTTGAACCGGGTTGAACCGGGCTGGAACCAGTCTGAACCGGCGTGAACCGGGCTCGAACCGGCCGCTGGGCCGTGGACCGGTCAGGCGCGAGCCAACCGCAGCAAACTGGTTGGCCGTCGCCCGCTCGCATGCGCGAGTTAACCCGGTGGGGGCGGACCGCTCAGCGTCCCCAATGGCTAAAAGGGGCAGGACTCCTCCGTCACGCTCGCGATGGGGGTTCCGGCGATCGCGGCGGACTTAGGAGCCGAAAGGCGGAGGGGAAGACCTCGGCAGCGGAGGCTGGAGGCTCCGATGGCACCACCTGATCCTCCTCTTCTCTCCTCCTTCGTCGTCGTCGGCTAGGTCTGCCCGAATGGGGGAGTTTGGGGGGCGGGGGTCTTCGACAATTGACGGAAGCGAGTATGGGAGTCCGGGCTCGCGGCGGCTAGGAGGAGGGAAGGGGGTTTCGGGAGGCTCCGTAAGACCTGTGGGAGGGGTAGGGGAGCCGCACAGGGTGGAGGGGTTCGGTTTAGGACTTGCGCAGTGTCCGCGTGAGGGTGGACAGACCGGAAGGGGGGGATCGCAGCCTTCCAGCGAAAGGGGGGGTGCAAGCAATTTTTCCAGTAAGGGGATGGTCTGTAGGGGTGAGGGGGAAGAGGAAGGTCCGGATGGCCTAGGGCAGCGTCGACGGAAGTGTCGACGTAGGTCGGGAGCAGAATGGGATAGGGGGGAGAGGCACCGGACCTGGCTCCAGAGGTGAGGAGGAGCACCAGGAAGGGGAGGGGAGAACCGGGAGCACCCGGAGGTGGAGGAACGACGCCGACGTCGGAGGGGGAAAGGGGGGAAATGGGAGGAACTTCTTCATTTCTTCAAACATTCATCCCCATTTCATTAGGTTTGTGCTCTTTAAATAGAGCTGAACATTAAAGATGGACCTCTAAAAAAACCCTAATTACATATATGTCCTCTAAAGGACTAAAATAAAAAAGACTCAAAGGACTCTAAATATTCAAATAAAATGCATAAAAATAAAATCCTAACATTACGAAATAAAAGAAATAACTACGTCGTTTCTTGAGGATCCGAAAGACGCTATCCCCGAATAAACAGACGATCCGGTCCGTACCGGTCCCCATCACTAATCCAAACCGATTCCACCAGGAATCGATGTTAAATCGGTTCATCAAGTGGTAAATGCATTGAGACTAGTCAATCTAATTCCGGAATCGGCCAATTCCAATCCAATTCAACCAATTCCGTAAACCATGAAAAGGATGGAATTTGAAAATGCAAAGTTTGAATAATTAGAGAGCCAAATCAAAAAGAAATATGATGTCTGAAAGACAGAAGATCCAGAAAGTCTAAAAATACAAAATAAAAAACTCCAAAAAGTGTTAAAAATCTGAAAATATAAACAACCAGAAAGACGTCTGATGTAACCTCAAAAATCTCTCTTTTTAGAGATTTTGGTTTTGGAAATTCGTTTTCCTTTTTGGATTTGAATTAAATTTGATTTGACCTTAGTATCAACTTCTTAGGAAAATAGATGGTATTCCATAAAAGTACTCACTAGGGTCAATGATATGTATAAAATTATAATTTGAGGTTGTTAGGTTCTTTGAAATTAATTTTGACCTCTCCCCGTCGGATGGTGCGAAGATCCGACGTTAATTACATCGAGATTAATCGAAAACCCTTGATTATCGTCATAGCAATCCATTGAGAATAGAAGACAATACATCCACAAAATAAACATTCATACACATAGAAGAAAATCACCCCATGAACTTGATGGAAGGCAAGCACTTAATGTGTTTTAAATTTGGTTTGAATTAATTGATTTGCATTTATTTGGTTTGATTAATTTGAATTAGTTTGAATTTAGTTTGAGTTGAATTTAATTGGTTGAATTTGATTTGTTAATTGCTTTTGGTTTGGGTTGAAGTTAGATCCGTTCATTGAATTAATTTATTTGAGTTGCTTATTGATTTAAGTTTGATTCAATTTGAATTTGTTTGTTGATTTAAACTTGGTTTGAGTTTAAGACAGTTTGTTTATGGATTGATTTAATTTCAGTTTGTTTTAGATTTGTTTGGTTAAAGTTAATTTGTTTTAAGGTTTGATTTAAGAAATTGATTTGGATTGAGTGAAATTAATTTAAATTTGTTCAAGTCAGATTTGGCTTGAAATGAAGTTTGTTTGATTTAGTTTTGTTTGATTGAAATTAACTTGAGTTTAATTCAAGAGTTGGATTTGAATTGAATTTGATTAATTTGGATTTGTTTTATTATGTTTGACATTGATTTGGAAAGTTCGATTTGTATTTGAGTTGATTTGAGTTTAATTTGAATTTGCAGGTTTTGAGTTCTGCCTGAGAAGTTTGGTTTGAAATTGAGTTTATTCAAATTGGTTTACTTGATTGAAATTGATTTGAATTTGGGTTTATTTGGTTAGAATTGATTTGAGTTTGGTTTGAAAATTAAATTTTAGTTCATTAGATCGATCATGATCCTGTTTACAGCTTAAGGGTATTTTTTGATTTCTTTGAACTTGGCAGATCATGATTGATCATGACTTATTAATCTTGAATTCAATTTGCTTGTGGATGTCAGTTCGGTTTGCTTAAGTTAAATTTGTTCAACTTTGATTTAGAAAACTGGATGAAGTTGCTTAAGATCTGAATTTGTTGGAGTTCATTTAAAGCCCTGTTTTAAATTTTGAGTTTGTTCGAACTGGTTTAATTAAGATTTGGTTGAGATTTATCCGAAGACTTGGAATTTAAAATACTCTATTTGTTGAAACTGAGTTTGGTTCTCATTTTTAACGTTTGGTTGAAATTTTGTTGTGTTTTTTTTTTTGATGTGTCTGATATTCTGGGTGATGTTTTGATTCAAATGGAATTTAATTTAAGTTGACCTGGTCCTTGGATATGAGTTTCAAGTTATTTAATTCGGCTGCTCATTGAAGTTTAATGAAACCTGTTTTGTATCTTGATCAATTTTATATCTTGAATCTGATTAGAATCCAACCTTGACTCTTGGGAATTCACTTTGGAGTTGAGAAATTTGAGAACCTTCAGATTTCCATGAGTTTCAGATTTTTTTTTGTTTGAGTTTTGATTTCGGAATCGTCTGAAATTGATTCATAGCTTGACACAAGGTTCTGTTTATGGATTTAATGAAGTTTGTGATTTGTTTGAGAGTGTTTTGATTTGAGGATTTAGGTTGCAGATTTTGGATTTTACAACTTTTACAGGTTCGGTTTCTTGTTTTGAATGTGAAGTTCAGATTTTTTTTGGATCTTCTGCATATTTCAGATTTCAGACCTGTATGTTTTAGGTTCAAATTTCAGATTTTTAATGTTCCAGATTTTTTTGTATGTTTCAGATTTTTAAATTCCGGGTTCTACATGTTTCAGATTTGCAGATTCAGATTCTTCTTTCTTTTTTTAATTTGCTTGAGTTTCAGATTTCGTTCTCAGGTTCAGATTTTTATAATTACAGATTTTACAGGTTTCAAATTATGTTTTCAGATTTTTTTTATTGTCTTGCCTTCCAAAATTTCATGTAGCGGTCCTCTCCTTATAACATAAATCTGTGCACCGAGCATGAATTTTCATTTCTTTCCTCTCAACATAAGTCATGATTTACATTCATGATCAGAAATCCGGTCTTTTAATCCTTGATGGATTTGTCATTTCATGGGCGGCATGTACCCAATCTTGATAGACTTATGGGCATCCCCACTATTTTTGATGATTCCATTAGCATATAATTGGCTTAGCGGCATGTTGACCATGCACGGCCTCATATAGCTAAAAAATGGTAAGATATTGGGGTCTTTTATAGACCTTTGTATGTCTACCTTAAGGACGTAGGGGCGGATGGTTAGTCGACCCCCCAACTAGTCCAAATTTTGAATTCTTTTAGGTTAAGCCGAGACGTAGGGACGGATGGTTAGGGGCTGATGGTTAGTCGACCCCCCAACTAATCCGGTTTGTTGAATTAAATGTAGATTTTTATTTATTTTCACTTGATTGTTTATTTTAATTAATTTTTTTGTTAAAGAGCCTGTTTAGGCACTGTTCAGCCGATGGGGAAATTGGGGCCCCCGGCGGCCCATTGCGGCCTGATCCCGCGCGAGCCTCGCCCGGCCGTGCGGGGCCGCTTCTTCTCTTCTTCTTTTTTTGCCTTCCTTTTGTGTGGGCCCCACTGTTATGTGTCACGGTGGAATAAGGTTTGGGAAAAATAATCACCCCCCTCTCCCCGGCGCTCGGCCGCGACAGAGGAGGGAGGGCGGACCTTGCGGCTTCGACGGCAGTGGAACTCCGACGGCGAGGAAGCGCCGGCGCCAGCGGTCCCAACTGACAGGAGAGCAGAGGTGGCTCCAGTGATCTTCAACGGGAAGGAAGAGGTCCGCCGGCACCGTCGGGAGAAGAAGAAGAAGAGGCCAACGGCGCGGACGGCAGTGCAGGGAGGGAGAAACGGCTCTCGCGGCTTCGTCAGGCAGAGAAAAAGCACTCGCCGGCGTTGTGGAAAGAAGAAGAAGAGGCCGACGGCACGTCTAAAAGGGAGCAAATAGCTTCCACGGTAACCCTCTGCCCTCTCCTGCTCGCTTCCTCTCTCTCTTTTAGTCTCTGACCTCTCTCTTGGTCTCCGACCTCTTGCGCATCGACTTTGCTTGTTGCTTTATAGACCTTTGGGCTTTCCTCCTTCTGTTAGGGGACTACTCCATCTCCGAGAGAGAATCGGAATGGCAGCTTGAATCTAGGTAGAAGTCGGCCACTGCGTAACCTCCGGAACTACCTTGGATAGACCTTCCAACTTCTAAAAGGAGATTCCGGCTACACCATTGAGTCCTAATCGGACTTGAACTCCCTCTAGCTTGACCGAACTTATCCTTATTGCAGTAAATCTCTGCTCTCCTTAATTATTTCCATTTTTTTTGATGACGTGGTCTCCTCCAGAACAGGCCCGTCACAAGGGGATGGCATACATGGGCCAATGGCTTGCTGGTCTCATTGGGCCCTCCCCGTTGGATTACTTCTGGGCCCTGACCGCTCAGCTCCTGCCCCCAGTCAATCCCTCTTCAACTACTGGCCCCTTTTTCTTAACACTTATACGCATGCCTTAACCTTAGTTCTTTGAAGATTATGACATTCACATGTATGTGGCTGCCTCTATCTCATTTCCCGCCATATCCGAAAAAAAAATTTAGTGTCAACAACGTCAAAATTCAGAAATCTGCAAAAACTACAAAAGGTGTGAGAAACCAAAAACACAGAGAATCAGAAAGCTCAACAAACCTATAAAAACTGAAATATGAAAGAATTAGGAAACCCTAAGGAAACTGAGAAAACCAGAAAGCTGTAAAATCTGCAAATCCGCAAATGTTCAGAAAAAGAAATCTGAAGACCAGAAAATGAAGTAATCCGGAAAATTGCAAAAGTTCAGAAAACCAAGAAATACTATAACTGTAGAAACGCAATAAATCAGAAAACAACAGCAAGCGCAGAAAATCGTAAGGGCTGAAAAAGCATCAAATCTCTGACCGAATCAGAGATTAAACATGCATTCAGGCCAAACAAAGGGGCCCTCAGAGTTCTACAAAATAGAGATTGAAAACAGTGTGTGCCTAGTATTTTCATGTGAAGCAAAGAAATTGAAGCTGTGCATTAATTAACTGGAAGTCCTTGATATATATATAAATGAGAAATAGGATTGGGAGATGTGGCAAAAGCTTTCCTGTAAAGAGGAACTAAAGTCAGCTTACCAAGATGCACAAGGATGTGCAGGTTATCCTTGCTAACACGTTTGAAGACATTACTCTTTATTTCAGAAAAATTATTTGACACCAGCAGTGCCATCAATGCATTGTTATGTGCAATAATGCAGGTTGATAGAGTGACTGCCTGAGCTAATAAGACAAATGAATGGGAAGGTATGATTGTTAAGAAATAACATTTAGCATTATAAGCCAAATATGTAGAAAAAAAACATGTATTAGAAAGGATATTAAAGACAATGCTTGCTATCATTTGGTCACGAATGAATCTGAACACGCCAGAGGTTGTATTATCAGGACAGGTTGCAAGACAATCTGCAGAATGGAAGAGAACTTGCAGGACATCTTCATCAAATGACTGAAGAAGTTTATCAAAAATCTGCAGACACTAGAAAACATTAATCATCAGCCCAGTAGATGATTCATGATTCTTCCTCAAATTGAAACATGATATATTTCATCACCTCCAATACATTGTACACAACATAAAGCTTCACTGTCCCTTGTCCACGAATGATGTGATAAATTAGGCTGATATCTAAAAAAAATTATACAGAAAATATAAAACATTAGTTATGATGACAATAGAAACTTAGAAAGTATAAAAAATAAAAGAAATAGATTAGAAAATACTTCGCTCTTTGCACTTTTAAGGATGTGAAGAAATTAAAAGAAAAATAACCAGAAAAGTGGATAATATATGAGAAAATACAAAGAATATGGTTGCACACCGGTTAGCTGCAAGGCAATAACCCCAAAAACTAGTACAATGAAGCATCCAAAATCTGACAATTCTTTGGCATCCGGTCTCTGACACTGCCTGTCAAACATATCCAAGGAAACAGTTATTGCAGAACCTCTTTTTGATTGACGATGACCACCAAATACTGCATAGGACAACCCCTTCAACTGCCATCTTGACATAATTGAATGCGATCAGAAATAAGTGGTATCTTGCAAAAAGAACAACAGAAAAAAGGAAACAGTATCTTGGTCTATGATATGCGGGACCTCATTTGCAGTAAGTTACACAGGATGAATTAGTAAATAAGATGCTCTAGAATAACAATGACAACAGAAATAATAATATGAATGCAAAATGCATTGAATACTCTGCCTGAGTGAACAAAAGACCAATTCTGAACTCAGGCTAACATCAGATAACATATCCTCTTGGGATTCTTAAAGTGCCTTCAAAGGTCCATTTGTTCCTAGCATGCCAAATGACCCACAGCCATGGAATGCCATCTCGCGAGATCTCGCCGAGATCTCGGTCTCGCCAAGGGGGCCGAGAAACGAGATTGCCGAGATCTCGTCCCAAGTAACCTGGTCCGAAAAAAAAAAATTCTTCGGGGGGCTTTGCCCCCCCTAATATTTATGATAGTGTAAGCATATTAATATATCTCACTATCACTTATACTATCACGGATAAAAATGTGCTACAAGTTTAATACCATATTAATATTTAAATATAATTGTATGCAAGATTAAATCTTTTAAAAGCACAAATATCATTTTTTGGTATTGAGAGTACTTTGTAATTGTTCATTCACACAATTGATGTATAGATGTGTTATATATTTTCATGTAAATTCAATGATGTACTCCTATCTTTATAAGATATTATGTTATGTTTCATACATATATACATTTTGATCTGAGAATCCGAGATCCGATCTCCCGAGATTTTTCCGAGATCTTTTCAAGATCTCTTCTCTTTCACCCTCCTGAGACAAAGCCGAGATCTGAGATGGCAAACCTTGCCCACAGCATAGCCACACGATCTTAAATAAATATACCAGGAGAGACTTTGTCACAAGAATATCTCAGATCAGCATCTGAATATACCCCAACTCTCATCTTATATCTATGTATCTGAAAAATGATAAATAAAAAATGATTAGTTGTTCCTAATTAATTATTGACTCCCAATTATAAATGCAACTCCAACTTACTTCTAACTCAGCTTCTACCCTATCTTGCTGAAATCAACACAGGTACTGAATAACTGAGAGTATACCTCGCATCACCTCATTATCATTCGACACATGTCCTTCATATTAGATGTGGGATTCAAAAAATATCTTGCACGGTTGGTGTAAATCTCGTACTACTAGACTGGCGAAGTGGCTCTTGTCTCCCTCCCTTAGTCTCCCAGGTAGGTCAAGCCGATGCTGATCAGCCAAAAACAAGGCCAGCTTTAGACCCTCCCACTCCCCTCCTCTCTTCCTCCATTGCTGCTGCATCCTTACTAGCATGTCTAACTCTCCAAAGCTCAGAGTCTAAGGATGAGTCCTCACTCTCCGACACAGGTTGGACTCTTGCCTTGCCCTTGCATTTCCCTCTGTTCAATCCTAATCTCTCGTAGAGAGACTCTTCCTGTAAGGTAGCCACTCATCTCTCTGTTCTTCTCCTTAGACACTGTTGACACCTGAATTTTTAGAAATTAAGGGCCGCCTTATCACATGTCAAGGTGCTGTTAAAAAAAAAGAAAAGAAGAAGAAAAGAAAGGTGCACTTCTTCTTCACACCTTATCACTTATGGGGATCAGTCAAGAGAAACAACCTTCTGAGCATTCTAATAGATGCTAATGGTGCTGTCAAAATAACCAAAGTGTCAAATGAGACACCCATCTCATGTGTAAATGTAATTCTACAAAAAAAAGAAAGAAAAGGTGTAGAATTGAGTGCCAGAACTGTCGGCTGAGGGAGGACAGAGTTGAAGCCCATTTGGAGCAGCTAGCATGGGCATCCGAGGCCCAATCCGTGACTACAGTGTTCCCATCAGTTGGGAGACGAAGTCGGGAAGGGCTTTCGGTCACTTTTCACACTAAATTAAGACTCTTCCGATAGAAGGAAATCCTATGGGAACCAAGAGACTGCCTAAAAGAGTTTTCCGGAGCCGTTGAGGGCAGGGAGAGCTAAATCCCACAAGTTCCGGACTCGTACGAGTCCTTCCTGGAGCAAGACACCCAACTGCAGGAGGTTCCCAACTCACGGAGGAGACCCACGCTATGAAGGTGGTTGTAATCGCCGAACGCCAAGGAGAAAAGGAAGGCAGAGGAGGGGAGTCGATCCCACAAATCCCGGACCCCTCTGAGTCCGGCTCGAAGCCGGAAACGCCTATTCGGCAGGTCTCCTGATGGAAGAAGGGGACCGGGATGCCTATAAAGCATCCGCAAGGCCAACGGGCCATCAGAGGGGATCAGCCGTGGGTTCGTGTCCGGAGAGAGGGAGGAAGGCCGGAAGGTGGGAGAGGGAAAGAGAGATTCGAGAGAAAGAGAGAAAGGTTACCCGGATTCGCCTCCAGCCACTGCTTGCGTTGCCGGCACCGCCGTAGCTCCTTTCTCCCCCCGCCAGCGCCATTGCCGTCAAGGGGACTAGCTTCATCCGCCGTCGCCGCAAGTCCCTCTGCGAGCTGCCGTCGCCGTCGCCGTCGCCGGAACCCTTTGCCGAAGCCGCCGTCGCCGGAACCCCCTCCGGGAGTTGCCGTCACCGGAGCCAGAGCCCTCTCCCGAAGCCGCCGTCGCCGGAGCCCCGCCGTAAGATCACGGTCGAGTGAACAGTGCTGGTCGGGGGGATTTTTCCCCCGACTTATGTCCATGGTGGACATATAAGGGTAGGGCCCGCGGAGAAGAGAAAAAAAAAGAAGACGTCGCCGAGTTGACGCTGCGTGAGGAGGCCGCGCACGCGTGAAGAGGAGCCGCGCACGCGTGAAGAGGAGCCGCGCGAAGAAGCTGTTGACCCGCGGGTCAACCAGCCAGTGGGGCCCACCTTTTGAAGTTGTTTAAAAAAGAGAGAGAAAGGAGAAGAAGATGGAGGCCGGCGAACGCAGCCGTGCTGGGCCGCGGATGCCCATGGAAGCCCATTTGCCACGGATGAACAGTGTTGTGTCAGTGGAATATTAAATTTTAAAATCGATTTAATTTAAACAAACCGAGGCAAGCATAAGGCCGGTTCTAAACCCACCTCATGGCTTCGGCTCAACTTAAAAGAATTCAAAACATAAGGGAAACCAGGAGCCCGGTTCTAAACCCACCTCCTGACCCATGATTAATTCAAAAATAATAATAAAACAAACAGTCAATTTAAATTAAATAAAAATCTATTTAATTCAAACAAACCGAGGCAAGCATAAGGCCGGTTCTAAACTCACCTCATGGCTCCGGCATAACTTAAAAGAATCCAAAACAAAGGGAAACCAAGAGGCCGGTTCTAAACCCACCTCCTGACTCTCTTCTTAAGGTAGACATCCAAAGGTCTATAAAAACAGACCCCAATGTCTTACCGGTTTAGCAAGCAGTTCATCAACTCGTGAAGGAGTCATGAAGATCGACATAAGTCTATCAAAGACCGGGATATGCTCAGTTTCAAAATAATGAGATGAGTCCCCACAAGCTTATCAAAAGCCGGGTGTATTCAATCTCAAAACAGTGGGGGACGCCCATAGGTCTATCAAGACCGGGTACATGCCGCCCATGAAATGACAAATCCATCAAGGATTCAAAAGACTGAATTTCTGGTCAAATTGTAATCATGTCCCATATTGAGAGAACAAATAAAGAGCTCATATTAAGTGCACATGTCGATGCTACAAGGAGAGAACAATCACTTGAAATTTTCTGGAGGGCAAGACAACAAAAATTGACATAAAACAAAGTCTGAAGCAAAATAAAAAATCTGAAATCTGAATCTAATGTGCAGAACCGCCATTTAAAAATCTGAAATTTGAAGCAAACCTGAAAATCAGGAGTCAGAACATAAAATCCAGAAAACTGTAAACTCCGAAAAATTCATAAATTGTCATCTATAAAACCTGCAACAAAGATTCGGAAATTTCAAATCTGAAATTTTGAATTTGAAGGAGAGTTGAACTAAGGAAAATCTGCTGTTTAAAAGCTGAGGTCCGGATGCCCAAAATCTGGAAATCCATTGAAATATGCTGGACAATTTAAAATCTGGAAAGCCTGGAATCTGGAAACTGAAAATTCTGAAATGTAAAAATCTGCAAATGAAAACAACCGGGATCTATCATCTAAGAGAGAAGAGGAATCTGAAAAAATGCCAAATCTGGAAGTGAGAATGTATAAAATCTGAAACATTTAAAATCTGAAATCTGAACTTAAAACATACAGGTCTGGAATCCGAAATCTACAGTAGATCAAGAAAATTTGAACTTCACGTTTAAACAAGAAACCGAAGCCTGTAAAATCTGCAAGAAATCTGAAAATCTGAAATCAGTAGTCTGAAATCTGTAAATTTTGAAAATCTGGAAGCCGACATTTCAAAAATCTGTAATTCATAAATCTGAAATCTGCAAAATTGAGAGCATCCTCAAACAACTCAAATCAAACCCCAAACCAAATCAGAACCTGCACAAATCTGTAAATTAAAAGTTGTGGGATTAAGAATTTTCTTCAGAGGATCCAAGCAAATCTGATATGACCCAAATTACATAAGACCAAAGAAAATCAAGACAGAAGCTTGAAATCAAACCCAAATTTCTCAAGTTAAATCCATTCCAGCAAACAAATTTGATTTAAAACAAACCAAATTCAAACACAATTTATCAAAACAAATCAAATTCTGCAAGTAAAGCCCAAATCCCATAAGCTCAAACCAACAACAACCTGTCCAAGTCAATTTTAATTCAACAAATTCAAATCTTATCCAGTTTTCTAAATCAAAATTGAACAAATTTAACTTAAGCAAACCGAACTGACATCCACAAGCAAATTGAAATCAAGATTAATAAGTCATGATCAATCATGATCTGCCAAGTTCAAAGAAATCAAAAATACCCTTAAGCTGCAAACAGAATCATGATCGATCTAATGAACTAAAATTTAGTTTTCAAACCAAACTCAAATCAATTCTAACCAAATAAACCCAAATTCAAATCAATTTCAATCAAGTAAACCAAATTGAATAAACTCAATTTCAAACCAAACTTCTTAGGCAAAACTCAAAACCTGCAAATTCAAAACTAAATTCAAATCAATGCAATCCAAATCAAACAATAAACAACTGTCTCAAATTCAAACCAAGTTTAAGTCAACAAACAAATTCAAATTGAATCAAACTTGAATTAATCCAAATGAACAGATTTAACTTCAACCCAAACCAAAAGAAATCAACAAATTAAATTCAACTCAAACAGATCTAAACTCACCGAGCAAATCAAAATTCAAATTCTAACCAACAAATTTAATTAAACAAACCAAATCAATAAACTGAAATTCAAACCAAATTAATGCAAATCAACTTAAATTCAAGCTAAATCCAAAACCAAATTAAATGCTTGCCTTCCATCAAGTTCATGGGGTTGTTTTCTTCTATGTGTTTATTTTGTGGATGCATGTTTTCTATTTCCATGGATTGCTATGACGCTTAATCAAGGGTTTTCGAGTAATCTTTGCACCATCCGACGGGGAGAGGTCAAAATAAATTTTCAAAGAACCTAACAACCTCAACATATAAGTTTGACCCTAGTTAGTACTTTTATGGAATACTATCTATTTTCCTAAGAAGTCAATGTTAAGGTCTAATTCAAATTCAAATGGAAAATAAATTTTCAAATCCAAAATCTTTAAATTTTGAGAGATTTTTGAGGTTACATCAAACACCTTATCACATTTCTTGACATTGCCACCTACTCTGGCATTGGATAGGAAGATGCAAACTCGTCAAAAGCATTCAACCTCGTCCACCGTCCGCTGCCCCTGCCACTCGAACATGAGTGTCTTTTATCACTCAAATCATCTGGACCTGCTCCACTCGTCCGAGCACTACTAGTAGAGCCACCCTCACCTCCGCCACCCCCACCTCCACCTCCACCCCCTGTACGCTGTTGTTGTGTGGGTGGCACAAATTCTTCTTCATCATCATCTGATGAAGGTGGCTGAGTGGTCTCGGTGTCAAGGAGATGATGTCGCCGTTTGATACTTATCTTCTTCCTCTTCAATGTAGTACCTCCTTGACTTGCTTCTTGTGAAGGTAAGCATGCTTTCTTTAAAGCCCTAAATAATCCACCGCCTTCTTGGTGGTGGTGGTGGTAGAAGGACCCGAAACTCGGAATCCGAGCAGGAGGCACGAGCGGCCGGGGGCGGAGCCTGGATGTCTCTCCGGAGAAGGCCGTAGTCGGGGTGGATCGGGAAGTGGAGCCGTGCACGGAACTTGACTTTCTTCAACTTCCCGCATGTCTTCATCCTCACCAACAACGGCTGTCAAGCTCTCCTTCGGCCTACGATCCGTCGTTCGGGTCGAACTCTGGCTCTCCCTCAGCATCCTTGTCTTCCACCCATGCTGCAAGTGGATGTTCTTCTTGGAATAGATATTCCAAGTCCACATCCGCCTGGGACAAACCCTGAGTAGCTTGGGCCTGTGCTCTTTCTTGGTACAAGCCACCTGCAAACTGTGCAAATCTCTGTTCCGATGTCTTCTGCCTATCTTTGATATTCTTTATCCTCAGCCTCATATTGTAATGGCAATAGACAAGCTTCTCACGATCTTTTGTCTTCAACTTTATTTCTCCTCTTCGTATGAATAAGGTTGAAGGTGCTCCAATTTCTCTCGCCTTTGGGATGACGATGTGCTCCGACTTAGCACCCGAATTGCAATCGCACGTAGTGGATTCCATCCGATTTCCGTTTGTCACCATAATCCACCACTCAGCTGTAATTGTAAAGAAGACAATTACATGCATCAGTAACGTTATGTAAAAAAAAAACAATTAACGAAAGAGTCATTAATTCGGGTAAGCATATTACTAGGGGGGACCCTATCACGCGAGTATGAAATACGGATCCCCGTACACCCCAATCTTGTACTACTGTATGAAGTCATCCGAAAACACAAAGCTAAAACAATTATCTTCTCTTCTTAGAGAGATAAAGTTAAAAGTTTAATTAATATGAAACGTATTACTTACTTCAACCTACGCGCACGTTAAATATTTCTTGGGTCTTACATAGTCGTTTAATTACAGATAGTGTGCCTGATAATACTTCACCATCATTACATACTTGGCCACCATACTGTATCCTTGGGTTGAAGAAGTACCCTGTAACAACATTATTACTCCTTTAGTTTAAAGACAGTGGGGGTAATACACAAAATATAACTTGTAATCATTAGCATATTACACTACTAAATTATACCTGCAACGGGGGTGACTGTTGAACACCCCCGAAGGGGTGCTAATCACCCCTTCGGGGGTGCAATTCCACCCCCCATTGGGGGTGAAATAATCCCCCCCAATGGGGGGATTTTACGCCGGCCCCCCGCGTAGGGGGGGGCCCCGCGCGGTCACCCCACTTCTTCGGGGTGGCGAACACCCCGAAGGGGTCTTAATCACCCCTTCGGGGGTGCAATTCCACCCCCGTTGGGGGGTGAAAGGTGAAATAATCCCCCCGATGGGGGATCCCGTGCGCTAGCCGGCCGGGGGCCAAGGCCGGGGGGGAGGGGAAAGGAGATCGAAAACCCCCCCTTACAAACCTTCGCCGTTTAGGGTGGATCGCCCCTCCCCGAAGGTGGATCGCCCCTCCCCAAGCCTTGATTTTCACCTGGATCGCCCCTCCAAAAGCCGGATCGCCGGATCTTGAAGCCCTAGATCTCCAAGGTGCCTTGGGGGAAGGAGAACGAGCCGAAAGGGGCAAGTGGGGGGGAGAATCGGTCCGGATCGACCCCGAATGGGGGTGATCGGACTTGAAAACAGCATGCGGATCGATCCCGGAATCGGTTCGATTCCGGGTCTTCCGGTTTTCCGACGAATCGGTCCGGATCGACCGATTTTGGGATCGATCCGGGTGGATCGGTCCGGGATCGACCGATCCTATCGATTCCGGCCGATCCAGCCGGGAGATCGCTAATTCCGATAGGAATCGGATCGGTAGGTACCGATCCGATCCAAGAATCGGTCGATCCCGATCCGGATCGACCGATTCTGCAATCCATGACCTAAACACACCCTCATTCATCTCCTTTCCACATCACTTGCATTTAACCCTCTTTTTTGATAGGTCTATCATGTGCCTGTATTCCCAACCGACGTCAGAAGGACATGCCGACAATACATCATCGTCGTGATCGGCCATTGCTTATACCTACAGCATACGTAAACAATTCATACCGGCTGCTAGACATGCATATAATTGGTTTATGAGCTGTTTGGGAAGAGAACAGCCCGTTAGACGAGATTTTTGGCATGTTAAAACTACTTCAGAGTTGTCGAAAATCGGTAAACATTAACGTATAGGCATTTCGGCACTAAAATGTTATCAATAAGATGTTAACGTTGAAGAAACGGCCTGATCAGAGCAATTTGGGAAGAGAATAGCCCATCTAATGGGTTGTTCAAGATGTTTAAAAGGTAACAAAGTCCACCGAAAACGCGTAGAAATTAATGTATGGGGATTCCGGCAAATATATCCAAGGATTGTGGGATCGAGATTGGGATCGAGATTGGTGACCACCGATTCGATCCAGATCGGGATCGGATCGGTCTGGATCGGCCGATCCTCCGGAAGAAAGGGCGATCTCGGATCGTCCGGATCGGGCAAAATTTTTATTTTTTTAAATCATAAAATTTTAAAAAAATCAGGAAAAATCATAGGAATAAATAAAAATTTAAAAAATAAAAAATAATGTGAATGATATTCTATCAAACAATGGCATAGAAAGTAAATTCCTTTCAGAAAATTGTCATTTAAGTATAAACAATCATATAAGAAAGAGAGAGAGAGAGAGAGAGAGAGAGAAGAGAGTTAAAATAGATCTTTATGTAAATTTAAGTATATAATATATATTTATAATTATGAATCTTTTATATATGTGATAGTATAAGTGATAGTGTTTACACTATCATCAACGGGGTGCAAATTAGTCGCGGATCGAAGAATTTTTTTTTTATGGTGGCAAAGGCGAGGGGGAAGAAGGGATCGGAGGTCTCCCCTCCCCCAAGTTACCTGTTTAGGGGGGCATCGGCTGCTCCAAAAGTCTATATCGCCGCTGCTCAAGATGGATCGTCAAAGAGTGGGGTCCAGGGGGAGCCCTAGACAATGAATGGGAGGGGGGAAGTGAGAATGAGGGGTGAGAAGAGAGAACCGATTCGATTTTGGACCCTTACGGGATCTTCGGACCGATTCCCAGATCGATCCACCTGGATCGGTCAAGGATCAACCTATCCAATAGATTCCTACCGATCCAGCCAGGAGTCCCAGCAGTATCGGTAGTTCCAGCAAAGTTGGATCGGTGGATATCGATCCAATCCAAGAAATAGCTGATCCCGATCCGGATCGACTGATTCTACAATTCATGAATATATCTTATCAAGAAGATTCAAACGATAAAGCAACGGCTTGAACAGAGTTGTTCGGAAAGAGAATAGCATGTTTAACCGACTACGGAGTCATCGGAAATGCATAGAAATGAGCGCATGAGAATTTCGACAAAGAAATCTTACCAACAACTTTCAAATGATAAAAGAACAACTTGAACAGAGCTAGAATTGAGCTTGAATCGCTAGAATTTGTTGAAGAAAATGCCGAAATTACTAAAGGATCACTGAAATCGGCGACAAAATTGACTGATTCCACTTGGATCGTGCTGCAAGGGTCGAAATCGAGCAATTCTAGCAAGAATCGCTGCCAGAACAAAAGGAATCGCCAAAATGCCAAGCCCACAAGAGTTCTGGCTGTGAAAGAGCCGATTCTGGCCTTTAAGAGCAGGAATTGGATTGATACCAGGTCCTAATCGGACCCAGTAGCGAACTATTACCGGAAGCCCTATCCTTCCGACAAAATCGGTCAGATCGACCAATTCAACCGATTCAGACTGATTCCTCCAAAATTCTCAAGAGAATCAATCCTTCATTCAGCCAATAATCGGATCGAAATCGACTGATATGATTCCGAAATCGACTGATTCCAATCTGATTCCGACGATTTTTACAATCAATGGTCAGAGCCAAACGTCCAACTTCAATACCTGATGTCAAAATATACGACTTCAAAAAGTAATAGCGAGTTGGAAGTGGAAGGAACTACCATTGGTCCAAGGAGGTCAACAGACCCAGGGATATACCCTACAATGTTACAATTCACCAGAGAGGAGCAATACACACATACAACACAAGACAATTTTTGGTGCATGATGGTATGGTGGTGAAAATCTGCACACACAATGGGATAGGGGTCAAAACCATGGACAATCTTATAGACTCGATTCATCTCAAGACTCCTGATTTTCTTCACATCACCAAGAGGGTTTTTGGATGACTCAACGTAACCATGGATCCTAATCAAACACTTTCATATACTCCATGTATGATAGTTATAGTGGATCCTTCGGATCTTAACTTAAGATGATTGTACAAGAGAGTGATGAGTACAATCAACATGTATACCTTTTCAATGTTGCATATTCTTCCCAAATACCATAGGAAGAGTATATAAACTATGCACGAGAACAAAAATATATAAAATTCAATTAGAAATGAATAAAATTGTTTATAGTCATATTCCCTTTTTTCCATTTTTTGGCAATTTCTTTCTATTTTTTGCGGTTATCTAAGTTTTTTACAATTTTTAAATTAAAAATAATAATTTTCCAAACCAGTCCAACTGGGTTGATTCTGGGGATGATCGACCCCAGCCTGACCCCTAACCAAGGTTTGCCATCTCGGATTTCGGCTTCGTCTCGGGAGGGTGAAAGAGAAGAGATCTCGGAGAGATCTCGGAAAAATCTCGGGAGATCGGATCTCGGATTCTCGGATCAAAATGTATATATGTATGAAACATAACATAATATCTTATAAAGATAGGAGTACATCAATGAATTTACATGAAAATATATAACACATTTATACATCAATTGTGTGAATGAACAATTACAAAGTACTCTTAATATCAAAAAAATGATCTTTGTGTTTCTAAAAGATTTAATCTTGTATACAATCTTATTTAAATACTAATATGGTATTAAACTTGTAGCACATTTTTATCTGCGATAGTATAAGTGATAGTGAGATATATTATTATGTTTACACTATCATAAATGGGGGGGCGCAGAGTAGTCGCGGATCGAAGAATTTTTTGGTATATTATGTATAAATTTTTTTGGTATCAGGGGGCAAAACCCCCCGAAGAAATTATTTTTCAGACTAGGCTACTTGGGGCGAGATCTCGGCAGTCTCGGGTCTCGGCCCCCTTGGCGAGACCGAGATCTCGCGAGATCTCGGCGAGATCTCGCGAGATGGCATTCCATGCCCCTAACTAAGCTTTCCTTGAGATCAAGCGCATTCTGAACTTTAAGTTAGGTCCCAAATGGATTGAAAATAAACCACAATTGGACTGCTACTAGCTGAGTAAGCATAAGAGTTTAGCCATAAAAATGCCACCATAAATGAGCTAGAAATGGGCTTCTGATTGAACTAAGGACATACCATGTAACAGCCCCTCAATCAGGCTTAGACCTTAGTCAAGCCTCAAAAAATGTCATATAATTGCCCTTCAATGGGCCTGCAGTGGCCCCCTCCTAAACTATGGATAGGCCTGGGGACGAACCATATATCAGCTCCTTGATGGGCTATAAATGAACCTTAGGGGTGGTGGTGGTGACAAGCCCAAGAATAGGTAATGAATCAGGCTTCTAAATTAAGCGTGAAACATAGTTTAAATGGGTTGTGAGCCAGTCCAGTGTTGTCAAACCAAATGCTTAAGTGCCTGAGAGAAGAATTAGACCATGAGTGGGCCTCCACTTTATTGGCCCTTAAAAAATGCCCACTTTGGGTGCTTTCCAAAGTGAGCACCTTGTCTGCTTAAGCACCCACTCAGATCCATTCAAACCACATATGTCCACCTACTATTACCTGACCCCGTTCCTCCTGGCCTATTTCCAACTTCTTTTGTCTTTTTTTTCTGATTTTGAATAATGTATTCTGTTTTAACTTCTATACCATTTGTCTGGCCTATTTCCACCTCCCATTCAACCCATTTAACTTGTATACTGCTTTAATATATATTCGTATTTTAACTTGTATTGACTGTACACTTGTATTTATTTTCCATTTCCATTGAAGATTGGTTTAATTGTACATTGTTTTAACTTCAGCATTAAGTTGTCTCATCAGTTTATGAATTGTTTAAGTAAAATTATAAAATTTCTGTTTAGATGTGCCTTATTGTTAAGATTATATTGTTATATTTGGTGAACCATGAACCAATCTGAGATTGGGCTAGGTTTGGGCTATGAGCCTAGCCCATTAATGTCGAAGAACAGGCATGTCTGGTGGGTGCAAGTATACTACCATGTATGGGCAATTTCAGAGTGTAGTCAAGCCAATCCATGTCTCACTTAAGGGGCCTTAAACGGACTTGAATCAGTCCACAGAAAACATAATTAACCAAATAATATATATGAGTCACTTGATATTGTTGCATATTTGAATACGTAGATGAAATCCATGGTTGACAATGTGAAACAACTTTTTCCCAACAATAGAATTTCCTATTGATTTCATTAAATGAGATAACCTAATAAAATATTCATATACCAATAGAAAATAATTCTTTAAAAAGTAAATTTTGAACTGTAATAAGAAAATAGGATTTAGGTATGCAAAATCAATTGACTTTACAATTCCCACTAGGTCAAAGTTCCTTAATTTTTTGAGTTGACTGAATTTTTAAATCAATGGAATAATTAATGAGACACCATTTGCTGAATGAATTGTAATCAACCATGCCCCTTTTGTTGTTCGAACTCAAAAAAAACGTATTCTAATTAACTTCGAAAGAAATAAAATATTAATCTCATCTCTAGCAAATAGAGAAAGTGTCATGATTATTCATGTCGCAACACAAGAAACAATCTTTCTCATTTTTTTGCAGCAAATGAAAAAATAAAAACCAACGATACCTTCAAGATATTATGTTTTTTTGTTGTGCGTTCCTCCTCTACGTTGTGTTTGTATCCCTATTGCCTCCAAACTTCTCATACACCTTTACAAAAGCTTCATTTCTTGCCCCCTAGCAGCCTTCTTTGCTTCATTTCTTCATCTTGATATTTTGTATTTGGGCATAGATTTCTTCGTTATTGCATGTCAATCTTCTATTCCATTCTCTTCTATTTTCATTGGCTGACATTCTCTTCAATTTTCACTGCCAGCTAGCCTTCTGCACTTTCTCAATCCACCATCTTTCATTTGTCCATGAGTTATGTTCTTTAAACTCTCCGAATACGTATCCCATCCCTCAAATAGTTGAAGGCCTGAAGCCATATTCATATTAAATTACATTTCATATTAAATTACATAATTGACCGAATTGGATAGGAATCAGCCAATTCCTAAATTAGATTGACCGATGTCAATATGATTTTAACCCAGAGGACCAATCCAACCCGATCTCCCGCCAGAATCGACCAAAATTGGTCGAATCAGGATGAATCGGGATTGGATTTGAATCAGTTGAATCGACTAATTCTGGCAATGTCTTCAGAATCAAGTCCTCTGCTAACTCTGCGGCACTCTTCCCTACCCGAGGGCAGTGAAGGTGGCCTTACCAAGTACCGATGGACCTGATAAGGTCATAGGTCACTGGATCCAGTGACTGGACCCAGTAAGGGGTTCTTCCCGCCAATACAGCCCCAAAGTCCAATATAGGCTCATATTCCATGCTTTTTTTCATTGTTAGGGTTTTTAAAAAAAAATTGGATTTTTTAGGAACTTATCCGAAATTCAAGATCGGTTTCCCTCCCAAAAAATCAGCTTGCATCAGCCAATTCGATACGATTAGGATCGAATTGGTACCCACCAATTCCGATTCCGATTTTGTCATCCATGATATTCATCCACGTAAATTGGCTTTCTATGTCTAACTCTCAATCTTGCATCTTGAACCATTCATTCTAAAACCCTACTTATTTCATCCCCTTTAGTTTCTTGCCGATCTATTCTACATAAAAAAAAATTATAAATAAGCTTGTCCATTTCTTGATTGTAATATCTAAGACTACTTGTCTATGTTGACTTATTATTAAAGCCTCATCAGAGATGATATTACAATCCTTGTGAAAGGCAAGTTTCTCTTCCTTGAAGAATAAAGCCAATTTGATTTTTACTATATCTACTTTTAAACAATATTAAATGAGATTCCTTTAGCAAAAAGTAAATGTTTGCCAAGGCCATAAATCATAGATAAACATGTTGATTTACCTTCATAAAGTTCATTATTTGACTTATTTTCTCTCTCCTCCCTCTCTTCTCTTTCTCCCCCCTTTCCTCTCCCTCTTCCCCATTGTCAGAGTAAACAAAAGCAGCAATGTTCTTGAACTAATTTGCTGGACAAGTCTACAAGAAAATTGCTTATCTTGGGAACAGAAAAGGGAAACGTTGACCTCCTATTCAGAATCCTCCACATGGACAAGAAGATCCTTGAAGGCATAATCACGAGCAGTGACAGGAAGGAGTCCAAACAAACAAAAAAGCCGGCAACAATGAGCTGCAACAACATTGCTAACGTTAGATGCTAGCTCACAAAAATGCAATATGTTTGAGAAAGAGAAATGGCTGTGGTTAGACAATCCTAATTGATATAGTTTATGCTTATAAGGATCATCAGATGTGATAATATCACCAAAGGATCATAAACTGAATTCATGCAAGAAAAATTAACCTTCTACTTCAATGATCAATCATACTTTTGTCGATGGCACTATCTACGATAGATAAAAGTAGAATTTTATCATTTTTTGCTTGCTTGAACTGAAAGAATGACAAGACATGATAATAGTTATAACTAATGCCTAAAGTTAATGAATTTCCACATCATTGTTACAGCTAGTAGATTTACTCATCATAAACCTACATTTGGTTGAAACCAATATTGTCAAAGGCAAGAGGTGACCAAGGCAAAAGGATGGTCACCTCATCTCAGAACTCCAGCAAAGCGCCTGGGCAGTAGAGGCATTTTTTGTTCATTTTGTTTATCATCGGAAACCTGCTTACTTAGAAGCAACAACTGTAAGATATTTGGATCAAGTCAAGCAGGAGAGGGTCCGCCTACCTCACCTTGTTGCCTAGGCCACTGCTCAACTGCCATTGATAACATAGGTTGGAAATATAAATCATGTTGAATTTCAGTCGAGTGTGCTACAGTTACCTTGTTTCTATGTTTCATGTTATGATAGACCAATATTCCATCACATATACCAAACAACATACATCAGAATTAAAGACAATATTCAAACAAAGTATAACTTTTTTGTAAGAGAATAGATTCTCTGGTGCCTAAGGTGCATGTATGCCCAATAAGCAGTACAGAGCTTGTATTGATTTTGAACCTGTGTGGTGGTGGATGGGAGATGTACACAACACTAACAACATACAATGGGCAATTCAAACAAAATTATAGAGAACATAGACAAGGTTCTAGCCAGCTCTAATTACATGTCATCCTTAAATGACATTTCTTCATTGCTATAAACAAGGAATTATCTCAAAATTTCATTTTATCAGATGCTTTAACAAGATAACATAACCCTTAAACATGACCATAAAAAAGTCATAGGAAGAGAAAACAAGCACAACTCGTTTAAGTCTAATGAAGCCTGTCAAACAAAAAGAAAAATCTGGTTTCTATTGTACAGGAAAGTAAGTACCCTTTCACATTTCAATGGTAAATGAAACATAGTATCGTAGACCCTCTGCCGTTTCTTGTCATTCCCAGCAGATATGGTGCTTCGCAGGGGGTTGCCAGCATAAACCTCTGCCATAAAGTATCTTAGTGGGTTCCTACCCGCTGTGGTAATTGCTGCAAAAAAATTAAACATATCTGAATATAGCTGTGACCAAAAGTGATTCAAATATGAAAAAGAAAAGAGTTAACACTATGTACCATAAAACATTGTCAGACAAGGTCTGCTGTATAGCTTGCAGAAAAAAATTTATGTACCATTTTAACATTTAAAGAAACTAATTTATCACTTCATGGTATGAGGATAATATTATGAATCTCCGTCACAAAGTGTTATGGGCCATGCATGTTCATGGAATGCCTGATCAGATCGAATTCGGATCAAATTTTCAGCCAAAGAATCTGACCTCAAGTCAGATCCTCCAATCTGCTTGCCCGGGTCAGGTGGATCAGCCGGAGTCGGCCAAGTCATGCTAGGTTAACAGGTCAGGCTAGGTCAACAGGATGAACAAGAAACATAACAGTGTAGGGAGGTGGACAAGAAATGATGGGATCCTAAGACCTAGTGGGTTGGACACAGGAATGGGAAATATATGTTCGATCGTCACCTGAGACAAACTATGGTGGTTGAATACAAGGTGGGTGGTCAAAGAGAGCTTTGAACTACTCATATTTTGTGATGACCCCGTGGCATGTTGAAGGGTGGTCACCTCTTGTCAGAACAGCTTTTGCCGAAGTCCCTTCCAAAACCAAGACAGCATCTAAACCTGATTGGTCAACTGAGTGACATGTGGATCCATAAATAAACTAAACTGGGTAGATGATGACGCAGACATAGAGCAAGATAGTCAGTAGTGAGTTTCATGACGCATGGGCATACAATGACAAACCAAGCCTAAAGATCATGCAAAACAAGTGACATCCTAACTCAACCTGCTATGATATTGAATTGATGTGGGAGCACCTCTAAAAGTCAGACTACGGTAGCAACTTCTCCAATATAACTCATGTAGATGCTGTGACATTTACAAACTCCGGGAACAGTGTTGTTAAGGCGCCAAGGCACTAATTTGCCAACGCCTTGTCAGGGCACCTTGTGGGAAGCGCAAAAGGTGCCTAAGGAGCCCGCCTGGGCACTCAAGGTGCTCAAGGCACCTGCCTTGGCACCCCAAGATGCCCCGAATATTTATACATAATAAAAAAACTTCTTTCGGGAGGATTTGCCCCCTTGATCCCCCTCCCCATAAGGGCACTGCCCCCTTGACCCCTATGACTTGACCACACAGGTTGTTGATCTGCGATTCCCAAGCACCTATTTGTAATAGTGTAAACATATTAATATATTTTACTATCACTTATACTATTAAGTATATATAACATTCATAATTATAAATATACGTTATATACTTAAAATTTATTAAAATCTTTTTTTAACTCTCTTTTTTGTCTCTCATACACATCAAAGTTTATCAAGATTAATTATTTCTCAAAATAAATATATACTTTTGCATGCATAATTACATAAATAAAATCACATTTAAATGTATGAACATATAAACATAAAGATTCAATTATAACATACAAATATAATTATATTTATGAATATATATTTGTATGTATGTATTAATATATAATACTAACATCTAATTAGATATATAATTGTGTATATGTATATAAATATGTACATATATGTATATATAAACATCCAATGTTACTGTCTTGACCACTTAGGCAACATCTATGCAGTCGTCTTGTCGCCTAAGCAAAATTAACACCCTTAAACACCTTGAACGTCTTGTCGCCTTGACACCTATGGCCGGGAAACAACTAAATTGAATAGAAGCAAACTTAAAATAGTATTGAATTGGCAAGACCAAAGTACTTGACGCACTACCCCAGTCTACGACATTTGTAAACAATGTTGATCCATAGTTTGAGATAGGTTTTCATTAATAGTCAACAATAAATGAATGTTTTTGAATAAGATAGTCGCTTCATCCTTTGTGCGACACCACGGTCGAATGAATAATAAACGAGAAAATAAACGACATATAATGAGAGAGAATCATACCTCTACATTAAAGCATAAGTGAAGAATGCTTGGCAGTCCACCACTACAATGGATTATTACATTATAGTCATTACAGCCAAGGAGGGTTGGGTCGGGGGTCGCGACCGGGTCGCGGGACCCCCAGGCCGACCCGGTCGCGACCGGGTCGCGACCCTAATTTTTAATTATTTTTTTTTGAAAAATTCAAAAAAATAAGAAAAATGCGAAAAAAAATCTGAAAAAATACAGAAAAATTGGATAAATTAAATGACATGATTTAAATAAATAATGCATCAATTTTATTCCAACATGATGTGTTGTACACTTTGTAGGTAGTTGATGTACTCTCCACATGTCATTTGGGTTGAGTACAAAGCTTGATACGTACACACGACGATCATATTCGTCCGTCCTCGGGAAACTATCCTAAGACTTGATCCAAACGAGTCATCATAACTATAAGTCGATTGGATCGAAGTATCCGATGACTCCACATAATTCATTCCACAGTACTCTTGATCGTATGTAGGGAACCAAGAGCCTTGGGATGAATCATACACATAGTCGGAGGCATCGAGGTATTCTGCTCCAACTCCATGGCTATGATGACCTCCTCTACCTTGTGGCAGCCTTCTACCATGATCGGTATCTTGGGTCGCATGAGTATATTGCTCCTCGTCAGTAAAACGTAGCAACGTAGTAGGAGATATGGGAGGATCTGAGGTCCCTTGTACTTGTAAAGTGTCCGTGCCCCCGTATCGAGCACCATCATCGCTGCTACTCTTTGACGACGAATCCTCGGACGTCTGGTACTGCACTCGGATGTTCGGCTCCGGCGTATCTTCTCGATCGTCTTCGACCGTATCGCATCCGCAATATCAAAAGGATCGGTCATAACTTGTTTACCTTTTCGCCTACTTTGCGTACCTTGGCTAGTTCCTTCTCCGGTCCTCCGGCGCTTTGCTAGTGAGGGAGGGATCCGGAATTCTTCGGTAAAGGGACATCGTCGAGCACTCCTTCGGCCCATTGTCGATCTTGGGGTTGAACTCCGGTTCTCCCAACCCTTCTCGATCGTTTACCCAAGCTTCTAAGGAGTTCTTCTCGTAGAATATTTGATCCAAATCGATATCCTCCTCTTGATTGGCGGCTCGTCGACCGAACGTCCCGCCGCTGTGCTATCCAACTCTTTTGTTCCATCCGGTTCGCTTCATTCTATCCAAATTCCTCAACTTTAACCTCACGTTGTAGCGACAATACACGAGGTCTTCAAGTCTCCTCGATGTCAACCTATTTCTCTCGCTTTGTGTGAATCAAGTGAATGTAGACGATTTCGCTCGCGGCCGAAGACGATGTGGTTTGACTTAGGACCACGATGGCTATGTCCGCCAAGTCCTCGTACCCCGGTACTTTACCATGGTCCATCCACCAATCACCGCATAAATTGAATGTCGTACATTATTATCTAAGTAAGCTTTGATTAATTAAGTGATGAAAAACATTTCTACGTACCCGGACTTAGTATCATCACGGCTCGTTCAACTCGCTCGTTCCAAAGTGAAAACTCCGCATTCGTAATCATACATCTTGTTGCGAGCGATAATAGCCCGGTCGTCGTCACCAAGCAACCGTCGGATGACGCTCTTCACGTCATCTAATAGCTCGTTTATCGCCTTGAAATGTGGACTATAGCAGTATCTTGGGTTGAAAAAGTAACCTACGAAACAAATAGTATTAGTAAACAAGTTATACACAACTTCGATTAATAAAAAGATTAGTAAATGTTTAAGAAAATATACCGTTGCATGTATGGGTTGATGTAATGTACGCTCCCGCCGACGATCTATAATATCCCACCACTGGCGAAGTCGGACACGGTCTTGGAGATTTCTTCTTTGGCTCTCTCAATCGCATCATATAAATACCCCGTATGCCTCTGCTTTTCTATCTCCGTCAACTATCCTTAGTACCTTCACTATGGGTTGGACGATGTCTAACGTCTTCTTTACAACTTTCCAAAAATCTCCACTCTCTATTGTCTCTTCTACTTTTCTCCCATTTCTCTTATCCGATGGGTTACATCTAGCCATCCAACTACCCCAACCCGGTGAAATGACCATTTGAGTTAGAGCTCTCCTTTGACTCAATAAACTTTCTAAGGAAATATAGTGGGAGGCGAACCGGGTTGCACCGGGCCGTAACAACTCTCGCCCTTGGTGTGTTCCCTTATAAGTGCAAGGACAAAGTTGTGGTTATAAATAAATGAAGAAATAAACTGGGCTAGCTTAACTACCCTGTCTATTTGAGGATCCTTGCATATATCCTCCAACATCAAATCTAAAGAGTGGGCGGAACAAGGTGTCCAATACAACTTTGGTCTTTTGACCATAAGCATCTGACCGGCCGCTTTGTATGCCACCGCATTGTCTGTGACTACTTGAACTACCCGGCTCTCTCCTATTTCTTCTATCACTCCATCTATCAATTGGTAAAGATACTCCGCATTCTTTACCTGTCCTGATGCGTCGACCGACTTCCAAAAGACCGTGCCGGCTTGACTGTACACTAGGAAATTGATCATAGTCTTCTTAGTAATACATTAAGTATAAGATGTTAACTAAGTTATACCAAAAAAGAATGTTAATACATATAATATGAATGAGTAAAAGAAAATTTAATTACCGGTCCATCCGTCGGTCATTAACGTGCAACCTCGTTCCTGGATGCGTTCAAATGACCGCACGTACTTCTTTGTTTCTTGCACCTCCATAGGAAGATATACATTGTATATCTCCTTTGGGTTTGGACCGAGCACTCCCCTCCCGACGTCCGCGATCGTGTCGATCGTGTTCTCGTAGTATGGTCCCTTCGCGGCATTGCCGGAATGCGTGGTGAAAGAACCACCTCGACGTTGCCGGCCAATCCTCTCCTTACATAATTTGAGGTTCTTCATCACCGTCGTGATTGTTGTTTGACGTTGTCGTGGTCCGGTGATTACGGGATCCACGGGACCTACCGCCGGGTCGTCGTCTTGTGTGAGATCGTGAACACGATCTTGCGGTTGGTTGTTGGATCCTCTTCCGCTACCTCGACCACTCCCACTTCCGGACCACTCGACCCATCATTCGGCCGGTATGTCTATAGAACTCTTCCTAGGCGAATGATTTTCGACTTGCTTCCATCCCTCGTGAGAGTTCATCTTTTTAAAAAACATTTAAGTATCAAGGCTACTTAATTATCCTTTAAAATAGAATAATGAACAACGTTTATGAGTAATACCTCCCATACCTTCGTACTCTTCGTCTCCAAAAATATCCGGCCTCTCTTGTCCGGTTCTGTAAATGTGTACGGATCGTCTCCCCGGTTGTTGTAATTCTTCTCGGACGGTCTCTTTATGTCTTTTGCTAGTTCCCTTCGTTTGCTCCATCGCTTGTAGGTGCCTACGAAATTGAGCTCTGACCTCCGGCGGAGTCCGTGTGCAAGGAAGAACGTTTCCTTTCGTACTGCAAGATGAAATTTTAAACGATAAATACCACCGAATATTACTTTGTCGCAATATTTACATTGCACTTTTCTCTGCGCCATGGAGATCAAATTGCAATGCAACCAAGCCGGATCACTCCGGGTCGCGCCGGTAGTTTGGGTTGTTTGGCTTGGAGAAGACATTTTTTTAAGTAAATAATTACTTAAGTAAGTAATTAATTATTTAAATAGCTAATAACCTTAATTAGTGACTACTAATGTAAGTATATTTTTATTTATATAAATTGAATGATTAACTAAATATATGATTAAGTAAGTAATTAATATTCCTTCAAACTAATGATGTGTTAAGTAACTACTAAACTAAATATCTAACTAATCTTCTAGCTAACTAACTATGCAAGTAAGCAAATGAGTATTAAAAAGAATAAACTACTTAACCCACTAATCAATGGAACTAATATTAAATAAATATACTAAATGAACTAATGAAATGCTTGATGAAATAATTAAGTAAATGAGAAAAAAAATTTGAGCAATGAGAGCAATGAGAGCACAAATGAGAGGTTGAGAGTGAGAGTGGGGGGTGGGAGTAAGGAGAGCCCCGCAGGGGCTTTAAATAGCCCCCAGTGGCTGAATGGGGGGGCTGCGCCCCCCCAGACCGTTGGCAACGGTGCGAGACCGTTGCCAACGGTCCGGCAACGGTCAGTGACCGTTGCCGGACCAGTCGCGCGACCCGGCCGGGTTGCGCGACCCGGTCGGCCGGGTCGCGCGACCCGGTCGGCCGGGTCGCGCGACTCGCGCGACCCGGCCACGACTCCGCGACCCGGCCGGGGGAGTCGCCCCGACCGGGTCGCGACCGGGCCGGTCGGGCCTAAACCCGACCGGGTCGGGGCCGGGTCGCGACCTGGGTCGCGACCCGGCATTCCATGATTACAGCATTTAAGTTCACATCTCACAGATTGGTAACATGTTACAAATTCGTTGAATTTAATCAAAGGATGAATAGGTTGACTGACCTACTAATGACAAGTCGATATCCTTCAAGCATTTTGCCTTTTCACGTCATGTACCAGATGACACTTTGCATGAACCAATCGAGTTTATCAAATCACGTACTACTTTTACAGTTCCCGTGCACAACACTTTTAACATCTCAACTGGTAAAAACTTCCAATATGCGTTTCTTGAGGCTGTGCTCGTACATTGTTCACCCAATGGAGGTTTCTGTAACTTTGGCCTGCATTTGAGCCACAAAGCACTGTACATGCTACAGTGTTTTCATGACTCTTCTTGAGTTCATAAGGGGTGGGCATGAGGTACTAGCGACTGGAATAGCACCTGGATGTTGGGCTGTCGATATCTAGGCAGTGGTCAGTCCAATTAGCAGTGAATGGTCAGCTGATGTTCAGTGGTGGAGTGTGAAGTGGATACCGGCAATTGGTGAAGGCACAAGGATGCCAAACAGCAGGAAGGTGCAGGGTACTAGGGTGTCGAGGCTCGTGGTGTGAGGGCTGGACACCGGGCTGCCGGGCCATGGTGGTCAGCCAGTCCAATGGCAATAGTTGGCGCTCAGCAACAAGCAGAGGCGGAAGTTGGCACTCGAGAAGTGTGAGTGTGGGTCAATCAAGGCTGTGGGACATTGGGGCAAAAGTTGTGAGGGCCAAGCCGGGGTGGCTGGCTAGTTCAACGGCGGCAGGCACAAAGGATGGTGAGGCCCATGCAGCTTGGGCACCATGGCAAGACACCCGCAAAGGGTGCTTGAACATGACTAGGAGAAGAAGGAAGAAGAGGAGGGAGAATGCATTGGAGGAGAGGGGAGCTCACGGTGGGAGGGAAGGGGGAGAAGGGGGCCCGAGAGAGAGGGAGGACGATACGGAGAGAAGAAGAAGAGCACCAGAGAAGAGAGAAAGGAGGATGAAGCTCAAGATGGGGAGGAGCACTGGAAGTGACTTCTATTTGTTTCTTCAATAACATCATGGTATATATAGGGGTGGTGAAACTTTTTATAAACTCTATGAAAAAAATTTTAAAGCAAACTTGAAAATCGCTCAAAAGTTCAGCAATACACCAAACTTGATATATTTAAGCACACACCATAGCACGACATAAATAAAAATAATACTAGCAAAATGGCATCCTCCAGCAAGTCTTGTGAGAGTGTGCTCTCAAGCGCCATTTGCTTGAGAGGAATTTTAGGCCCTGAGCGGGCCTTCGCTTCATTGTCCATTAAAACAGTGCCTGCTTTGGGCTCTTTTGGCAAAGTGCCTGCTTTAGTGCTCAATCTGGAAGCATTCAGCCCAGATCCATCTACCTATTACCCCACCTCCATTCCTCCCAGCCTATTTCCAACTTTTTTGTCCATTTTTTATGATTTTGAAGACTATATTGACTATTTTAACTTGTATATCATTTTGTCCTCCTAGCCTATTTCCACCTCCTATTTGACCCATTAACTTGTATATTGTTTCAATCTATATTTGTATTTAACATGTATTGATTGTATACTTAAATTTACTTTCCATTTCCATTGAAGACTATTTTAACTGTATAATTTATGATGTATACTATTTTAACTTCAAGGTCAAGTTGTCGTATTAGCTTATTAATTGTTTGAGTGAAATGATAAAAATTATGTTTATATGTCTTTTTGTTAAGATATTTTTTTTGTATTTGGTGGGCTGACCACGGATCATCCCAACTAGTCTTACTGCTTAAATGTCACTTAAGCAGGTGCTTAAGTGGTAAAGGGACAGTTTGTCGCTTTAGTCGCTTTGACACCTTGACAACAGTGCCTTAAGCAAATAGATTGACTGATTTTCATCCTCGATCCATAATGAATCCATGATCTAGCCACAGTGTCAATACACCGATCTGGATTGAAACGAACCAAGCACGGGTGTCCTCACTATCAAGTTTCATTGAGTTGTCAATGTGATACTACTACATATATAAGTGTATCATTCATAGAAAATGTGATTTGTTACTTTTTATCTGAACTCCAGGTCAAAGTAGAGATTTATAGCTAAGTAACAAATTCCATCTTAAACATTTCATATGGCATGCCTTTGGGCTTTCCCAGATTTAAAGAGTTTGGTTTATAGTAAAAGTAACAACAAAGGTAGAATTATAACTTACTAGGGAATTGACTACTCAAAGAACTGTGAAAAGTGTCAAGCAAGGAATGCTAGAACAGAATTAGGGTATGGATCGGCCGATTCAGTCTGATCCAAGGGAAGAAAAACCAATCAAGGATCAGCCTAGATCAGCTCTTCCAAAAAGAGAGAAAAAGAGAGTATAAGAAAACGAGGGCAGCACATGCCCCCCTGCCACTAGGTCTCATTCCTTGCCCATTCGGTCAGGGGAGAAGATCATATCATGTCCAATTGAACCCAATATGATAGGATCCGAGATATTAGGGCCATATCATATTATTCAATGGATTTAAAGTGGATGGATCTTGTCATATCAGGTCCAAATGTACCCAATACAATCTTCAGCTGCCACCTGCAGCAGTTTCCAACGGAATCAACCAGAATCAGCTTCTGATCTGCCGATTCAGGGTATGGACATGATCTAGGAAGATTCCAGCCAATTCAGGGGGAATCCCAATCTCGGATCCGAAACCCCCCCCCCACACACACACACACAACGGGTCGGCAAATGCCAATCCCGATACAGAATTGACCAATTCCGCTAACCATTGAACCAAGACCTCATTGATAGATGAATCCAGCTGAAACTAACTTCAAAAACTGGTGGGACTACATGTAACCAGAAATTTCTCACATACAAGTGGATCTGTGATGCCATATGGTGCAGAGCTGAGTCTTCCACAAAGATAACAAGTGATCAGATTGATTGTTATTTGACGGATGCACATGAAAAGGAACTCACAATGGTTCCACCGAGGAAGGACAGGAAATGACCCCTAACATTAGTAAAGTGCTTTCTACACTGGATGAAAGTTGAGCTTGATCCCAGACATGAACAAGAAAATTACTGAAATGAAAAGATGGAAGTTCAACACTATCTGAGGCTAAACAAATCTGGGCAGCTACCTAGATGCAATCGTAAACGGACATGAAGGCGATCGCAGACAGAGGCATGGATTTTATAGACAACAGCAGAGGTCTTGTACTAGTCCAATACTAAAGAGATCTATCGATTTATCAATGCTCCTACCACTCATTCATGATCAGTCAAGAAATTAGAAAAAACAAAAGCTGATCAAAGATACTTGAAAACTCGTGTAGAAAATTCACGACGCTAGCAACTTGCAGGAACCATCACGAACATTTGAAAACGAAGCAGATGACATTTGCGAAATGTACCTTCTAAAGCATCCGGATGCTCCGCCATTACCCTGTTCCAATCCAAGGATTCCTCCTTCTTCAACATCGTAACACCCCCCTTGGTCCCCCGTCCCCACCGCCCCGTGGAGCTCTCCCTCGTCTTCGCCTCTTCCTCCAGGAACCTATCCCCCAGTCCAACCCCATTCACGTTTCTCTGTCTCAACTCCGGAAAGGAGACACAGCTCAACTGGGAACCCTCCGACACCTCCCGCTCAACCACTGTGCTCTCGCAGACTGTCTCAACCACCGATCGATTCCCCACATACGAGAATGACATATTCTCTGCAGCATGCCCATTCTCCCTCGGCAAGAACACACCGTCAAAAAACTCCGACGCCGGGCACGCCGCCAGCGTAGCCTCACCTTCGTCCCCTTTCTTCTTCTTCTTCTTCCTGCTCCCACGGGCCTTCCTCCGCCGTCGCAAAGGATGATCCTTGCACCCGCTATTCTCCGCAATCTGTTCCTCAGTGGAGGGGAAACGCAAGGCCCGGTCATCGATGGAGCCGTCCTCCGCGAGGAGATCGAAGGAGGTCGCCGTTCGGACGGATCTGGCAGCCATGGAGGCAAGATTGAGAGAGAATTACGACAGTAGCCCACGAATTAGGGTGGAGGGCGATCAAGGATCGAAAGGGGCTGCTAGGTATCCAGTTGGAGAGTCCGAGAAGCTGTAGAGACTCGGGGGATTTGAAAGGCGGCAAGGCTCGTGCGAGTGGAAGGCTCCGCCAGCTGCGCACAAGGCCGTACAAGCAGGGATGGGTTTGGAGTTGCCGAGCGCTCCTGAGAGGGGTGATAGCGGAATAGCGGGGGGCTTCGCCAGAAGGGGACGGCGGAACAGGGTTGGAACAGAGGGGGGGGGGGACACAACAAGGGGAAGTGGAGGTTGCGCGGCTGCGACGTAGCAAGGATCGGGCTTGATGAAGATGCAGCGCAGATGAGAGGAAGGAAGGAAAAGCGGCCGTGTGTGGCGCCCGGTCGAAGCGGGAGAAGGTGAGCGGGGGTGATGCCGTGATGGCACGGGGCTCCGCCAATTGCCATATTGCGTCTGCATATTGCAGGGGTTGTTGACAAAAGAGAGGAGAGTAGACATCGAGGGAGGAAAAAAAAGAACAGAACAGAGTGGACTAAATTGTAACTATTCCGCAAACATGACACAATAAAAATAAGACATATCCTAGTAAAATTTATCGGTGACTCCTCGAGTCATAAAATCAGATATTTGTCACGTCGGACAAAAACATCTTCGACCATAAACAACATAAACATCATAGGATTTTGATGAATGTGCATTTAATTTAATTTTTCATGAATATATTGTATCATAACTTTTGCTTTTTTATTTTTTCAATAGACTTGATAACATATACGAAGGAAGCTAGACGCAAACCTTTGTGGATCAAGACATACGGACGAATTGAAAGACATATGAATCAAGACTATGGTACTGATCAAATACCTACTAATGATCTCACTAGAGATAATCATATGTGGGTTGGTCTATTTGATTCTTATGTTGTTATGTGTTAAGAAAAATAATAAGTGTCAATGCAGTGAGGAAGAACTTATGTGTTAAGAAAAATAATAAGTGTCAATGCAGTGAGGAAGAACTTAAAATTGTGTACGAAAAAAGGTAGAAAGAACAATTCAGATATTTTTTATAAAAAAAATTAATTAAGGGCTCAACTATCAAAATAAATTTAATAAAAAACTTATTGACCAACTACCGTTTGTAATAAACCTAGTCAACAAAAAAGTTATAATGAAACATTCATTCCGTTGGAGAGGAGGTCATCGAAACCTCGGGGGGTTCGGAGGGCTTCCTCCGGAAGCTTCGCCGGAAGCTTGGAGGGCTTGCTCCGGAAGCTTGGCGGCATCATCGCCGTTTCTCAGCGGCGGAACGGGGGCTTCTCCTCCGAGGCGGTTCGGAGGGCTTCCTCCGGCAGCTTCGCCGGAAGCTCGGCAGCATCATTGCCCTTTCTCAGCGGCGGACGAAGCATTGACCTCAGCGGCGGACGAAGCATCGACCTCAGCGGGCTCATGAAGGACGTCATCGCGGGGAGCAACTCTTGGCTGCTTCTGGTGGCGATTAAAGTAGTTACAGTGAAGATTTCGGACTAGTTTTATCCCGTGATTGTTTTGTTCTGTGGTTATTTTGATTTGTCTCTTATTTTGGGGAGGGACAAAATGTAGTGCTTAATATTTTGTCTTTTGGTTGTGTAGGAGTGGAGTTGTTAGGTTTATTATGTTGTGTGCTTCTTTAAGTATTGTCTCTGGTCGAGTCTTAGTCGTCTTAGTTTGCTATGTTACATTGTCTTTTATGATCTGTGTAGCCACAAATCTACCTGTGAGATCGATAGTCTGGGCGTTCTTCACACCGATATGGTGTGATTATCCGATCTCCTGGCAAATATTAAACTCTTTGAGAGTTTTAATCTTTGCTCCTCAGCCATTATCGCACTTGATTGTGCTGATCATCTTACCGATGTGGTTGTTCTTGAAGAATTTAATGCAGATCTGGTATCTTGTTCTTACATGTTATCGAGTTTTCTTATTTGGGGTCTGTATCTTTTACTGTGTTGTACTCTTAGTTTCTTAATACGTAGGAAGTAATTTCTGTGTTCAAAAAAGAAAAGCATTCATTCCGTCGTATCCTCCGTCAAGTCACCGTCTGATTTATATTTTTCATGATTCTACCCCCTCGCCCCGTCAATCGCCCGATAGAGCATATCGCCCATTTCTTTCGCCTGACACAGAGGACTCCCTATTTGGCGGTTTCTCCCGTGACCGCGAACCCTATTTCACATGCGCGGTGGAGCATCGGAGATACAGCTGAGTTTATTCTTCATGGCGGCTGCCCTTCTTCCCAACTACGACAGAGTTTCTTCCCCACGACGATGGCCCCTCTTCCAGAACCTTAGTTTCTGTGGTAGTGGCAGACTGTCTTCCCAGCGGTGGCGGAGCTCTTGTGAGTGTTGTTGCACCAGGGTGCATAAAGCAACAGAGTTTCTTCTTTTCCAGTGTTTCCATCTTGAAGGATATCCAAGGTGCCTAATGCCCTGTTTGGTAACACTATTAGGTACCTCTATCACTATCAATTTTAAAATTGATATTGATAGAAATCATTAAGAGGTATTTGGTTAATTGTATCAATTTTAAAATTTGTAGTGTGAACAAAGCATATTATGTAATACAAGTGTCAACTTGTATTACTTTTGATATTGATCCTCCAACATTTGAAAATATTAATATCAATATTGATATAGTATCAAAAATGAAACTCTAACCAAACAGGGCATAAAGCACCGTGCCTCTAGTGCGCCACAAAATGTATCTCATCTTATCCATGTGCTATGGAGGTACGATCCTTCTCTCCAAGGATTGTAACTAATGTTCTAGTGACTAAACAATGGAGATGCTCTGCTGTTGTTGCTTGCTTGGATAACCTTCAGGGTAAAATTTCTTATTAAGTTGTCTGTGTTTGTTTTTGCAAAAGTATTGATTTTAGTTGAGCTTCGATATGATTTTCCCGTGTTTGCAGAAAACACAATGGTCCCTTATTAAGTACCAATCTGTAGTGGAGAGTTACAGAAAACAAAGAAGCAATGTTTCACATTTGAAGAAAACGATCTCCAATACTAAGGGTTCCAAAGAATTTAAGAAGATTAAAGACTTGGTTAACTTCACCAAGGAGAAGAACAAAAGATTGGAAACTAGATCCGGACATTTAATTAGAAGAATAGAACAAATTGAACCATCAGGATGGAAGGAGTTTTTGCAGGTATTTACCAAGAAAATGATACTAAATTTTAAACTCCATAACACATGGTTAACATTACAACAATCCAGGAAAATTTTCATGCAAGTCAACATCAAAGTGGTCTATTTTACGAAACTGGTGAAGAACAAAAAAATGACCGGTCTGTTTTACATCCATAGCTTCTTATTGTTTTGCAGAGAGCCAAGAAAGAGAAAACTAAACCCAGAAAACTGATCAAAATTTGTTCTGCAAATCGGAGAAAGGCCCTACTTTTTAAAATTTTTCTATACAGATTTTTTTCCGGACAGTAAACTTAAATTTTTTAATTTTAAAATTTTTATGAACTTTTTTATAATAAATAAAAAATTTTATACAATAAAATGATGTATCACTTTTTATTTTAATTTTTTATTTTTTAATTTTCATTCCATAAACATCTTCATAAAAGTAGCAGGCTATCTAAAATTTTGTCTAGAGATACAAAAGATCATTTGTTGCTTCATCTAACACTTATGGTCCATTTTGGGGTGAAAGTTATAGTAATTTCTCAAAGTGGGTCTCTTATTAAAACAATTCTAACATTTGTCCTCTTGTTTAAGTGATATTTGTAAACTGCATCTTTTGTTAAATCCTCCTTTTTTATATTTGATGTACTGTCTAACATTGCAGAGATTGTATTGTGAGAACATGACAAAATTGAGGTGTCAATCTTGTAAAGAGGTTATATTAGAATGCTACCAAGGGGTTAATCTTAGACTAATACTGTTATGACTCGGATTTTAATATGCACAGCGAAATATAATCTGACGATGTAACCTGAAAAATAACCTCTTAAATACATCTATTTGGAACAAGAAAAGACTCATCAAAATTTGAATTGATAATTCTAATAATTCTATCCAAACTAACATAAGTTGAAATTTAAACAAATTAAATACCAATAATGAATAAGTGATCAACTAACTCTTCAGATTTCAAATCACCACTATACTTCTGTTGCACTAAACCTGTGATCTTGAAAAGATAGGAAGGGTTAGTCAAAAAGACCCAATAGGACTTATAACCATTCTCTACTCTATAATACGTTGATTCCTAAATGATAGTAAGATATACCAAACTCAAAAAATTAGATTAAACACATTATAGATAGGGTTATTTTCTAATCTCTCATTATGTAAATAAGGTGATCTTTCACTCTCTCAATCATTAAAATGGCATACGATTCGTGTAATGCACTACCAACTTAGACATACATAATAGTCATCTATAATAATTTGATAACTAAATGCTCTTTCATCTAACCATGACAAGCAGAACATTTACATAATAAATAAACTAAGAATCTTCCAATGAAATGACAAATCACATATATAACAACACTAATTAACATTCTATCATGCACACAACATAGACTGAGTAAAACGTATTCTCCATTCAGATCTTGTAGTCACTTGCACCATATTTACATACATATAGGAAATAATCATATAGCTAACTAAATCTCGTAGTACAATTAAGTAGGGGTGTACTTAGAATGAACTACGGTATTTAAGATAGAAGGATGCTCCGAACTATTCTAATCTCCGTTGCCCACGGACATTAACCATTGTCTGGTCAAATACAATTTGTCATAGAATGTAACTTGTTGCATCAACCACATTTCACAAAATAAAAACATACTTTACTCAGACACATCCACTTGTCAAAACTAACATGTCAATGTATACCTCATATAATACTTAAAACATTTAATCATGTACAAACTAATGCAATTACACCTTACCTAAGAACTAGCATATAAATATGTAATGCATCGATAACAAATACTTAATGGTTCCACTTTACATGATTTAAGCCATTCAAATTTACCGAGCCTAGTTTAACTTGCTACCGAGTCTTTAAAGACTCGCTACCAAGACCTGTTACACTTGTTACCGAGGCTTCAAAGACCCACTACCGAGTCTCTATTAACCCACTACCGAGCTTTGAGAATTCATTACCGACCGCTTATCAACTCGCTACCGAGCTACCGAGGTTTCAAAGACCCACTACCGACCCTCTATTTACCTACTACCGAGTCTTGAGAATCCACTACCGACCACTTATCAACTCGCTACCGAGCTACCGAGGCTTCAAAGACTCACTACCGAGTCTCTATTAACCCACTACCGAGCCTTGAGACCCACTACTGACTCTCTATTTACCCACTACCGAGCTACCGAGGCTTCAAGGACCCACTACCGACCCTCTATTTACCCACTACCGAGCGATGTCATATCTACTTTACGCCCTATTTAAAGCGCACTGACGCTTCGTTTTCCGTGACACCAGGTGTCCTCACGCCATTGAGGACTGCGGGAGCTCCCTCCACCCGGGAACTGAGGTGATCCGCTCTCAGGGAGGCTGGGTTTCGGAGAAGAATAAATAGGGGGTCAACCACGGCAAAGAGCTTTTGCCGCAAGGGGGAGAAACAGAAGGTAACCGTAGGGGTTTTCTTTTGTAGAGTTATTTGGTGGAGAGAGGATGTAATACCCTGTTTTTCAAAAAAACAAAAATCAAAAAAATCCCACCGCCTCGCCACCGCCTTACCTCCCCTCCCCTTTATTTTATTATTATCTCTCCCCCCCACCCATCGCACTGCCTCTCGCCCACGCCCTCGTCCCGCTCTCTCTCCCCTCTCGTCGCCTCTCTCTCCCTCCAGCGAGCCGTCGCCGTGCCGCTCTCCTCTCACTCTGTGCGTGCCGCACGCCTGCGGCCACCCGGCCCCCTTCTGCCGTCTCTCTCTATCTCTCCATTGTGTGCACCCCGGGGCGAGCGCGACACCCGCAGCCACCCGGCCGCCCCATCGCCGTCGTCGTCCCTCTCTCGCGCTCCCGCGAGCGTTGCGCCCTCGCCGCTCTCTCCCTCTCTGTTTTCTCTCTCTCTCTCTCTCTTGGGTTCTCCCATAGCTCCCCCCCCTCAGTTCTGCCTCAGCCACGCAACGGCCAGCACGCAGCACCCCTGCCGCCTCCTCCACCCTTGACCATCCCCCTTGCGCGCAGCCTCGTGCCCAGCTACAACCACAACTGTCTCCACCCCCCCCTCTGGCGCGCTCAGCCGCCTAGCCGTGGCCTCCCCCACCAGCCCCGGACATCCGGCTCCTCTCCCAACCTGCGCGCCCCTACTCTGTCATCGCGCTGTCCGGCGCCGTTCACCCTCGCATGCATGCGCAGCTGAGCCCTCCAGGCCCCTCGGACCCCTGCCTCCCCTTTGTGCACCGCCTCTGCCCCCTCTTTCTCCCCTTGGCCCCGCATCTCTCTCTCTTGCTCCGTTTCCCGCACACACCGTGCACCCATGCCCTGTTGTAACACCCGCGCGCAACCAAGCACCTGGCCACCATCGTCATCTCCCTCCGCCGTGCGCCCTTCTTCCTAGCACCATCGATGCATCGTCATCTTCTCCTTCTCCAGCCAGCTTAGCAGAGGAATGATCAGTTCGGTTCGGGCACGTCGCCGTCATGGTCCGATCTTCCTTTTAGCTGCCGACTTTGGGATTTTCCAGCGCCTTTTAGATAGGCATCCCAGACGTGTCTATTATCATTAAATTCAATACCTAAAAATTTATCAATCAATTTTAGATGTTGATTTAAATTTATCGACGAATATTGGATGTGGTGATTTATGATAGCTAGACGTCTTATTAATTTATTAGATGTATACTACATGGATCCTGATTTTATTAATCAATTGATCTTAATTATTGATTAGCATGTGCCGTAGAATTTAATTGCATAATTTGTGAATTTGATATGCCCTTGTTGATTAACCCGATTGGGTCTTTGTTAATATTTATGGTTGCATATCAATTGGATTAGATAGAGTTTTAGATTAATAAATAAATTTGATTATCTGGCATTTTTCATCAATTTTTATATCGTTGATCATTTAATTGGGTGTATATGTTATGTCGGCATATTTCATGCATGCAGGTGTTTAGCATCATAGATGGATTGTTATTGGCATATGGTCATGTTATGTCAAGTAAATGTGCATTTCTATTTATAGATGGTTAGATGCATTAGTTGCATATATTCATGCTAATTATCTTATTTGCATGGCATGGCATGGCATGGTTGGAATGAATGCATGTGTGCATTAATTGAAATGGAAAACTGAGCTACACCAGACTACTAGTCGAGCCCGTGGGCAGCGGGAATTAGAACAGTCCGGTGCATCCTTCGATCCCAGATACCGCGGTTTGTCCTAAGTGCCACCACTGCCTAGGTGCACTAGGGGACTTAGTTTTACTATATATTACTGTTATATATGATAGATCTGGTGGTAGCAAGTTGAGATGGCAAGACGACGCATTCCTTGCAATAAGAAAAAGATGTGATATTATATTAGAGGATAGGTGCATCTATTGCATGATTCACTGTATTTGGTTATTAGATGTGCATTAGTTTGTCTTCATCGAATTGAGTTGCATAAGATGCATGATGTCTCATTTGTTGTGGTTTCATCATATAGGTCTGGTAACATGTATTCATACATGTTTTATTCTTTCAAGTTAAGTTCTTCTTTTGATATTTATAGGTGCTGATTGAGTCTGATTAGTTGGTTGTTGGTAATTTAAAAATATGTGAATAAGCCAGCTAATTATCGTATTGTTTAGTTCTATACATATATAGAACAAGAGTAGCACCAGGTAAATATGTAATTATCATTTAGGTGTATTTATTATCCGATTCGGCGGATGAAGGGGTGTCTACTGAGTCGGTGTGACTCATTCCAAAATCTCTTAACAATTTTTCAGGTAATCAGAGTAGCGCAGCAGAAGCGTGGTGATATTGGATATGGAAGATTTATTTGGAAGAGCGTGATGTATTCTTTTGGATGATCCATGAATCAGTGTATCATGGTATGATTTTAAGTTTGATAGAATGATTTGAATTATGTAACGGATCCTGGGTTAGTCTTCAATTTTCCAAACCGACGTAGTTAAGGGGTTATTTCCCCGATCTCATCGCCGGATTAATTCCGCTGCGTGTACGAAAATCCGGGGCGTGACAGAGGGAGAAAGAGAAACGGAGAAAAAGGCCGGAGGGGGGAGAAGTAAAAAAAAATTTATTCTTACCGACGTTATCTAAGAAAGAGAGAGATGAGGAGGGGAGCGTATGGTGAGGGTTCATCAAGTCGATCGACCATGGGTTGTTTGACACGTCCCCGGTTCACGGGGAGCAGGGATCTGAGTTCAAAGGACCGGAGAGCTCTGAGAGGGTGATTTTCTACGAGGATAAGCGCCGCTCGATCTCTCACCTCACGTAGAGTTGCGTGGTAATTTGGCCACGAAGCCAACGTGATAAAAAAAAGTTCATAGATATAATTAATGGGGTATATTATTTAAGGATTCATTCTATATTTAAGGATTCATTCTATATAAATCTAAGATTGTGACGTGGGAGAGAGATTGAAGAAATGGAGATAAAATAACGTAAGAACGAGGGACTTTACGTAACACATAGGAGTATAAATATAAGTATATAACTATTTCATAATTTAAACCAGGATATAAATTGATCATTGAATATATATATAATTATTTTTATCCCCTAATCACTAATATCTTATCTTAATAACCTTTAGAACATACCAAATTCTCCATTTATTTATTTCCAAGATATTACAAATAAAACTATGCAACACAAAGGTGATCATGATGTGCAGATGTACGATGTAGAAGACATTAAAAGGCCACGGTTATCAACAACACTAATTTGATAGACTTGAATCAGATCAAGATGATTTGTATTCTAAATATCATCAAGAGTCTAATCAAATAGTTAAATATATTTATTAGTCTACAACTTCCATATACTCAAATCATGGATGCGAGACTTGGAGAGATTCTATAATTATTGAAGAAGGGAACAAAAAGTATAATGAGCATATATACTATTATAATGTAACGTACTCAAATCAATTTTTTTGGGATGAGTATATTAAATGTTACATAATAAAATCAAAATGTAATATTTTAATAAAAAAACTGATTTTTTTTGTCTTTTTTGTTTTTTATTTCAAATTTGGTTTGGGTTCAATCTGATCCAAATCAAGCTAGATCACCAATTTTGGGTAATCTAGATCTCATCTATGCTCAATTTATGATCTATCCTTGCATTAAGCAATTAACTTTACCTGGAGAAAATAAAAATCAAATCTATCACTACCGGTCCTTCCTTCCTTCGTCTCTCCTTAGCCACCACCGAACACCCCCCCCCCCCCCCCCCAATTTCTCTCTCTCTCTCTCTGCCTTTCACTTTACACCTAGGGGTGCAAACGAAATAATACATTCAAGTAACTCGACGCTCGACTCTTGATACAAATTTGATTTAATTTATTTATTATGTTAAATGAAAAAGTTTAAATAAAAAATAAAATTTGACTCATTAAATGAGTCGAGATTGAAAAACTCGCGAGTAACTCGATTAAATATTTTATTATATATTTATTTTTAAAATTTAAATTATAAATATTAATAGTTATATATTGTCACTTAAATATATTAAATAATTCAAAATTTAAACTTAAGTTAAATCAAAATTTATAATTAAGTTAAATCTAGAATTTCACAAATAATTTTTTATTGATTTTAAATATTATAAACGAGTTTATATATAACTTAAACTTGAATGTGAATTTAAATTTTGTCTAGTTATTACTCGAGTTCGAACTTAACTCGTCTTGATCAATAAACGAACCAAATTTGAACAAGAGTTCCACGTATTCATTAAAATTTGAGCTTAAACTCGAATTCGTGTAAATTAAATGAGTCAAATTTGAACATCATATTACTCGACTCGGTTCGGTCGGCTCCACCCTTACACCGATGCTTGACACTGCTGTCATCCTCCCCTTTAGCTGATTGCATGATCTCTTTTGCTGCCGCCACCTAGATGCCTTTGTCACCGCGATCGCCATCGTCGTTGCCAGAGTTTTACCGTCGTTGTCATGTCCGCCTCTCTCAACGTGCTTCCTCAGCCGCAAGTGTCCGCCTCTGTCAACCACACACGTCCACCTCTCTCAGACACAAGAAGTAGCCAACCCAATGCACGTCCAACGTTACCCAAATTGGTCCAGTTTAGCAGAATATTAAATGAAATAAAACTTGTAAACTTTAAAAAAATCTTAAAAAATTAGGATAATTTAATATCTCGAATTCACTATAATAATGTTTGAATATGTTAATATATGATAGTATGATTAATTTGCAAAATTAAGTAATTTAGCTATATGTTAGTATTTTGGATAGAAATTATTTGACTCAACTCAAGTATAGCATTAGTCCCAAGTTACTTGGTGTTACTGATTATCTTTCTCAACATATGTCAATTTTGATCAACTTTTTTAGAGATATTTTAATTGTTTAAATCATATTGAATTACTCTTCTCTCAATTAACCTAGGTCAACCATGTCTTTTTTTATTTTAATATTTTATAATTTTTAATTGTATTTTTTAGGACTACATTTAATATGTCCAAACTATCTCAATCTTTATTCTTTCAATTTATCTACAATTTTTGCTACTCCTACATTTTTTCTAATATCTACTTTAATTCGATGACTAACATCTTCATCACATTCTCCATCTTTTTGAATAACTGATCCAAGATTCTTGAATTATGTTTGTTTAGATAATATCAGCCAATTCAAATTAACACCATCACTTATTTCTCTTTGACTTTCATTTAATTTACAATGCATATATTCTGTTTTAGTTCTATTTATATTTGAATCCTGAGTCTTTAAAGTATTTTTTCACAGTTCTAACTGGCTATTCACTCATTCTTGTGTCTTATCTATCAATACAATATCGTTTGCAAATATCATACACCAAGGTATATCCATGGAATGTTGAATCGGGACTCGAGTCACAACCTGGGTCCGATTCAATCAAATTTTGGGCTGACTGGCCCGATCGGGATCCGGTTGGCCTGACCCGAGGGGGGATCCCCTTGGATTGTGACCTGATCGTCGAGTCGCATGACCCAATTGTTGGGTCGCACGACCCCATGATCCTGCAGGGGATCCTTGCCCCCCACGAGAATCAATGAATTGCTTTTCATAGGGGCAAGCAAGGGGGTTCTTGATGCCCCCCTTGCACCCCTTGGGGGCCTATGTAAGGCCCCAAAGGAAGACCCTTATACCCACCACTTCTCCCTCATGCTAAGCCCTCTAAGCCTTACATTTTAAGGATAATTCCTACCCCTCCAAGGCCCTTATTTTATTTAGTAAAGGTTAGCTTGTTTAGTTGTTCTTCTCCTTGTTGTTTACTTTGGTTCACCATGGCTTCTCCAAGTGGTGACACCAAAGTTACTAGGTCGATCCGGAATGATCCGGCTTAATTACATTTCACTTTGCTATCTATGACGACCAAGAAAGTGCAATATAAATATTGTGATAAAGTTATGCACAGTGGTATTTTTAGATTAAAACACCACCTTGCCAGAATAAAGGGCAATATGCTCTTGTGCTCTCATACTCCACCAGAGGTAATAGCACATTTTCGATGTCATCTACAAGAATTGGAAGTGATGAAGGAAACTTCAAAGTGGCATAAGGATACAGTTAGGGAAGAGATTGTCGAACTGGCAAGACATTTTGTACATATATATGGAACCAGACAATAGTGTTCGGACATTCATCGTGATATAGGCCTCAAAGGTGGTATGTACTATGTACTATTTATCTCTTACTCTAATAAGTTTATTACCTTCTTTACTTCTATGTTTGAAAATTAGAGTATTTGTACCAGGCTATGGAGGCAAGTTAGAAGTCATTCGCCGATGAAGACATGTTGCGCCGCATCGACCGATCAATTGGTCACGGATCCGGGAGTGGAAGGAGATCAAACCCATCTGTGGAGGAGGAGATTCATGATCTCACTCGAAATGACAACCCGAGAGTGGGTCCTTTTGATCCTGTTGTCACCCGACCATGGTAATGCCAAACAACAATAACGACATCATTGAAGAATTTGAGAATTTACAAAGACAAGATTGGATGGGCGACATCAAGGTGGTTCTTCCATTATAGTATATCGGTGAATGCTGCCAAGGGACCATACTATGAAAACATGATCAAGAACATTGGTGACATTAGAAGAGGATTGGACCTAGCCCAAAAGAGATATACAACATATATCTTCCCATGGAGGTGGATAATACAAGAAAGTACATCAAGTCCTTTGAAAGGATTTAGGATGAAAGAGGTTGTATGTTGATGATAGATGGTTGGACCGGTAAGCTCACTTTACATAGTGCCTTACTTAATTTGTTGTATGTTATACCTAATTCGTTCATATTATTATTAACAGGTATAATTAAAAAGACGATGATAAACTTTCTAGTTTATTGTTAAGCCGACATTGTGTTTTGAAAGTCAGTTGATGCATCAGAGAAGGTCAAGAACTCTAAATATCTTTTTGAGTTGATAGACAGAGTAATCTAGGAGATAAGGGAAGACCGAGTTGTCCAAGTAGTCATAGACAATGTGGCTGCATACAAAGCGCTGGTCAACTGTTGATGGTCAAGAGATCAAAAATGTATTGGACACCATGTTCCGCACATTCCCTAGATTTAATGTTAGAGGACATCTACAAAGATAGTCAAATAGACCGGGTTGTGAAGTTAGCCCAATTTATCTCATCATTCATCTACAACTACAACTTCATCCTTAACCTAATGAGGGAACATACGAAGGGAAGAGAGCTTCTCATACCTGGTGCCACTCAAGTTGCCTCCCATTATATCTCCTTAGAGAGTCTATTGACTCATAGGAGAGCTCTTTGTCACATGGTCATCTCACCGGGGTAGGGTACTTGGTTAGTTAGATGTAACTTATCAGATAAGTGGAGAGGGAGGAAGGTTGAGGAAACAATTGAGAGCAGAGATTTCTGGAAACTTGTGAAGAAGATGTTGAGCATTGTAAGTTCTATAGTGAAGGTGCTAAGGATAGTCGACAGTGATAGAAAAGTGGACATGGGCTATCTATATGATGCAATTGACATAGCAAAGGATGAGATTGCAATGACTGTGTCTGACTTCGATAAGTGATGGGACATCATTGACTGTCGGTGGGAGCGAATATTACATCAGCCAATACATGCTGCAGGTATATTTCATTACTTCTTTATTTCATTCATTTGTATTTGAAAATATGATTTGATTGATTAGTAACATTTGCATCTTGTTAGGTTACTTCTTCAACCCTCGTTATTGTTACAATCAACAGTTCAGGGAAACAAAATGAATTACTTGATGATGTCAAGAAGGTAATCACAAGGATGCTTGGTGATGATGATCGGTCAATAATTACCTGCAATAAGATGTATCACTACATGATATGGTCTAATCATTTTGGGACAACAAGAGTGGAGCGAGCAGTTATGCTTCTAAGTCTGGATACTTATCGATTAATTCCTTTTATTAACATTCATTATTTATCCCTCTAATGTAGTTCAATTTTTTGTAGTTGATTAGTGGATGTACCATGGCAAAGCACCAGGTTATGAAGATTTGGCAGATGTGGCTATCAGAGTGCTTAGCTAAACGACTTCGGCATCCTACTACGAAAGGAATTGAACATCATTCAACTTGATCCACACAAAGTAGAGGAATAGGCTGACATCAAAAAGACTTGAAGACCTTGTGTTTTGCCACTACAACATGTGGTTCAAGTTGAAAAGTTTAAACAGAATGAAGCAAAATCAACAAAGAACAATGGTGGGGGACAGCAACTTTAGGTGGTCAAGTTAAGGAACCAATGATCTATAAGGAAGGCATTGACTTGAATCAAATCCTTGATAAGAGAAATCCATTAGGAGAGTGGATAAACGACCAAGAAGGGATGGGCAAGCCTGAGTTCAATCATGAAAATCGACAATGGGCTAAAGGAGTGCTCGATGACATCCCTCTCGCCTAAGAATTTCAGATTCCGCTCGCCGTGGCAAAGAGACGGAAGACCGGTGAAGGATCTAGTAGAGGTTCACAAAGTAAGAGAAAGGGTAAGTAAGTTTTAACTGATCCTCTTGACATAGTAGATGTAGAGACACTTGACGAGGATCGGGAAGACACTTCGGAGCCTGACATCTGACTGAAGTATTAAACTTTGGAGGATTCTTCTTTGAAGAGCAGCAACAGTGATGGAGTGGGGCACTAGGGGCAGGGAGCCACAACTTCAAGTAGAAAGAGGTCCACAGATGTGGGGAGAGCTCCTACAATGGCAGAACGCTTCACTAGAGAAGACCATTATACCCACGCGACCCAAGACATGGACTATGGGGCGAGGTCGCAAGGTGGAGGAACACAGCAAACCCAGCATGGTAGACATCAGTACTATGGATATGAACAATCAACCTATGGGTATGATTCATCTCAAGGTTCTTGGTTTTCTACAAATGACCAAGAGTGGAGTGGGATGAATTATGGATCATCCATGGACTCCCCGATTCAATCCCCCTATGAACATTACTTTGGTTGGTTTTTAGGACCCAATAGCGACATTAGGGTCATTATAGAAGGGACTCTGGAATATAATATTCATCAGCATGTGTGACATACTGTATATACTACAATGTCATAAGAAGAGTATAAAACTAATGAAGAAAATGTAGATCAAGTCAGGTTTATGTAAACTGTAAACTAAAGTTTCTATTAATGAATGAAAATATTTCTATTGTTATATTTTTTTATTTTTTCAAATTTATTATTTTTTTGAATTATCAAAAAAATAATAAAAATTAGGATCGGACCGGGTCGACCCAAAACTGGGCCAACCCGGTTGCAATCTAAGATTCTTCATTCCTTGCATATATCATCTTATATAGTCTTTATCAATTCATCTATAACTAATACATAAAGATAAGGGCTTATTGCAAACTCTTTATGTAAACCAATTGAAATGAGAAAATCTTTTGTTTCTTCTCAAATTGTATATATGTTACTGGTTGCTTCATCATACATATCTTTTAACATTTTGTATATACCTAACATGTACCATCTTTCGTTGCAATACCCACCATTAGACTTCTCTTGGGACTCTATCATAGGTCTTTTCCAAGTCAATAAAAATCATACATAAATATTTCTTCATATTTCGATATTTTTCTATCAAAGTTGTGATAATAAAAATAACTTAAAATGTAAATCAACCATGCATAAATCTAAATTGGTTAGTTAAAATATTTGTACAAGTTCTTAATCACCGCTCAATAACTTTTTCCCATAATTCAAAGTATAACTCATGAATTTGATCCCTCTATAATTTGCACATTATTATATATCTCATTTTTTCTTTAAAATAGATATAATGATGCTTTTTCTTTATTCATTCAGCATTCTTTTCGATATTAGAATTTTGTTAAAAAGTTGAGTTAACCATTCCACCCCTAAATCTTTCAAATATTTCCACACTTCAATAGAAATGCTATCTGGACCACATGCCTCACGTGTTATCAATGTTTCTTTAACTTTTGAAATGAATTCTCCTAATATAATTCAAATTAAATGCCACCATATGCTCAATACCATCTATATTTTTATGCAGTTGTCATTAAGTACGAGTATCACAATAATTTTTTCATGTTTCTTTTATATCATCATCTTTAATTAAAACTTTTCCTTCTTTATCCTTGATATATTTGACTTGGTTAAGATCTTAATACCTTCCCTCACTCATCATTGCCAAATTATAAATATCTTTTTTGCTTTCTAAAAGTTCAAAGTTTTTCATACATATGTTTAAAATCATCATCTCTTACTAGTCTAATAGTTTTTTTGTCTTTTTTTTCATAAGCTTCATTATTGTCACTCTTAGGCAACTTTTGATGCCAATCTCTTTTATTCTTTATCACTTTTTACACTTCTTCATTCCACCACCAAGTATCCTTTCTAGGTGGACCATGTCCTTTAGACTCTCAAGTACTTTTTTAACAATCTCTCTAATATTTATAGTTATGTTCATTCACATAGCATTAATATCTATGTCTAACTTCCAATCATTTATCCTAAAAGTTCATTTTTAAATGCCTATTGTTTCATCCCTTTTAACTCTCACCATTTTATTTTAGGAGAAACTTTTCTCTTACATTTATTTGTTTCTATTTTAATCTTAACATTTAAAACCACTAGCCTATGTTTACTTGTTAAAGTTTCACTAGAAATAACTTTGCAATATTTACAAATAGCCCTACTAGACATTCTTATGAGAATGAAGTCAATTTGATCTATTTTGTCCACTTTTAAATGTTATTAAATGAGATTCTCTTTTAATCAAATAAATATTAGTTAGAATATGATCATAAGCTATATCAAAATCTGGAATATTTTTTCTTTCCTCATTTAAATTTCCATATGCAAAACCTTCATGAACTTTTTCATATTCATGGCATTTGTTTCCAACATGTCTATTGAGATCTCTTCTAATAAATATGTTTTCTTCATTTGGTATACTCTGCATAAGGTCATCCATATCTTCCCCAAAATTTTATTTAATCTAACTACTTAATCTAATTTGTAGAGCATAAGCACTAATTATATTAATTATCTCTTTTTCTATAATCAATTTTACCATAATAATCTTATCTTCTACTTTTTTATTGAAATGATTGTATCATTTAATGTTTTATGAACAATGATACCTACCCCATTTTTATTTCTCTTTTCCTGTATAACATAGTTTGTAGTATGTATTTTATACTTCTTTAAAATTTCTCTTTTATTCACTTGGTTTCTTTCATGCACACAATATTAATTTTTCACCTCTCCATACTATCAACAAGTTCCATAAGTTTTCCTGTAAGAGATCCAATATTCCAAGTACCTATGCTTATCCTTTTTCAATCTTTTCTTTCTTAGATTTCTTTCTATGATAATGTCTATTTTTTTGAGTTTGTTAAAAAGCTTATATATTTCTCTCCATTATGGACTAAACTTCTTGACTCACACCCACCCTTGATGTGGGAACCCTTACTTATTTAACACCACACTAGGGTACTTATGTGCTGCATTGTATTTAAGAAATACTCCCACCCTTGCTATATTTTTTGCTGCACCCAAACTTTGGTGTAACCCATTGATTGGTGAGTATGCCCCAACATTTATATCATTTGAGTCCATATCTTGGGAAGTGACTTTGTTTTACATTGGCTGTTACATACCACAACCCTCCTCTTTTCTCATCTGGGCATGGGACCAGCCATGTGACTTTGTTTTATTCAAGCAAATAATTTTCCAAGCATATATTTATCCAAGCAAATAGAAATTATTTAAAAAATAAAATATGAAATCCATGATTTTATATTAGTTGGTTATGGTTAGGACATGATGTTTATTATTTTGGATATGGTTAGATGAAATGTTAAGAGAATTTTGTACTTGTAAACCATGAAATATTGTATAAATAGCATGTTTAGCTTTAATTATAAAGTTTCTATGCATTATATAATTAAATGTAAAAAAATGCATAGGGATGTCCAATTTGGCAGATTTGCTATCTTAGAAGCATGCTATAGTTTTCCTTATATTCATGTTGATATTTTGTTTCAGGTGTGATATCTGTTCTACTTTGCTGTACAAACGTGTGTGTGCCTTTGTTGCTACACTCCAAGTGTTTGCCTTTGTTTTGTTGCACATATGTGTGTATGTCTTTGCTTTGCTGCACAGGCATATGTGTGCCTCCATTGTTGCACACTGGATGTATGCATCTATTTTGGATACATACTCATAGCACACCTATTAGCACATTGCACCTTAGTAATAACTGGCTTATTGGATCTAATAATTTGTGAACTAAATTTATTATGTTCAGCTCCAAGGAAATGATTGTATGTGTGACATGGAATTTAGTTGGATTGCATAGATGATACATGATATGATAAGTTTATTGTTTGTTAATAGATTTAAATTAAATAGATGATATCCATAATGAAATGTGATAGGTCTTTGAACATATTATTAGAACTTTAAATTACATGCCATGATATGTATGCACAGGGATATTGTATGAAATTTGCCATGTTCAAAAGCTAATGTGTGATATCTAATAAAAATATGTCCTACAGGCCAATTATGTCTGATATAATTTGACATGTCTAGAAATATTTCATTCAATTAAATAGGCAAGCTTTTATTGCTAGCTCTTATTAGATGTCAAATTAAACCAAACAAAACTATTTAAACTGATTTTAATTTGGTTTGGTTCGGTTTAAACTAAAAATATATACAAATATTTTAATTAATTATTTTTTACATATATATAATGGTTTTAAGTTAAAAAATCAAAATAAATATTATTTTATTATAAAAATAATAAAAATCTTATTTTTAATAATATTATAATAGTTTTTATATAATTTTTTAATTAAATCAGTTTAAATGGTTTTGTTTGGTTTAAACTGGTTTGGAGGGATTCCAAACCGAACCAAACCAAACATAGTTCAGACCGAACCGAACCGAACCAAATAGGCTGGTTCGATTTGGTTTTTTAGTTTGAACTGATTAATGCTCACCCCTGTTATCCCCATAGCTATTTGGAATCATAGGATATAACTTGTACCCTTCATAATCGGTAAATTGATTAATCTGTTATTAGATAACAAATTTGATTTAATATATTTTTTATATTTTAATTAAATCTCAACTAAATAGGCTATTGGATCTAGTGGGTCACACACGAACTTATCCATAAGTATATGGCCAATGACATAATTTATAAAAATTTTAGATTTTTATGAAAAATTTTAAATTCTTTATAAATACCACTAGTTTCAGCTAAACCTTACAAAACCAAGGGTGAGAACCATGTCCCTAGCCTCCTCCATACCTCCTCCTCTCTTTGGAAGACATTTATGGGAAGAGTTCTCAAGTCTGGTACGAGGGAGAACCTATCTATGGATGAAGTTCATATGAATACCGCTAGAGATTGAGCATTTGGTTAGTTTTAAAAGTTTTAAAAATTCTTCTTCCTCTTCTAAAAGGTATTATATGAATCACTAAAAGTATATTTAAACTTGTTTTAATTGATTTCAATTTTCATCAGTTAGTTCTGATTAAGACAAGATCAATATGAACCCATAGGAAATGTTACTTCCACTACATCAAACTTTATAGGATGATTCTTATTATCAGAGCTACGTTCAAGTCTCGATTGAAACCAATGTAGAATCAACATTATTTATGCATTTTATGTTTTCTTGAATTAGTGCAAATGTCTGTTTTGTCAAAGCCATCATAATTTGTATATGATGCGGATTTGAGATTCGTTGGCACTTGTAGAAGCTTGTTACATAGGGCTTTCGAATGCCATAAACCATTTGAATTTTGGACTTTTTTTAAGTCTCGGAGAAACCCTAGAAGTTTGTGATTTTATTATGCCCATACAATCACCCAAAGTTGGGATTTTGTAAAATCACCATCCATGGATGGAAAAAAGAGCCTTGTGAAGGCTTTATATGATGGTTAATATGACCTTTCCCCATGAATTCATGCTTCTAACAATGGCGACGAAAGAGTATTTTGAATTTTTTCCAATGGCAGGATCCCAAGAGGCCGAAGTGCATTCTCTTCGTGATTGCTATCTTTTGACGAGGATTTAGGGGATAACATTGGTTGTTTTAAAATATTTGTTGAAAAGGGATTCTAACTTGTATTTATGAAGATTTTTTCCACATTTGAAATGTATAATATAGGCAAGAAGATCCGGTGGTGCCTTGTTTCAAAATCTAGTCGAGCTACCTCTATTTTCCCCAATTTCTAATCTATTTAGATTTGTATAGGAGATAAGGCCTACTGATTCTGAATCCTCATTTGATGAGGATTCTAATGCATATTTTGCATTTTTTCCAAATTTTGAATAAGGAGATATGGATCCTGAAATATAGGGCTTCAAACACCCCTCTCAGCACCCTTATCGGGTGAGGAAGATGGTGGAAACTAGGTCTAAATCAAACCCAAAATTGACACTGCAGCAATAGATCCGACTGACGCATGTGCAGGTGCACGTGGAAGCAATGCACCAAGCATGAGTGGTGCACACTAGGGTGCACATCGGGGTAGTGTTGTGTGCCGACATACATGGCACAATGCGTCCTTGATTTTTAAATAGTTTTAAAATCATAGAAACATGCCACAAAATTCCAACAGTTATAAAATATTCTAGAATATTATTTGACTTGTTTTAGAGTGTTTAATGACCTGTTATATAATATTAAGCGCTATTAATATGTATTCACTCATAGTTAAAATTTAAAATTATTTTAAAAGCTTAACTTAATTAATCAGTGTCTTAATAAATATCATAAAACGAGATTTTACATAATAGTAATTAAATATTAATTTTTAAATTTGCACAGTATTGGGAATGTATGAATGTTCTAAATAATTTAAATATGCTTATATGATTCATATAATTGTTTATATGTTGTTTTCACGTTATTTATTTCATGTAAAATTTGACAATGATGAAAATTTAAATTTATAACGTTAAAAATTATAATTTTATGGTATAAATATTATATCATATTAATATCACATATTCGCACTATATATATGTGATGTTTGATGGTGTGAATGTATAGTGTATGAGAATCATGGACTTAGATTTAATTATCATGTGATGCTAGTTAATTATGTGAATGTGTTTAATTGAGGCATGTGTGCTTCTTTCCATTTATTTTCAATTTTTATTGTAAATTTTACCTTTCTCTATTAATGTAGTATCGTTGGTAAAAACTAAGGTTTCTTATTAAATTATGTATATTTGTGGGTCCGCATACCCTTAAGCCGCTTGTAATGACAAGAAACTAGTTCATGGAGAAGGAGATATTGGGACCACTTGGAGAAGTATTTTTTTGGAAGTGGAGACACACCTATATCGGCATCTAGGGGTGAACATGGTTTGGTTTGGTCTGGTTTAGACAATTTTTTCCAAACCAAACCAAACTAATTCAACCCCTTAAATCAAACCAAACCAAACCGATTTCAATTCAATTTGGTTTGGTTTAAACCAAAAATATATAAACATATTTAATTAATTAATTTTTACATATATAATGGTTTTTAAGTTAAAAATAATAAAAATAAATAATAATTTATCATAAAATTTTTAAAAATATTTTTGTTAATACTATAATAATTTTTATATAATTTATTAATTAAATCAGTTTAAATGGTTTGGTTTGGTTTAAATTAGTTTGGAGGACTCCTAAACTGAACCAAACCAAAAGTGATTCAAATTGAACCAAAGCGAACCAAATATTCCAGTTCGATTTGATTCTTTGGTTTGAACCATTTAGTGCTCACCCCTATCAGCATCAAATTCTAACTCTTTTAGTTGCACACTGTTATGGCTCCAATTTTGCCTTTTTAGGGTTAAGTCCAAGATCATCCATTTAATTACTTGCATACGTGATATGTGGTTGTGTACTGTGCGATATACTTTATATATATAATTTTCCAAAGGTATTATATATATGTAGCACATATTATTGATAAGACTAAAATACAATTTCTCCTCATTTTAATTAGGTTGATCAACGTGAGACATTAAGAATGATTCTTGCAACATTCCATTGTTATGGTTTTAATAAACCAATCTTAGATTGGATAGGTTTGTTGTGCCACCACAAGGCCCATTTAGCAAGGGATTAGTGATCATGGCTATGGTATTTGCCAAACTTTAGGGTGGGCCTTTGCATGACTTTGTTGTACTACCATAAGGGTTGTGTAAAGAATTCATTCTATAATGTAACAAGCGGGCTTGACTTAACTAGAGTATATGATTTGTTGTGCTACCTTAAGGTTATTACTCTAGAGGCTAAATGACTAAGAGTTTCAAGAGTTGTAATTGGCAATAGTTGCCTACCTATAAAGTATGGGTGATTTGTTATGCTACCACTGTAGACACGCCAATTTGGCCTTATTTAGAGCTTAAACCATTATTCCATTGGCAACATCTCTTTTAGACCATAAAAATCATGATGAACCACCCTTTTGGATGAGCTGAGGTGGTTATTGGAAATATGAGGATGATTTTCTAATTTCTAATCAAATCCGTGTTTGCCGAACAAGAGACTCTTGGTGGTGTGCCAGATTATGCTTTTCCCAGCATATCATCTACTTGAAAATTTTTCACAGGATTATGTGGACATCCAATGAAGAAGTCTTCAACATTAATAATCTTCCCCTCTGAGTCCTCTTTTCAATGCAACAAACGGCATTCAATTCTGATCTACCATTTGTCTGCAGCGCCTTTTAGAAGTCAGATGCATAGTTCTGTCTGCACGCAGCACCAATCAAGCCCAATTGCATGCAAGCCCAGCCCATTGTGCACATATCTGATCAATTCACGACCTTACCTTCCTTTTTCCTCCTCCATATCACTTTTTACAGCATCTGGAAGCTTCATGGTCGAAATTAGCATCATCAAATGATGACAATCCAACTTGTTGTCTTGTATATCAATACTTGCCATTTTTAGACTAGATTTGTTTCCTCTTCAAGTGGAGACATATTTTGAACATGGGAAAGGTGATCCATGGTTTCCAATCTCTCTCAATCATTTAGGTAAGTTTCTAGATGCCTCAGTATGAAAATCAGCAACATTAAATGGAGGAAATCCAACCTAAGGTTGGATGTATCAAAACTTGCTATTTTTTGACTTGTTTTTCATCCCCTATAAAGGGAGACTCATATGAACGACCTAAAAAGGGCATCCCCATCCTCCAGCACTTCTCTCTTCGTCCTCCAGCCACCCTAGGATCTTCCCAATCTCCCCAAATAGTTCTATCTTCATCCCGGTACCCGGAGATCATCCCAAAGTGAAGAAGAAGCCGGTCTATGCTCCAACGTGCTGCACTGCTGATCATCGGCTTCTACAGATATTTATAGTCATTTTATGGCCTGACTTACTTCAAACGAAGTGTGGTTCATCAAGATATCTTTCATATCCAACAAACAGAGATCAATTATGACATTTCCTCTGCTTGTTATGGCTTCAACACCGGCGATGCACAGATAGATCCGAAGTCTTCTCTTCTAAGTCATTGTTTCCTCAGTCAATTTTAGTACATTTAATGGTGGATTCAGCCCATACATCCTTCATAGAAATTGTTACCCGGTGAGTTATATTTTATCTCCAACAAGAATCATTAATTTGGATATCTTTGGTTCCCATAGCATGTCCTACATCGACATTGTGTTGGGAGTTTCCAGAACTTCATTGTCCAAGATCCAAATTATCCGGTAAATTCAGATTACTTATCATAAGATTCAAGCAATTTTGTCTTCATATCAAACCACCCTCGGTGAGTCCTCTTTATTTTAAAACAAACATCACTTTATTCTGACATTTGTGCTGTTCATTATGATCTCTGCATCAGAGCTACGCAGTTTACATTGAATCTATCCAACCCGGTTGCCACTTTGCCTGGGTTGTGTTGTCTTTAACCATTCATATTCTCTTTTCTAACTCTTCATTCATATCATTTAATTCATGTTTAAGCATCATTTTATTCTATTTTCATCATTTCATATATCACAAAAAACCAAAAAAAGGGGTTAGGGCTAACCCCGAATCCGGTGAGTTTGTTTCCAATTGTCGTTTTATGTTATTACTTTTACAAGTTACTACACTTCACTCAGTTCTAATCCTTCTTCACTTGTTTTCTTGTCTTATTGTATTCTAGTTGCACAAATACATCAAGCTAGCATTGGTTGGACTCTCCCTCATCGTCCGGCCGAAGAGGAAGAAGGTTGAACTCACACACTCTCTCACACGCTAAGGTACACGGTCAAAACAACTCAATCTTGTTGTTATTCTATAAAGCGGAGCCCGCGGCTCCTGGCGACCACCTTTCTTTTTATTCATGTTCTAAGCTAATTCACTCCTCACTCTCCTCCCACATGACCCAAACCGTCTCCGGTGCTCGAGCGACGCCGTGAGATGAAAGTTCGGGGATCAATGTGAGTGTGGGATCGAGGTGAGGACCTTTTACTGCTTTCCGAGTGTCTTACGATTCACTCCCCTTTTCCTCTATTCCATCTTTCACCTTCTCTTGAGGTGCCGATCCGGAACCCATTTCTGGAGTCGACAACCACAAGGTCATTATCGTAAAAATAGTGAGAGTATACATTATGATGAAAGACCATATCTTAATTTCAATGAATGTTTTCAATGTTATATTAATAAATTTATATCTCTGTTGTATAATTATATGTTAAACCACCTATTAAGACATACTTGATGCCTAGTAGCTTGATAATTCACACTTCTTAGATCAATTTTTAACTAAGAGAATTGCTCTCAAGGTAAACCAATTAACTAACCTACTTTAGAAGTAGGTGCCTTATAGACCTTCTAATGATAGTAGAGAAAATATTATCTTATCTTATAATATAATATAGAGAAGATACATTGTTTGCCTTGTACTAGATACTAGTCTCTATAAGATATAACTTGTAGAGGCAACATAGATAGATGGATATGAGATCCATCATGTCTCATGCTGATGAACTAAATAAATGCAAGTTAGAACAATATATCTTCAGTACTTCTTATTGGTGAGATCAATGAAAAGAAGTAAGATCATTAGATAGAAATAAAATGATATAGTTAAAGTTAAATAAGGCGTCAAGATAATAAAGCCTAAAAAGACAGGATAATTCTTCTACTATCATGATGACGGTAAGTGGAAGAGGTAATGCAAAGTGTGCTTCATATAAAACAAAGGTGGTGTCGACTCCAGAAACGGGTTTTGGATCGGCACCTCAAGAAAAGGTGATGATAGAATAGGGGAAAGGAAGTAAATTAGAAAACACTCGGAAAGCGGCAAAATTCTCACCTTGGTCCCACACTCACATTAATCCCAAACTTTCATCTCACGGCGTCACTCGAGCTCCAGAGACAGTTCGGGTCATGCAAGAGGAGAGGAAGGAGTAGAACGACTTAGAACATGAATAAAGAAATTGTGGTCTCCAGGAGCCGCAAGTTTTGCTTTATGGAATAGAAACAAGAAATGACTATGTGTTCCTTAGCGCGGGAGATGACGTGTGAGTTCAACCTTCTTCATCTTCGACCGGCCGATGAGGGAGAGTCCAACCAGTGCTATATTGATCAATCTGTGCAACTTAGAACAATTAAACAAGTGAAGGGTTTGATTAGACTTTTGGAGAAGTGTAGAAACTGAAAGAGAAAGATTAAAGAAAGAAGCAATCAGAATCGAACTCACCGGATTCGGGGTGAGACTTAACCCTTTTTTTGTATTTTTAGTTATGTAAAGATGATGGAAAACTAAATGAAAATGACCTAAGTATGCTTTAAATTAAAGATAAGAAATACTTATGGAGTAGAGCAGCTCGGATCGGAGCTGGGACGAGCAAAGGAAACCGGTCCGGGTGATGTATCCTCAGATGGGTGCAGTCCTCTCTGGCACGACTTTGGTGCATAAAGTTCTACAGCTTATGCTAAGGTCAAAATCGAGTGCCGTTTATTTCTATGGATGTAGAACTCGGAGAGAAAGAGATCCCCTGTTGATGACTTCTCCGGAATCCGTCCATACAGGCCTTTAGAAATTCTGAAAGTGAACGGATAGGAAAAACAAAACCTAGATGTACACCCTCGGTGCAACAATCCTCACGGCCAAACGGCAAGTCAGAATTTATGCTACAAGTTGAAAATGAAATAGGATGAGGATAGTGACAATTCATATGTTTAAAACTTTTTTAGAATATGCCCCAACATTTTTTTAGAAGCCAAGACGTTCGGTAATGTAGAGCACACGGATCGGGCCTTCTTCTTCGCTTCAGGATCGATCTCTTGACGTCGGCTCCGATTTGAACATCGGGATGGCCTCGAGAGGGAGCTTGGATGACCTCAGGATGAGCTAGAGCTTAGGTGGTAACCCTGGGTCATTGGGAATAGTCCTCAATTTATAGAGATGAAGAACTGGTGTAAATTAAAAAAACTGGCCGACCATGCCCTCAGGTTGAGGGCGCACAGGCCGCACCCTCCACCTGATGGTGCACAGACCACACCTTCACCCTGAGGGTACGGTCAGCGCGCCCCTGCCTTGGGGGTGCATTCAGAATTTTATTTCTAAAAAAAATTGGAAGCTTTCGGAAATGGCTACAAAATTCGGTTGATAAGATGAACGCGCCCTTGAATTGGGAGCATGGTCAAAATGAACGGTTTTTAACAGGGGAAGCTTTCCAAAAATAGGTTTAGAAGGTGTAAACCGGGGTAATTTCTAGTTTCTGAAACTTACCACTCCCTCACCATGAGGGCGCGGTGACCACGCCCTGTCTTTTCAAGGAGGGAAAGGGCACAGTACACTCTCTCTCCTGTGCGCATGTTCTGCGAGCCATAACTTGCAAATGGGATGTCCGATTCGGCTCCCATTTGTTGCGTTGGAAAGAGGGCCTTCAACCATATCTCCTCAAGTCGGTAAACCAGCTGGCATGACTCCTGAGAGATTTGCATAGGGGTTTGACTGCCGGTTTACCCTCCCACGGAAAGTCGAAAACTGAGGCGGTAATCCAAAAATGCATGGTTTCGGTCGAGGAATCTCGGGTCAACTCGGGATGACTTAAAATAATAACTGAACAAGTCTGGTATGATTGTAAAACTTAAAATCATTGAAAAATATGAGATTAACCCAGTAAATGTGAGATGATCCTAAAAAAATTGGGAATAATCGAGAAACCCTAAAATCGACCGAAACGGCCGTGTGGCCCTAGTTGATGACAATGTATGGCTAGGATCAACCTGGATGACCCGTAAAGGCCCAGTGATGACTGGAAAGGCCTAATACATGGCCCAGGATAGCTGTGTCAACACGGATCAAAAAACTGTAAAGAAAAGCCGTTAGACCGACGCCTGCCGAAATGACTTGTCGGAAACCCCGAATGTTGCGAAACTCATGCAGTACATCCGAGACCTTCAATTATGGACCATTCAAGGTTGGTCATTGTGTAGGCTTTGTGTTTTCATGATTAATGCATTGCTCTCGCTTGAAGATTATGGCATTACTTCGGAAATCATCGGTCCATTCCCAACTTATGGGGGTCTCCACCTACATCCTTAGCTCATTTCCACAAGGTGATCCGGATCATATAATAGTCAAATAATGGGTATCGCCCATGGAATAAGAGTTTGGGGCTTCGAATCAGGCCAAATTGGTGTGTCTACAGCTTGCCTTGCCTTGATGTCGTCTTTGCAAGGGAATGGTATGTAGCGAAGCGAAGCGAAATGTAGAGAAAATGTAGTGAAGCAAGATGGATCGTAGTGGAATGTAGTGGAACGAAATGGCGATGGACTGAAAAGGTGACATCAAGGTGTGGATATAGACACGCTCAACGACTAGATTTGGCAAAGCGAATCTCCTTGGGTGTCTTGGATAACTGCCATGTTTCATCAAGTCATTCTATGTTCGATTGGTAAGAGATGTGCCACATGCACGAGAGAAGAATAGACAACCCCAATGTGATGGGGAGTCCCCGAAACATGGGTTCATTGGTTCATCATCAGCTGGTAACCCGATCTTTGTGGTGTTCCTATACTGTGATGGGCTAAAATTTAAAAAGAGATTTGTTTTGAAAAGTAAAATAACACCAATTGAGCACATTTAGGCTCTCAGATTCATTTAGGCTGTTCAAGAGACAAGATTCAATTTAAAATGGAATGATCTTGAATTCTAAAAGGTAAATGTTGAAGCTTAGACAGTGAAGATAATGGCGGTGCAAGCATGATCAAATAGGAGACCCTTGGCGGGATGAATTGACTACCACGGTGGGATGAATAGCAAGAAGGGTGTTGCAGTAGCCACAGTGGGGATAGAAATGAAAGATTTGGAGGCACAAGGTGATTATCGAATATGTTGGGATTAACAGACACAGTGGGATTACCAAACACGGTGGGGTATTAGAAAAATCAGAATCAGGGTAAATGATGGGAGAATATCCCTGGTAGGGTTCAGAGATATCCTGACGAAGGTAGAAGATCATGAATGTATGTTTGCAATGATAATGAAAAATGCAATGCAACTAATACTACATGATGCATGTTGGGCTCAAGAAAACAAATACAAGACTTGTTTAACAATTAGTTGAAGATATAGATTGTCTATGAGGTCAAGATACCCATTCGGGAATCATCGTCCCTCACTGCACAATTTTGACTTATCCGTGAGCACAAAGAATGACCCGACCGTCATGGATTTTGATGAAGAGGATCTTGGGCCTGGTCTTCGTTACATTCACGATCTTCAACATCAATGCATAAAATAAATAGTAATGCACCTAATATATGCTAAGAAATAAAATGATAACGGTGAGTTTGCAATGTGATGACATGCATTCTCACAAAAGAGTTCATGTTCCTTGATGAAGACACAGAGCAAAAGTTTCTCGGCAAAGTTGAGGCCGAGGTAGTGATAACACCTCCTCCTGAGAATCCTCAGGAGAGGGAAGTGGCAAGCATTGCCTTATTGAAATCTTGAAAAATGCTCCTCGGCAAAGTTGAGGCTGGGGTCATGGTGGCACCTACTCCTAAGAATCCTCGGGGAGGGAAGTGGCGAGCATCACCTTGTTGTGCAGTTCTCCTTGTTTGTTCTTCATGTCTGAAACACTCAAAAAATGAGATTAAAATGCCAATATGGTTTATCCCCCTTGCAAGGTGCAATCTGCCTTGACCTTTGTCAAGGGGTGGTAGCCTTCTTAAGAGTGTAAGAATAAAACAGCAAATATGCAATGAAAAATTTAAAACATGAGAGACTAAGAATAAATATGAATGTAAAGACAATAATTCAAACTATGCACAGTGATGAAAGTTTTAAAATTTTTTAAATTTTTTTTGGAATTTAAAAAAGAAGTTTTGTGAAAAGATTCAAATTTTTTAAGATTTAAAAAATATTCATCATTTTTAGAGTTTTGAAAACACTTAATTTTTTGGAGTTTTGAAGATATTCAACTTTTTTAGAGTTTTTAAAAATATTTAATTTTTTGGGGAGAGAAAAATCAGTATTGACACAAGTTCTCATCACTTGGTTGTTTTTTCTAGGTTCGTTGGTAGACACCATGTGCAAAATGGGGTTCCTTACCCAGAATTTTTTTAACCTTCAACCATTGATTAGCCAGAGTTTAGCTTCGATTTGGTTGGTCCATCCATACCCTGAGGATTAAGAATGAAGAATTGATAGGAAGTCCTTAATAGGCTCTGTAGATGTCAAGAGGGATTTCTCTACTTACACCCAATTGCCTGTTGGGGTTTGGCCTCTTTGGGTCTTTTCTTCTTTATTGACAAACCTAATTTTGTGGCACACATTTGGACAGGTGCTTTGACCTATGGTGTCATTGCCCATCTTTTGGTGCCTTTTCCATTTTCTACAATTTTTGGGGTACTCATTCAGACAGACCCATATTTGTTTGAACCTGTGGGGTTCTTGCCCATCTTTTGTCACCTTTTTTCTTTTCTTTTGAGAAGTTGGATCTTCTGAGACGGCCTCCTACTAGGGCGGCGGATACTTTTGATACTTTCCCCCTCTTGTCCTCTTCACCTATCTTAGACTGAATATATGAGAATATGGTGAGGGTTTTCCTTCCATCTCTTAGCCTGCCTAGCTTCTCTTAGGTGTCAGGTCATCTAGATTTTGGGATTGGGACATGTTGTGTGCGTAGTATGGTATCTTTCCTCGAATTCAAGAGAACAACCTAGGACATGTGGACTTAAGTCATAATAACCTAGGACATGTGGACTTAAGTCATACCGGTAGTTCTCTCCATTTTTGGGGCATATTACTTTCCATGGGTGATTCATTGTTCATATGCCTTGCAATGTAAAGAATTTGTTTAATAAAAATAAGGTAGCTACAAATATCATCAATTATGAATTTCTCTCAGTTAAAATTGTCAAGCAAATGTAAAACTTAAAATTATTTTAAAAGAATAGTGTCTTGCGAATGACATGATGATGAATGCAACTTCATGTAATACCTGAGAGAAGAAGAAGTTCATGGCTGATGACGGCTTTGCTTGTGCTTGCCTTGCCTTGCCTACCATGTCTAGCCTTGTCTTGCCCAATTGCTCCCACTGTTTATATGTTCTACATTGAATCAAAGAGTACGAGTCATACAGTGAGGTGCAAGATGTGGTAGATTTGATTTGGCATGGTGGAACTAGGATTGATGATGTAGAAGGCAAAGATTGGGGTATCACCCAAGAAATTTCTTTACCTTTGATTTTTTTGAAAGTAAAACTTTGAAAAAGAAAGAGAATTGTAAAATAAAGAAAAATTCTTGAAAAATAAAAGTGAATTAAAATGGGCTCTTGGGTCCGGGAATGGTTGGAATCAAGAGGCACGTGGGCCCAAGAGTTGAATGCGGGCCGGAGGGCCCAGCTTATGTTGATGGGCATGAGGGCCCGATTGGAGGTGATGGGCTCAAAGGCTCGATTAGAGGTTGAGCCCGAGGGACCCAATGAAACGAGCGGGCACATGGACCCGATTTAGATGGTTGGGAGCATGGTCGTGATTTTGAAGACTGATGTGGGGCTTGTGGGCGCCATTGAAGAGTATGTGTGCTCAAGCCCAAATTTGAAGAAGTGAGGGCACGGGAGCCCAATTTTGAAGAAGTTAGGGTATACGGGCCCGATTGTGAAGAAGTTAGGGCATGCGGGCCCGAAGTTGAAGGAGTGTGGGCATATGTGCCCAAGTTGATGGAAGGTGGGCATGGGAGCTGGATTTAGAAGGACTTTGGGCACATGGGCTTGGTTGCGAAAAAATGTGGGCATGTGAGCCCAGTTGAGGTGAATTGTGGGCATGCGGGCCCAATTCAGAAAAATTAAGGGCACGTAGGCCCGATTGGGGAGAATTGTGGGCACCTAGGCCCGGTGGAAGGAAAAGGGCACGTAGGCCCGGTTGGGGAAAAGGGGCATGTAGGCCGGGTAGAAAGAAAGGGGCACACAGGCCAGATTGGAGAAAAGGGGCATGTGAGCCTAGTTGATGAAAATGGGCATGTGGACTCGGTTGGATAAAGGGGGCACATGGGCTTAGTTGATAAAAAGGGGCGCGTGGGCCCAGTTGGGTGAAGGGGGCATGTGAGCCCTGCTAAGGAAAGGGGGCACGTGGGCCCAGTTGGATAAAGGGGGCACGTGGGCCCAACTGATGGAAAGGGGCACATGGGCCCAGTTGATGAAAAGGGGCATAAGAGCCCGAGAAAGGGGCATAAGGTCCCAATCGAATGGGATGAAGTATGGGTGGTGGCCCCAAGATTGAAGAATTGGGAGCCCATGGGCCCATTCGACGATTGTGAGGAAGATGAATATAGGGCGGTGGCCCTAGGATGTATGAATTGTGAGCCCATGGGCTCGACCATAAATTGTAAGAAGAATGAGATATGGGTCACAGCCCTAAGATCGATTGATTATGGTTCCATGGGCTAGTTTGCTCTTACAAGGAGAATGTGGCAAGGGTCACGGCCCTAAAACTAATTTCGAGGAATTTGCTTGCCTAGCTGGAGGAGGTCCTAGTATCCCTTTGCTAAGGTCTATATCTTTCTAGAGGCATGCAGATTCCTTGACCAATTATATCTCCTTACTTCCCAATTCAGGGGTTAATTCCATCTGACCAACAATAGGGATTAATTTCAGTGATTGTAATGGTTGATCCTCACTTGGTTTATGGTTTGCATACTTTGATGATGATCCTAATTCTTACAAATGTTGAAGGGTTGATCATGACCCATGATCATAGGGATCCTGAGACAATGATATGTTTCTCATTTCATTGACTGATTTAATTTCTTATTTTTTAGGTAGGGGTTAATTCTCTCTGACCATCTTTAGGGAGTCACAAGTTTTTCAACCGGTTGAGGAGCCAAGGGTTGTGTGACGAGCTGATGAATATGATCGATTTGCTGAGAGGCAACCCTATTTTGCTGAGGATTCCAGTGTTGATGCTGAGAGCTTCCTATAGGGTTGCCTACAACACTAACACCTTCAGCTATATATGTTGGATCCATGATTAATGTATCCTTGAGTTGAGCTTGAATGTACCTCGCCCCATTATATAATTCATGCATATTTTTAGGATAGTACAAGACCAGAGCATTTCTTAGAGCTGGTGTGGTATTGGCAACAATCATCTTGACTTGCTCTGGCTCTGAGATTGTATCTTTCATTTTATTGGTCATTGACTTCCATCTATCTGCATACTATATGAAATCCTCACCTCCTTTCATCTTATCACCAATTAGGTCAATGATAAAGTAAGCAGGTTCTATACGATCTTGATACCACTACAGGAACTTTACCTTAACTATGTCAAAATCTACTGCCTCAAGGGAATCGAGAGAATAGAACCAATCGAGAGTGGACCCTTCCAATGACTGATAGAATAGGAAAGCAAGGGCTTTCCAGTCATTCGTCCATAAAGCAATGTCATACAAGAAGCTCTTAAAATGGTTGAAGGGATTCCCAGTTCCATTGCAGCATTGGAAGCCTGACATTTCAGAAGAAGGAAGATGTAGGACTGGGAAAGATGAAACAAATATTTCAGGGGTGGCCTTCGAGTCCAAACGGTGCCTCAGCTTTTCAAAGCACTCATCTATTTGATTGAGTTTGTCTATTAACACTTAAGTAAGGATTGGTTCCTGAGCTACTGGTGCAAGGTATTTGGATGAATGGGCTGGAAGAGGCAGGTTGGAAGTAGGAACTGACATGGAATCAGGTGGGTGCCCCACAACGGGGTGAGTAGGCAAGGTAGCACAGCAAGATTGCCCAGGTGGGGTTATGGTAAGAGGACGAACTGCTGATTGGGGAGGTGAGATAGCTCGGTTGACTTTGGTTGGACCTTAATTGACATGCATCTTGCCCTTTGCTAGGGACTGCATGATTGAGAAGGATTTAGGATCAAGATGGAGAGATAGACCCAGGAGGAGTTGCTCCATGCTAAGCAGAGAAGGCTGATTGGTGGGATCTTGAATTTCGGGTTCCCTGATGGCATTAACATGGCTCTTTGATTGGACCATGGGTTGCTGTAGCACGTAGTTACCCATCTTATAGGAGTTCGACATCCTGACATATCTTTGAAACCTTAGCATCATGGACATCCTGTCAAACTTTCTAACAAGATGGATGAAAGAAAGCAAGTGAAAGGTGTAAATGCAAAAAGAAATTTTTTTGTTATGTTTTTTTGTTTCAATTTTTCTATTTGTTTCAATTTTATTGTTTGGCAAACAATTTGAACACATAATTAAAGAGAGTTTTTCTTTGTTTTTTATGTGTTTTGAAAGAAGAATTTTTGGGTTGTTTTCAATTGTGGTGAGCAAGCAAGTTATGCAAACAAGTTCTTAAAATGACTACTCAACAATTTTTGGGTTCAAACCTTAGATTAGATAGATTGTTAACAATTGTTCACTCAAGTAGGTATGGATCCTATTGTTTCAATCTCCAAGATCTAAGATTGTCACACAATCACCACGAGTAGGTACTTGGGTTCTTCAGGGTTTTGGAAAATGGTACAACCAGCCCAACCGTGTGGAGAGGAATACTCCAGGGATGGGGACTTACGGAGGTCTTGATGGAAACAACCAAATCAACTAGAAAGGAATATCCCAGAAGAGAGATTAGAATCCACCAAGAAGGTGTTTAGAGGGTGAGGGTGTGTTGAGAGAGAGAGCCCTCACCTCGAATGCCCTAGGGATCGGAACAAGTCCGGTACCCAATGCAAAAAGCTAATGCAAAAGTAAAAATGGAGGGTAAGATGAGAAGAAGCAATCAATGTGCACAAGCATGAAAATGAAAGGAAGCTATTAAATAAAGCAAGGAAGAGTATGCAAGCAAGACAAGCAATAAAACAAATAACTAGAAACTAGCAACTAAAAGGTGGTTCGCGTGGGAACTGGCTTGTGATGGAGTGTCCAAGGTGGGGACAAATCTGAAGTAATGGTAAAAGGGATGGTCCACACGGGGAATGATTTGAAAATAGGGTGGCTCACGCAGGAGCCGAGTTGTGGAAAGATGGGTGGTTCACGTGGGAACCGATTTTTGAAGAAAAAGGGGTGGTTCATGCAGGAACCAGTTTTTTTGGTTGAGAAAAGAAAGGAAGGCCACGTGGGGGCCAATCTAAAGTGGTGCAAAGGGGTAGTCCATGTGGGGATTGGACCGATCTGAAAGTGGGTTGGTTCACATTGGAACCGGTTTAGAAAAGGGGGTTGGTTCATGCGGGAACTGGTTTTCTTTATGAAGAAAAGGGTGGTTCACGTAGGAACCGGTGTAAAAGATGACAAAATGGAAAGAGGGCCATGTGGGGCAAATCTGATGATGCAGCAAAGTGGTGGTCCACGTGGGATATCTTAAGAAAACTTATAAATATTTAAATATACTACCATTAATAAGAAGGGTATATGTTTCTTAACTCACCATATTTCTAGAGGAAGAGTTCTGTTGGCATCAAATTTTTCCGCTTAGCTTTCTTGATACAAGTTTCAGCAATGCCGAAGCCGGTGCAGAAAATCTGACCTAGATTCAGAAAATTCGTGAATAGATGATGTAAATAGGCTTTGGAAATGCCTTGGCATGGCCTTACATGCTACAAATGGCCAAGATAATGTGCTCATTACATAGCCCCGGTCAAGAGCTTCGCAACGGTGCCCAAAACATGAAAAATGGACACCGGAAGGCCGAAATGACCATTTTGCCCCTGACACTTTGGGACAAATTGGGACTCTAACATAGAATTCCAACTTTACCACATTGTCAAGGTTATATAGAGCTAGGCAACGCTCTAAACGGATCGAAAATCCTACCCCCGGATGAAAAGATATGCAAGAAAGAGCAAATCCGGACAGAAAGCCGTATGTTCTCGCACCTGGGGCATAATGGTCCGATTAGCTCTGGATCGACCCATGGGCTGAAAATTTCAATTTTCGTGACCAAAAACTTTGATCTCATGAATATTGATGCATGAAAAATAAATTTGGCCAATGGGAGAAGGTAATTGCACTCAGATACATTTTTTGACATTATCGACGGCCGAGATCGCACCGATCAGAGAAACTAGCTAAATTAAATGATCCATTGCAATTCAAGTGATCTCAACCACACATAAGGATAGAGCATAAGATCAATGGCCATCAGGGCATGATATGGATTTTTTTTGAAGTCAATTTGGGATTTATTTAATTGGTTATGGTCGGAATTAATGCTAGCCGTTGGATCGGGAGCACTTTGATTAAACTAGGGTTAAACCTAACCCAAGATGGGCTAACCCAACCTGTCATGGTCGAATTCCATCCTCCCTCATCTGATGTGTGTGCAAGAAGCCCTATAAAATAGGGGAGGGAGGCGCACCCACCTCCTCCTTCCTTGGCTAGTGGGTCCCACTCAACCACTTCCCTCAACCACCTCCCATGGCTTATCCCTATCTCTCCCTTGGTTTATCTTCATCCTAACTAATCCTAAAACTAACCAAGCTTATCCTCATCCAAGCCTTGGTCGAACCAGCCTTCTTTCCACATGTCATGTGCGCACACCTCCTTGAAAGGAGGAGATGATGCGCACCCTTCTCTCCCTCTCTTTCTAGTTGGCGCATAATCATCCTCAACAACCAACTATGGGTTATCCTTATCATATCCAACCTCCCTTGAGTTATCCTTATCTCCTCTCAACAACCTCCAGCCTTATCTCCTCCTGGAAATGGCGCCCCTCAGCCCCTATAAAAGCCTCCTCAGCTGGCCATGTGCAGGACAAGCTGATCACCCTGCGGAAGCCCTGCCTCTCCTCCCTCTACTCTGTGCCAAGAGAGCTTCTCCTTGCTTGGACGTCTTCATCAGCAAGTCAGCAACCTCTCCAGCCCCCTGGTGGTGTTCCAAGTGAAGAATAAGAAGGAGAAAGGGCCTCCCTCCAGCAGGTGCGCCAGCAGCAGCCCAATCGGTGGTGCACCGATTCCAATAGCAGGTGTTCCTTCTTGGAGCACTGATTCCAGCCCCATTTTCAGCAACAAAATAAGAAGAATAAGAAGGGTATAAGTCCAGCTAGCTTCTCCTTCAATCTCCAACAAAGTATTGTGCAAAAAAATATTGTCAAAGCAGGCCATTCTAGCCGTTGGAGATCAAAACAGGTGCTGCGAACAAGTGCAACAAACCGAGGCTACAACAGGTCCTTGTAAGGACCAGGTTGGGGGTGACGGCCTGATCCCCCTTGGCTCACATGATGGGTCAAGGGCATGAGAAGGTGGCTCTCTATTCTGGTCCAAACAAGGTGTAAAACAGGCCAACTGGGCCATGGAGACGTGAAGCTCGAATTGGGCCAACCGGGCCAACATGACATGAATCCGGCCTTCTCAGGCCATGAGACATGAAGGCCAGCCCATTGTGCTGATGAAGCTGGCCCATTGGGCCTTGGACACTTAAAATAAACCTTAATTAAATGTGAAGGAGAAATGCCAAAATTAAATAAGGAGTTAGTCCACAACTGGACGCTTCATTGGGCGGCTCATCCGGCATGCACCAGAACGTTGACCCGGGCGTAGGCATGGGACACGCTTCCCACTGCAGATGGACCCTTCCCACTACTTGGAAAGTCAAATGACTATGCCTTGTAGGACGGGTAAAATTCCACATCGATTGGAAAATAAGGCGGCATGCTGCCAAAATGTTCCCAATCAAGTGGTATTTTACACCAAGGAAAGGACATTCACACATTTGCACCATTGACAACATTGAACATGGCATATGAACTGCCACATATGATGTACACCAGCATGAACATGAATTCTCAATGAACATTTCAAGTGCCGAGTTGATTGCATGTGACTGGGCATCGACACTAGCCCAACAGACCGGATGTGATGCAAACCGAACAAGAGTTACTCAAATATGAAGTTAACTTAATTAAATCTGAAAATACATTTAAACTAATCTTAAAACATGCTTAAAACATATCATTAAAGCTTTAACATTCAACAAAAATCATATTTAATACAATCTGGAAAAATTGATTCAATACATTTAATCCATTTGAATTCAAATGCTTAAACAAGTGCAAATCAAACCAATTGAAAAGAACAACATAAAGAAAACATTAATGCATATGAAATTCATCTTAAAACATGCCAAATTTATATCATTAACAATATGAAATTCAAGTTTAATCAATTTGAACCAAACTTCAAAACATTTAAAACATACTGAACACACCCGAATTGGTTTTAAAACACCAACCGACATGAGAAAATCACATGAAAATGACTCAACACATGTCAATTAAATTTAAGCAAGTCAAATTGATCAAAACATCTAAAATATCAAGTTCAAACAAAAAAAAATAAAAATAAATTTCAACCAATTGAAGTAAAACAAACCAAACAATTAAAACAAACCGAAACAAGTAACATTCAAATCCAAGTCAAATGGAAATCTAAATTCAACATTTCAAACCACATCAAAATCAATTCATAAATCAACATAAAACAACTTCAAACAAAATCTAATCAAATTTGTTTGCATCTCATCAGGCCTAAAAGGCCAGGGCCCTTTGTGTTCTCTATATGTTGTGGATGTGCACGCTCTCGTCAAACAAGATCGCTATGGTAGTTAATCAAGGGTGTTCGAGTGCTTGATCGATGTAAATGAACATCGGATATTCGCACCATCCGATGGAGAGAGGTCAAAAAATATTTTCACAGAACCCGAACCTCGGTTCTATACTCTTCTAATATCACCTAGACTATCTAGTAGTTTTTATGGTCTATCACCTATTTTACTAGAAAATTCAGGTACGATATTTTCAACATTCAAAAAACAAATATTTTAAACACATTTCAAGAATAAAAAACGATTCCCGAGGTTCCCACAAATTGGCACGCCCGGTGGGACCTCTCTTTCTCTTCATCTCTCTACCATAGCGATCTGAGAAAGTGCACACCCACTATCTCTTTAAAGACTCTCTTCATCTGATCAGGTCGGCCTTGTATGTTTTTGCAGATTCAATGGAGTTTCACAATGGTGTTCGTTATTCCGAGGCCTACATCAATAGCCGTTGCATTGGTGCAGTCATCGCCGGCATCACTTTTGGTTGTTTCCCCAAAGTTGTGTTACACCCTGACCGTCTTGGTGCCACGCTGGAGGAGCCATTCGCTACTGAGGAGGAGGTCCATCCCCTCCAACAACTTCAAATAGCTTCTGCAGATGCCGCCCTACTCTTTGAGGCTTCCCTCCCGAAATCACCTCAACCAGCTCTTCTTCAGGAGCCATTTTTGGTGAATGTTATCGCCGTTAACTCCGGGCCCGCGCCCGCATCTCCTCAGTCGAGTCTGCACAAGCTTCGGCTTGAACATGGCTCCCGTCGTAACTTGGAGGTTGGTAACGTACGGTGCCCTTGGAACCGTACCCTCCCAGCCACTTTCATCAAGACTCCCTCTGAGTTTAGGGAAGAGAAGCGCCGCCGACCACGGCTTATCGTTCTACCCCTTGTCAACCGGTTCGTTGCTCTGAGCCAGTTGGATGATGAGTTACGGGCCCCTGCTACGCCCGTTATTAAGAATATGCCTACTATACGGGGGAAGAGTCAACCTTCTGCCCGTTCCAGGAAGACCGGCCAACCAGTGGCCGGGGATGCTGTTGAGAGGGGGCAGCCCTCTCTTAAGAAACTTGAAGACTCGAGCCGATCAGCGGCTCTCAAGATATCAGCTCGGGCGAGGGGCCATCCCTTGGCTTGTCTTTCCTCCTTGGACCGATCAGCGGTCTATGTCAAAGAGAACCTGCACGTGCTACCACCTGCCCATCAAAAGTTCTATGTAAACAGTCGATTTGCCGACCAACCATTTCGGTTCTCTGCCCAACCAACCGGGGGCAAACTCCCCATGAAGTTTTTGGCTCACCCGGCTGATCGCTCAACGGTCCAGCCCAAGAAGACCCGGAAGCAGCCGCCTGCTGTACTGAAGACTCTGGCTGTCAGCCCAAATACTGACTTTTCATTTCGGCAGCCGGTTCCACTGATTGGGGGCACGTCCCCCATTCAAGCGTCTTTTCGCCGAGAGTCCCGGACAGCGGACACTCGTGCCCACCGGGGGCAGGGATTCAGACCCTCTGTCCCGATCTCGAAGATTTGGTGCCCTAAGGCCAGCATTCCCCTTGCAAAACCACTTGTCTCCAAAGCCTGTCATCAACCTCACCCAGACGAGGGGCCTTCTGGGCTGAAGTCCCAACCACGGCCACCGCCGAGGGCTGTATTCAACCCCCCGCAGCAACCAAAGGCCAATTCTATTCGGCCGAAGGTTCAGTTTGCGCCACCCCACCGGCGGCAGTTTTATCATTTTGATGATGGTCATGCGATCACTACTCCACGGGAGCTACCACACAGAAGAGGGTCAGTCCTTGACCGAGTTATGTTGTCTGACACTGCCCCCAGACGCCAAGTAGCACGGGGGCCAGGAGGCCAGATGCGAGTATACACTTGCTACACTACAGGTGCTGGTCACCCTGATGATGTTCCAGAGGACTCTCAGAATGTAGTCCATGTTGGGCCCGTCACATGTAGTATGGCCAAACGTTAATCTACCATCGCCGCGGAGGGCGCGCACCGTCGTAAGGACAAGGATATTGTGACAAGCGATGAAGTAGTGGTTATGCCACCGGCCATGAAATTAGAAGATCTTTGGAGGGAGAATCAACAGCTCTGGGCTCTCCTTGCGAGTTCCAGTTTGCTCCATTCTCAACCGGCACAAGCATCAGGTGCCACCGAGGCTTCAGATGGGCCCCGTATTACTCAAGGAGAACTGCCACCTGTAGCACAGCCTCGTCCTACTACTCCCATGCATCCAGTTCCTAGACCACCCATGGATGATGAGATATTCATTCAACCACAGTACCAATCCCCTCTGCCTCCACCGCAACAAGATTTTCTTGAGTCTTCTCAGCGAGCTATGATAGATCAAATGATTTCTATGCGTTTGGCGCAACATGACGATGGACAAGGCATGGCGGGCCTCTACCAAGTCCCATACCCACCACATCATCAGTATGTGAAGCTTCCTCCTGACGTCTCTAAGGTGCCCAAGTGCTCCAAGTTTGATGGGCGTGGGTCCCCCAGGGAGCATTTGGCTTTATATTACACTCACATGGGTGAGTTAGCACATTGCGAATCGTACTTGCTTAAGTACTTCGCCACCACTCTAACATGCACTGCCTTTGAGTGGTTTTCTAAGTTGAAGCCTGGGTCAGTAGTAGGCGGCACGATCTACAAAGAAAGTTTATTGAGAGGTTTAGTGTCTCTGAGCGGCCGCATACCTTGGTCGAGTTGACCACTATGTTCCAGGGACGAAATGAATCGGCAGTCGACTATATTCGTCGTTGGAGAAATGTATGAATGAAGTGTGCCAATCCACCTTTGCATGAGGAGGCAGTTGCATTGTGTAAGAGAGGCCTTCGGGCTGAGATCCAGGAAATGGTGTTGGGGACACATATCCAATCCTTTGATGACTTGAATGTCATGGTTGCTGACATAGAACACTTCTATGTCAATAACCCTTTGGTGGCAGCTGCAAGATCAAGGCCAATGAAGGACAAACAGACAGTTTCTAGGGATGTCAATACGGGGGATGTCTCGTCATCTTCAAGACCCTATAATAATGCTGGAGGCAAAAGTGCTACCACGGCACCCCCTCAGAGGAATACCACCAATCTTGCTCCAAGGCCCACATGGGAAGAACGTGCTTTGAAGCCCTATTCCTTCACAAGAGACTATACAAAGAAATTATTTGATGCCTGTTGTCGACTCTGAAAATTCGACGGGGTCCTCTCCTTTTCAGGGAAGTCCGTGAACCCAGATCGTCACCTCAAGAGGGGATGAGAAAAGAAAGGAATAAAACTCGGAAAGCAACTCTCACCTCAGTCCCACACTTACATTGATCCTCGAACTTTCATCCCTTGGCGTCGCTTGATCACCAAAGAGACGGTTAGGGTCATGTGGGAGGAGGGTGAGAAGAAAGAAATGTGGTCGCCAGGTTCCGTGGGTTCTGATTTATAGAATTAAAATTGACCGTGTGTACCTTAGCGTGAAGAATGTGAGTTAAAGCTTCTCCTTCTTCGGCCGGCCGCTGAAGAAGAGTCCTCAACGCGGTGGGTGCTTAATCTTCTGTGCAACTAGACAAATAAACAAGTGAAATAGACTATTATAACTAAACAAGGTGGAGTATATGTAAAGAGAATAACATAAAACACACAACTGACTAGAAACTGACCGGACTCGGGTTATCTCTAACCCCTTTTTTTATTTTCGGAATAACAGAATAAAAGTAATGCAAAAAAATGAAAAAAAATTATAGGATAATGTATAATCACGAGAAAAAGATATAGGAAAAAGGACTGAAATATTCTGAGTTGAATAGAGAAAGATATAGCCAAATCTGGGTTGTCGAAAAAGCCGAGCAGCAGTCCAGGATCTGCCAGGTGCGCGACTTTGCTTCTGCGCTCGTCACGACCATCCCCGAACTTGGAATCAAGTGCCGTCGATTGCAAACTTAAGAAGACTTGGAGAGGAAGAACTTTTATGAAGAGAGCACTAGTAGCAGTCATCCACACACTGCTGTAGAGGCCGAAGAAGAAAGACTTGGCAGATCACCTGCAGAACAGCCTTCCTCTCTCTTGAACCGACTTTTATCTCTCTAAAAAACTCGAAATTGTCTCTCTAAAAATCACAAAATCAATGCAGTAGGGTGGTTGGACGTCTTGAGATGCCTGGGGGGTCGTGCCCATGCCTTTGGAACGACCGAAATCAGAGTTTATTTATAGGAGAACGAGCAGCATTATCAAGGCTAAAAAATAGGGGCCTTGCGCCCCACCCCTGGGCGCATGCGCCCTGGTGCAGGGCGCATGCGCCCCACTGAGGGGCGCATGTGCCCCCCAGTGAGGGCACATGGGCACAAATCCTGAGAAAGTTGGTCTTATCCGATCGGCGGTTCAGTGGTAGAGTCCCGGTGAAAAACTGGGTCCCTCGTGCCTCCAGGGTGGGGCGCATGTGCCCTCAAGTGAGGGCACAAGGTCACATGCCTCACTGGTAGGGCGCATGGGCACGTGCCCTGGGTCCCGGACGCATGTGACCAGGAACTCGGGCGCATGGGACTGGTTTCGCGCGTCCTTCTTTCGGAAGCCATTGCGAACACTCCCGAACTCAGAATTTGACGCCGTTTGTTGCGTTGGAAAGATAACAGGATGAAGAAGATTTATATAGCATAGGATCATCCATCACACCCTCAAAAACTTAATAATTTTATCCGGAAGTTAGGGCAGTGAACAGAAGATCCGATACAGGTGAAAATGACTCTGACGGCAAACCGAAAAGGCACGGTATGCAACAAAACTTGTCCGGGGTGTGAATATGACCATAACCTTCAATGCATGATCATTAGGCATTGGTCATTCATCCAATTTCCATGTTTACACGATTTACGTGTGGCTTTCGCTCGGAATTTATGGCTTTTTGCGGAAAACATCAGAAAACATCCGATTTCGTTCGGCGAAGCTCCAAATCAACTTTAAAAGACCCGGCATCATTATAAGGTCAATCGTACATGTTACCCTATAAAACATGAGTTTTATGCTCTGAATTAGGCGAATTTGGCGTGTCTTCAGCTTGCCTCGCCTTGATGTCGGCTTTATAAGGGAGTGGCATGTTATGAAGCGGAGCGATTCGTAGTGAACTGTAATAGAATGCAAGTGAACGTAGATGAATGTAGCGGAATGGAATGATGATGGACTGAAAAGGTGGCATCAAGGTGTAGATATAGACACGCTTATCTACCTGATCCAACAAAATGAATCTCTCTGAGTATTCTAGATTGCTTTCATGTTCTATCAAAACCTCATATAATTGATTGGTAAAAGACATGCCCTTGGCATGAGAGATGAAAAAGTAAATGACAAAGGATAAAAGGATGTAGCCAACCCTCAGCGTGGTGAGGAGTCCCCGAATTCGTAGGTTCATCATCAGCCAGCAACACGAACTTTGCGGTGTTCTTGTACTGTGATGGGCTAAAGTTTAAAAAAGAATCTGATCTTAAAATAAAAAGAATACCAATCCATCATATTTGGAATATCAAGTTCATTCAAGTTTCACAAAAATACTCAGTTTAATTCTGAGTGGAAGAACCTCAAGTTCTAAAAGGGTTCATTTAAGCATAACAAAATTGCTCGGGTATCGTGAAAACCATGAATCATGTTCTGGCAGAAAACCCGATATTCGTAAAATGACAAGACAGATTTAAGCCATAGTGAGATTGAAAGATAATGGTGGGACTAACACAGAATGATGGGAAAGAAGAAACAATGGCATGACAATTGCCATGACACGGTGGGATAAAATAAAAGACATGGTGGGATAAAAGAAAGGACATAATAAAACATGGTGGAATAAAAAGAAAGGAATAAAACATGAAGAGATAAAATTAGTAAAGGAGATGGATGTGAAAACATAGAAAATTATGTAGAAAATAGTTGAAGATATAGATTGTCTATTGGAGGTCAAGACACCCGATTAGGAACCATCGTCCCTCCAATGTTCAATTTTGGCTTATCCGTGATTGTGAAGAAATGACCAAGCCGTCGTAGATTTTGTTGAAGGGGACCTCGGGCCTAGTCATTTTCACTCTCAAGGTCTTCAACAATAATGCTTATAATACGTATCAAATGAACCTAACATAACTTGGTGACAAATGGTAAGAGGTGATGTGAATTACAAAATGCAATGATGGTGATGATGTAAGATTGATGAGAATGTGGATTTGAGTGAAGTCTTCAGGCGTGGTCTATCGACTTGCATCGACTGCCTGATTCATTAGCATCTCTGGTCCATCCTTGTCTTTCCTTCTGACGAATAGAACACCACGATAGGTAGCGCTTCCTCTCTTTTCGCCATAAGGTTGGCATGACGTTCCTTGGGGAACACTGATCTCGCCAATTCACCTGTTAGGACTAAAAAGGTTACCTGCACATTTCTGGTTAGTACCCAACAGACGGAATTGTCATATGAAACAAATTGTTCTTGAAATGATCAACTGGAGATTTTACTATTAGAACCATCATTTGGATGTCAAAACAATGTTTTTGATGATGGTTACTTTAGAAAAAATGTCACTTTTAACATTATAGACAATTTCTAATTTTTTGAGATTTTTTTGAATTTTTTGAATTTTTTGGTCCATGTGCCCCCGATCGGGGGCACCTGGCCATGCGCCCTGGGGTAGGGCACCTGGCCATGTGCCCCCAGATGAGGGCACATGCGCCGTGAGGCTCTTTTTTTTTCTAGAAAATTGTACCTGATTTCCCTTTTCTTTTTGCTTCTTCAGCTCCTAAAAACACTCAATGAAAATGATTAAATTTTTATCATTACTCATCCCTTTGCCTGTATATCGTATGCCTCGATTTTGAGTCAAAGGGAGGAGCCTTCTTAACAAGGTGGAATAAAACAAATGACTTAAATGAAATAGGGGTAAGGGTTAAGAGAACTTACCTGTCATGGTGTGAATCCTCTCCTCTCCTGTATTGAAATGGCTGAAACACTTGATAGAAAGGGGGATTAGATCTTCACCGTGACTCATCCCTTTACCTATTATTGTCAACTTTGACTTAGGTCAAAGGGAGAGAGCCTTCTTAACAAGGTAATTAAAGTAAAAAAAGGGATATGCAATACATAAATGGAAATATGCATGACAATCAAATAAACATGGATGTAACTAAGGCAATGATCATGACTGAGCATTTTTTTTGGATTTTCCTGAAAAAAATCATTTTTTTGAATTATTGAAATATTCATTTTTTGAATTTTTAAATATGTATTTTTTGGGCTTTTGAAATATATATTATATATTATTTTTAGATTTTTGAAATATGCATTTTTTTGTTTTTTTTTTAAAATATGCATTTTTTGGGGTTTTTGAAATATGCATTTTTTGGGGTTTTTGAAATATGCAATTTTTTTGAAATTTTGAAATATGCAATTTTTTTGTGTGGAGAAAATGCTAGTATTTGAGACAAGTCATCGGTCTTTGGGGTTTGTCAAGACTAAAGTGGTAGATGCCACGTGCAAAAAATAAAGTTCCCTACCTAGAATCCTTCTAACCTTCTTCCTTTGATCGGCTTGGATTCCACCTGGATTTGGTCGGTTTATCCTACCCAAGGGGTTTAAGGAGTAAGAGTATAGAGTAAGTCCTTGATAGGGTTTGAAGATGTTGAGAGGGATTTCTCTACTCTCACTCAAATTACCCATTGGGGTTCGGCCTCTTTGGGTTTTTTTTCTTTTTTTGCTCTTTTCTCTGTGGCACATATTTGGACAGGTTTTTGACCCGTGGGGACATTGCCCATCTTTTAATGCCATTTGCCTTGACTATCATTTCGGGTGCTCATTCAGACAGGTTGATCATTTTCTTTTCTTTTCCTAACCTGAGGGGTTCATTGCCCATCTTTTGGCACCCTTTTGTACCCTCTGAGACGGCCTCCTACTAGGGTGGCGAGTGTTTTCGATACTACCCCTCTCTAATCTTCTCTTCCTATCTTGGACCGAGTAGAAGAGAATAGGGTAAGGGTACTCCTTCCATTTCTAAATTTCTGCCTTGCCTTTCGCAAGTGTCAGGTTGTCTGAATTCTAGGATCGGGAAGTGTTGTGTGTGTAGGATGGTACCTACCCTTGACTTCTCACGAACAACCTAGGATCGATGACTTGAGATTATACCAGTGGTTTCTCCATTTTTTTGGAAAGTACTTTTTGAGGTAAACTCCATTCCAAGGATGATTCAATTTTTCTCCATCTGCATTAGTTAATTCATATGCATTACCTGGATACTTTTCAGTGATTACAAAAGGCCCTTCCCAGTTAGGTTGCAACTTGGAGCGGGGACCCCCGGCTTAACGAATATGCGTTTGACTACCATCTCACCAATCTCGAATTTTCTCTCGACCACCCTCTTTTGATAAAACCTTTTAAGTCTGTTCTGATAAGTCCGAGCATGCTCGGTGGCGGCTAGCCTTCTTTCATCCAAGAGTTCAAGCTGTGCAAGGAGAGATTCTCTTCTCTCATCAACAGGAATATCCCTGTTGAGCTGAACTCGGAGAGATGGAAGTAATACTTCGTAAGGGACCACTTCTTCCATCCCATATGCCAAAGCATATGGGGTTTGTCCGATGGGAGTCCTTACGAAGTACGATAAGCCCATAGAGCATCTACAAGCTTATCGTGCCGGTCGGCAAATTTGCTAGACTTACAAGATTTCTTGATGATTTTGATTAAGGTTTTGTTGGTGGCTTCTGCTTGACCATTGCCTTGAGGATAGTATGGTGATGAATGATGCAATGAAATGTAATACCTGTTGCAAAGATCACGCAGATCTTGAGAGAGAAATTGTGGCCCATTATCGGTGATGATGTCGCTGGGGATCCCGAACCTTGCAGGATGTTGCGCTTGATGAAGGAGCAGACTGTTGATGCTTTAATCTCCACGAATGCTTCCGCTTCAGCCCACTTTGTGAAGTACTCCGTTGCCGCCAGAATAAATGATTTTTAGCGCATTTCGGAGTTGAGGTCACTCAAGGAGCCAATGATATCAAAAGCCCACATGGCGAAAGGCCATGGGGCATGAATTGGATGAAGGGAAGATACGGGAGAGTGAATCTTGTCGGCATGGAGTTGACATGAATGACAATGCCGGACAAAGATGGAGCAGTCTTCTTTTAGAGTTGGCCAATAATACCCTTGTCGGATGATTTTCTTAGCAAGGGCTTGGGCATTCACATGACCACCACAAACTCCAGAATGTGCTTCCTTCCGCACCAAGTCAGCTTCTTCTTCATCAAGACATCTGAGTAAGATTCCACTTAGGCTTCTCTTGTAGAGCACTCCTCCTAGGATTGTATACCTCTGGGATACTCTTCTGATTGCCTTCTTTTCCTTGTTGGTTGATTTAGGTGGGTATGACTGATCTTGGCAATACCTCGCAATCTCATCATACCAAGTTCTCTTACCTTCTTCTAATTCTTCAAACTCAATTATGGGGATTTCTTCTTTATGTTCTAAGTATTCCTTTCTGTTGAACCTCTCCTTAACCTTTAGAAAACGTCCATCCTCAATTGCTGGAATTGTTCTCTTACAGATGTGGATAGTCCGCACTTGCCTGCCTAGCGGGACAGATAGAGATGAAGCTAGTGAAGCTAAGGCATCGGCGAGGATATTCTGAGAACGGGGGACACGGACAAAGGTGAGTTTGAAGAATAGTTTGATGTAGCAGGTGGTGAGCTCCTGGTAGGGTTTGAGGTTTGGATGGGAAGTTCGGTACTTGGATAGGACCTGGCGTAGGATCAATTGACTATCACCTATCACCCTCAGTTCGGTGGCACCATGAAAATGAGCGGCCTCCAGCCCGGCCAGCAAGGCTTCATACTCAGCTATGTTGTTGGTTGCTGGAAAGTTAAGCTGAAAAGCCTTTGGAATGGTGACACCTTCAGGTGACAGAAGGACAATACCTATCCCTCTACCATGAGAGTTCAGAGCCCCGTCAAAATATAATGTCCAAAGATTGGAAGATCGGACTGACATTAGTTCGTCATCCGGGAACTCCGACCGGACTGGGTCAAAGATGGGTATGGGATGATGGGCAAGGTGTTCAGCAATAGCATAACCCTTGATTGCCTTCTGTGGGACATAAGTGATATCAAATTGGGATAAGAAACTCTGCCATCGCCCTTACCGATCAGTCAAGACTGTCTTCTCTAATAGAAACTTAATGGGATTGATACGAGCAATGAGCTTGACTTGGTGAGCAAGAAAATAATGTTTTAGTTTATGAACCACCCAAACAAGAGCAGCACAGGTCTTTTCTACCACAGTGTACTTCAGCTCACAAACATCAAACATTTTAGACAAGTAATAAGTAGCTCGTTCTTTCCCTTCTTCATCAACTTGTGCAAGGACTGCCCCAAGAGAGTTCTCAAGAACTGAAATGTAGAGGACCAAGGGCTTGTCGGGAATTGGTGGTCTAAGTACAGGGGGACTTGCCAGGTATGTTTTCAACCCATCAAACGCCTCCTGGCACTTCGAATCCCATTTAAACTCGGCCGCCGCCTTGGTTAACTCATATAAAGGTTTACACCTTTGGGAATGTTGTGAGATAAACCAGTGGACAAATTGTAGCCTCCCAATCAATCCTTGAAGCTCTTTCATATTCTTCGGAGGAGGCATACCAATGATTGCTTTGGCCTTGTTTGGGTCGATCTCTATGCCCCTTTTGCTTACTATGAACCCAAGTAGCTTTCCTGATGAAACTCCAAATGTACACTTCTTAGAGTTCATTTTTAGCTTCTATTCTCTAGATCATTGCAAAACTTTCCTTAGCACTTCATAATGATCTTCTCGACTCTTGGACTTGATAACCAAATCATCCACATACACCTCTACAAGGGTGTGCATCATGTCGTGAAAGATAGCCATTATAGCCCTCTGATATGTAGCACCAGCAATCTTTAACCCAAAGGGCATGACAACATAGCAATATGTTCCCCAAGGTGTAGTGAACGAGGTCTTCTCTTGGTCCTCCTCAGCTAACCGGATCTGATTGTATCCAGAATAGCCATTCATGAATGAAAGCATTTCAAATCCAGCTGTGTTATCAACTAAAACATCGATATGAGGCAACGAAAAATCATCCTTAGGACACGCTCGGTTCAAGTCCCTGAAGTCTATACAAATCCGAATTCGTCCATCCTTCTTCATAACAAGGACTATGTTAGCCACCCATTGCGGATATAGGAAAACCTTAATAAATTTTGCTTGATGTAGTTTGTCAACCTCTTCTTTCATTTTGAGTGCAATATCAGGGTGGAATCTCCTGAGCTTTTGTTTAACCGGGGTAGTTCCAGGTTTTAAGGTTAATCTATGTTCAACCAATGCATTATCTAATCCCGGCATATCTTCATATGTCCATGCGAACGTATCCTTATATCCCTCCAACACTTTGATCAAACATTGTTCTTCTGAGGGAGTGAGGTTTGCACTAATGAGGATAGTCTTATGATCTTTCAGGGTTGCTAAATTCAGTTCCTTGGTCGGTTCATTCCCCGTGGCTGATGGTTCTTCAAATCTTCTAAGTCCAGATGCATATGCATCAGCCAAGTCCTCGATTTCATCCTCAGATTCAGGATCCTTCTCTGATACCACCTCATATACTCCCAAAGTATGATCTATGTTATGCTCATCCTTATATCGGATTTCTTATAGCTGTATGGTATTATCCAAAAAGTTTGGCAGCCTTGCACACTCTATGCCTTTTTGTGCCAATTGTTGCAGATACCTACTTGGATCTTGTTTACCTTTGACTTTCCTATTTCCTAACCTAACCTGACCTACTGAAGACAAAGCTGGAAAGGTGGTATTTACAGTGGAGGGAGGATCGAGTAAATCGATCGATGATTTAGAAGAGAGGGATCCCTGATTGGGAGTACCCTTTGGAATGAGTAGGGACGCCTCCTCGATGGAAATGTGAGTTTCAGAGAAGATGTTTTTTTTTTTTGGAAATTTCAAGTAAAAATATAGAATGAGCCTGAGTGACTCGAGGCTTGCTAGAAGATGAATGAATTAATAGAGAGAAAAACTTAAGAATAAAGGGGAAAAAGGGGTCGTGGGCCCAATGGTAACAGAAAGTGGACACATGGGTCCAAAACTGATGAAAAAAGTAAACGGGTACGTGGACCCGATTTCAGAAATAAATGGGTATGTGAGCCCATGTTGAGAAAAGCCCTCAGTTCTGAAGTTGATGAGGGAAGAAAATGGGCAAGCTGGCCCAGTAAGAGTGGAAGGTTGAAGAGGGCACATGGGCCCAAAGTGGGTAAGTGGGTCCCGAAGCCCATCCAAAAGATCTAGAAACAATGGTACGAGGTTCAAACATGGCATTGTTGTATTTGGGCCTCGTGGAATGGTTTTGACTTGGGTGGTATGCTCAACCAGATGATCCAATATTGGTCTGCCCTTGAGTGGTTCCTGGTGCTCTTCCCCACTTGAGAACAGACGAGTCAAAGATAAGCATAAGTCTTCCTAGTCTTCTTCTTCTTCATCTGGAGCCTTTCTTCTCTTGACAGCTATCACGGAACCTTTGCCATCTTCAGCCATCATCATGGTCTCCCCTTTGATAAAGAGTGTATGGAGCCCCATGGCATATTCTGGCTGGAAGATCCTCCTTGGGATGGAACCCTCTTCATATCCCAACCCCTGCCTGCGTGGCCTTTTCATAGTTTCAATTGGCCGAGTGATCCCTTGAAGATCCTTGCCTAAACCTCTTCCAGGCTGATAGCCCAATTTCATCATCATCCGCCATCCCAGTGTGTCTGGTAGAGAGGCGATCATGCATATGACTTCTGGTAAATCTCCCATTAAGATCTGGGGTTGTATTGACAGACCTAGGGGTAAAGAAGCATCGTTCAGCTCGTCCCTTGTAGGCATGCTAGTCACCTTGACCACCTGTCCTTTAAAGGGAAACTTTATGCACTGGTGGTTTGTTGAAACCACAACTCCTATTGCTTCCAAGTATGGCCTCCCAAGTATAGCCCGAAAAGTCGGATCTAATTCTAGAACATGAAAATCTGTTATGACCGTACATGGTCCGAGTTTGACTTTTAGAGTGACCACCCCACGTGTAGACTTCTTGGAGTTATCATAGGCCGTCACCATGGCACATGATGGCTTGATTTCTTGTTCAGAAATACCGCACAACTGCAATGTTTCTGGCGGCATAACGTTGATAGAAGCTCCAGTGTCAACCAAACATGATTTCACTTCAATATTACAAATAACCACAGCCACACGCAAAGCATATCTCCTAAATTCTGGATCTGCTAATTCTTCCTGAGAGAAAGTGAGTGTTGGGTGCTCACTTCTAGGGGCTAACAACGTAGTGATCTTCTCGAGTGGGAGATCTTCACTCACCATGACCCTTTGCAGAAATCTTGCTATAGAATCTCCTGGTGCACCTTTGATCTTTTGATCAACTCAAGTATGGAAATACGGGCCGGTGTTTTATCCAAATGCTTCAACAAATCATAGGCTGTGCCTGGCAATGGTTCTTCTACTTGTTCCTCCTCCACTTGATCCTGCGGTTGAGTACTAGCTTGGGGAAAGAGCCGCTGGAACATCCTCCCACTCCGAAGCACCGGGGCTATTTGGCGGTCGGGGAGAGGTGACGGGTTAACTGGGGTGGATTGTGGTGGAACAGGTGGTGTAGATGCGGGTATGATAGGTAATGGGATCGATGGTTACGGGATGATGGGGTTAGTTGGTAGTGGGGTAGGATACGGAGGTGGTAGTGATGGTGATACCGGTGGCCTGATAAGAAGAGGCCGGGGTGCAGAAGTGGTTGATGAACTTAATGAAGGTGTAGGTTGTGGGATTGGTTGTGGTGTTGGTGGTATGATAGGTTGGGGTTTTGGAGTGGTAGAGCTCGTAGGCTGGGGGTTCAGGTTTGGTGGTGATTGTGGTGGTCGGATGAGCAAGGGCCGGTGTGTAGCAATGGTTGAAGGAGGTGTAGTTAGAGAGGGGGCTGGCCTAATGATGGGCCGGCGAGAAGAAGTGGCGGCCAGTGGTTGGGTTATTGAACTTGATGGTGGTTGTGGAGTAGAAGGTGCACGGATTATTTGTCTATGAGGGTTCCTAGCAGGAGGCCTAGCTGGGTTGACAGGCATGGTTGTATTTTGGTTTTCTAGTTGCCAACCTTGAGCACGATTGGCATCTCCCTGGACAATGGAGTGTACTAGACCAATTCCTGGGTTTGGATGTGCTAGTGCCGGTGCTGGAGCGGGAGCATGTAATGGGAGTGGATTATGAACAATCTCCAAGCCAGGTTGTTGTTGAGGTTGAGCCAGTGGATGCTGCCGCTGTTGCTGCCTAGCCTTCATAGCTTGTATGCATTCCCCCATTTGGACCCAATCAATGCTGCCTTGGTCATTCAGATCGTGGATGTAATTCTTGAATTGAAAACACACTTCAAAAGTGTGACCAGGGCACCGGTGGTAAGCACAGTATCGCGACATATCTACATTTGTTGGCCAAACCTCTCTTTCCTTGGGCAATTCCAACTGTTTCTCCTCCATGAGTACATTGAAGATGTCGGTCAAGGAGTAAGGGGGTTATTGGTAGTTCTCTCTCCTAGGACCTCCCCTTCGTGGTGCCTGATTGGGTGGTGGCGGTGCCCTATTGTAGGTAGGTTTACGAGGTTGCTGGGGTTGTGCTACTTGTTGCGGGGTTTGTTGTGGTTGTCGTGGTTGTGGGGGCCTAACCTGTTGTTGAGGGGGGTAATAGGAAAGGTTTTGTGGTGGGTTTCTAAACTGGTTTTGACGGTTCCCTCCCTGGTTCCCCACAATGTTTATAGCTTCGTTGTTGACCACTCCTTTGGTTGTAGGCCCAACTGGTGCAGAGGGGGTTTTCCTGAAGTTTCTAGGTTTAGGATCAAAAGGGTTTATCATGGTGGCATCCTTGAAGTGGGCTTGCAAGTATCGGGCACTGTCATAGAGTTCATTCATGGTGGTAGGACGGTGCATGATGAAGACATTCCTCAAGGCAGGTGTAGTGTTGCCAATAAGCATCTTCACTTGTTCCCCTTCAGAAATAACATCTGTCATTTTCTCTGCCATTCCCCTCCAGCGATCAACAAACTTTATGAAGTCTTCCTCTGGCTTCATCTTTTCAACAATCAAGTCTGTAATGGAGCATGCCGGTGCCACCCGGTCTCTGTATCTTTGCAAGAATTTGGTCTTGACAATATCGAAGTCTCCTGCCTCAAAGGAGTCGAGCGAGTAGAACCATTCCAATGCAGACCCTTCTAGTGATCGGCCGAACAAAAAGGCAAGAACCCTACGATCATTTTTCCAGAATGAGGATTCGTAGAGAAAATCTTTTAAGTGGAGAAAAGGATTGCCAGTACCATCGTAGCGGAGATAAATTGGTAGCTCAGAAGGTGGCAGGTGTAGGACTGGCAGAGAAGGAATGGAGATTTCAGGAACTGACTTGGAGTCTAGGCGACATCTTAGCTCTTCATAACGTTCATTCATCTGGGTGAGCTGATCCATGATTGCCTGGGTGAGAGCAGGTTCTTGGTTTACTGGTTGGGGTATGTGGTTAGAGACATGATTTTGGAATTGAGGAGCATGACTTGAAGATTGTCCCATGCCTTGATGGGCCAAGGGAGCAACATGGTTGAAATAAGATGGTTGAACAAATGAGGGTTGGACCACAGACGATTGAACTACAAATGGTTGAACTACAGATGGTTGTGCTAGTGATGGTTGAATCACAGATTGTTGAACAACAGGAGGTTGAACAAAGGGTGATTGAATGAGTGGTGGTTGAACTAGAGGACGAGGAGATAAGGCAACTTGATTGGTTTTAGCCTGATCTGAAGCAACTTTGCCCTTCACCATGGATTGTATACGGACATAGGTTTCTGGGTCGGTATAGAGAGACAACTCCCTAAAGAGTTATTCAACATCACGAGGAGCAGATGGTTGAGGGACCTCTTGCGCTTCTGACTCAAATAATGGATTAACACGACCATCTGACAGATTTGGTTGATGACCCATCTCGTGCTCTCGATGTTCAGCTTGTTCCGCCATTTCGACGTGTCTTACAGACCTTAGTTGCATTGAACTTAAAGGATAAAGTAAAACAAACAAGTTGACAAAGTTAACAAAGAACTTTTTTTTTTGGTTTTTTTAGTATTTTGCAAAAAGATAGAGGTTTGAATTTTTTGTTTGACAAGCAAGTGATGCAAAGACTTGAAAGCAAGATTACGCAATGATTTTGATTAAACCTTAGGTTTATGGATTTGTTAAGAATTGTTCTCTCAACAAATGGGTTAGGATCTTAACTCCAATCTCCAATGACCTAGGTTTCACACAATCTCACCACGTGTAGGTAACATAGGATGCTTCGGGTTTTGGGGAGTGGTATAACCAACCCGATCGTAAAGAGGAATACTCCACGTATGAGGAATTACAGAGGCCTTGATGAAAGCCAACCAAGTCAACTAGGAAAGAATATCCCAGAAGAGAGGTCAGAATCCACCGAGAGGGTGTTTTGGATGGGAGGGGTAAATGGGAGAGTGAGCTCCCGCCTCAAAAAAGTGTAAAAAAAGGAGGTAGAGAGAAGGAGCAGAGAATGCAATCAAGTAATAAAACAAGTAATGAGCAAGACATGAACTTAAATAAACAAGCAATGACACAAGATAAGCAATTAGAAACTAGACAAGCAACTAGAAACTAGAATCCATACCTTGTTTCATATGTGAGCCAAATGGAGATAGTGAAAAGGTGATGGAAAGAAGAGGGTTAAGATCTGATAGCCAAGCAAAAGGGTGGTCCACGTGGGGACCGATGTGGGAATAAGCTGGTTCACGTGGGAACCGGGGTAAAAAGTAAAGGTGGTTCACGTGGGAACCAGTTTTGGGTAAAAAGGGGTGGTTCACGTGGGAACCGGTTTGAATGATAAAAAGAGGGCCACGTGGGGCAAATTAAAGGTGAATAAATATATGATCCAAGTTGGGATAGATCTGGAAAGAAAGGGGTTTGGTTCACGTGGGAACCGAAGTAAAGAAAGAGATTGGTTCACGCGGGAACCGGTTTAAAAGGAAAAGGGTGGTTCACGTGGGAACCGGTTTAAATAAAATGCAGAAATTAAATGGCATACTTGGCACTTCAGATCTGATGAAAGATGGGTTAAATCAGAAATTTTGAGATGGCATGAAGTTTAAGAGAGGTGGAAAGAAGGAAAGGCTCACGTGGGAACCGGTCTAGAACTAGAACTAGTTGCAAACAAAACACTAAGCACCCACGGTTGAAGACATTGCTTGTCCCACCGTGGTCGCCACAAAGCTATCGACTCTGAAAATTCGATGGGGTCCTCTCCTTTTCAGGGAAGTCCGTGAACCCAGATCGTCACCTCAAGAGGGGATGAGAAAAGAAAGGAATAAAACTCAGAAAACAACTCTCACCTCAGCCCCACATTCACATTGATCACCGAACTTTCATCCCTTGGCGTCGCTTGATCACCAAAGAGACAGTTAGGGTCATGTGGGAGGAGGGTGAGAAGAAAGAAATGTGGTCACCAGGAACCGTGGGTTCCGATTTATAGAATTAAAATTGACCGTGTGTACCTTAGCATGAAGAATGTGAGTTAAAGCTTCTCCTTCTTCAGCCGGCCGCTGAAGAAGAGTCCTCAACGCGGTGGGTGCTTAATCTTCTGTGCAACTAGACAAATAAACAAGTGAAATAGACTATTATAACTAAACAAGGTGGAGTATATGTAAAGAGAATAACATAAAACACACAACTGACTAGAAACTGACCGGACTCGGGTTATCTCTAACCCCTTTTTTATTTTCGGAATAACAGAATAAAAGTAATGCAAAAAAATGTAAAAAAATTATAGGATTATGGAGAATCACGAAACAAAGATATAGGAAAAAGGACTGAAAGATTCTGAGTTGAATAGAGAAAGATATAGCCAAATCTGGGTTGTCGAAAAAGCCGAGCAGTAGTCCACGATCTGCCAGGTGCGCGACTTTTCTTCTGCGCTCGTCACGACCATCCTCGAACTTGGAATCAAGTGCCGTTGATTGCAAACTCAAGAAGACTTGGAGAGGAAGAACTTTTATGAAGAGAGTACTGGCAGCAGACATCCACACACTGCTGTAGAGGCCGAAGAATAGAGACTTGGAAGATCACCTGCAGAACAGCCTTCCTCTCTCTTGAACCGACTTTTCTCTCTCTAAAAAACTCGAAATTCTCTCTCTAAAAATCACAAAATCAATGCAGGAGTGTGGTTGGACGTCTTGAGATGCCTGGGGGGTCGTTCCCATGCCTTTGGAACGACCGGAATCAGAGTTTATTTATAGGAGAACGAGCAGCGTTATCAAGGCTAAAAAATAGGGGCCTTGCACCCCACCCCTGGGCGCATGCGCCCTGGGTGCAGGGCGCATGCGCCCCACTGAGGGGCGCATGGGCACAAATCTCGAGAAAGTTGGTCTTATCCGATCGGCGGTTCAGTGGTAGAGTCCCGGTGAAAAACTAGGTCCCTCGTGCCTCCAGGGTGGGGCGCATGTGCCCTCAAGTGAGGGCACAAGGTCACATGCCTCACTGGTAGGGCGCATGGGCACGTGCCCTGGGTCCCGGGCGCATGTGACCAGGAACCCGGGCGCATGGGATTGGTTTCGCGCGTCCTTCTTCCGGAAGCCATTGCGAACACTCCCGGACTCGGAATTCGACGCTGTTTGTTGCGTTGGAAAGATAACAGGCCGAAGAAGCTTTCTATAGCATCAGATCAGACATAACACTCTCCAAAACTTCAGAATTTTATCCGTAAGTTATGGAAGTGAACAGAAGATCCGATACAGGTCAAAATGACTCCGACGGCAAACCGGAAAGGCACGGTATGCAACAAAACTTGTCCGGGGTGTGAATATGACCATAAACTTTAATGCATGATCATTAGGCATTGGTCATTCAGCCAATTTCCGTGTTTACACGATTTACGTGTGGCTTTCGCTCGGAATTTATGGCTTTTTGCGGAAAACATCGGAAAACATCCGATTTCGTTCGGCGAAGCTCCAAATAAACTTTAAAAGACCAGGCATCATTATAAGGTCAATCGTACATGTTACCCTATAAAACATAATTTTTATGCTCTGAATTAGGCGAATTTGGCGTGTCTACACCTGTATGAAGAATAGACTGATTAGCCTGCCGACGAGTCAACGCCCGGAGGATGCTGCTAAGAGTCAAGAACTGAACTTCTGCCCGTACCATAGACTATTGGGGCATATGATCGAAGATTGTTACCAGTTCAAGGACTTGGCCGAAAAATTAATCCAGGACCAAGTTCTTAAATTGGGGAACCGACTAGTGCAACCCCCACAACCTCATGTCAAGCCTCGACCCCTGACAAACTTTGCAGTCAATGCGGTACATTACAGACCGGAGCATCCTGTTCCGGGGCTTCCTCCTCCTCCACCTGAACGACGATGGCATCCTGACATGGAACGGCTTCCGCACCCCACGGTTTATCAAATGGCATTCGAGTCCGTTCCATTCTGGAGGGATTCCGAGTTAGATGTGTACACCTAGAGGCAGACATTATGGCCACCATGGCTAATGTCACCGATTTGCTCACTGGCGAGATGACGTATGAAGAAGCTTGCCCCCCTCCTCTGCAAGCCCGGGGAGATCTTTTGCGACTCACCTCAGCCGTCGGGGCAAGCGGTTAATCAACCCGATGAGCTTTGGGGAAGCGCCGATCGCACGAGGCGAGCACGAAGTTTCCTCTGCATGCTCCTAGAGGGCACCTGTTGAAGCACCGCACCTGGATAGGCCGAAGAAGCGTCGACGGTATCATGTTTACTCACGGTATTCCTTTCCTCAGGCAATGACACGCCATCTCTATGAGGTGGTTGCAAGGGGAGGCCTGATGGAACCACATCCGGATAGGGGCTTCCACTTCATGTCCTTTCCTAGGGGTGGTTGTGGATATCATCATACACAGTCACACTCCATTGAGGACTGTCGGGCAATCAAGAAGCACCTTGAAGACTTGATCAGAA